>MU224858.1:7175073-7223208 GCA_018584345.1 Thuja plicata
CCAATTTACAGTAATGTAACAACAATGCAAATAAATCAACATTTCATTTTTATTATTTTACTATTACATTGTAACAATGGTTTGATCTTCTCACCATTTTAATATGGTATTAGAGCACTTAATCTCTATGTCCCTGTGATAGTGTTGTGTGGTGAGGAAATTGTGTGATACATTTATCAATATAATTTATGAAGATCCATTTTTACGCATACGAATCTACAATTTGAGAAGGAATAAATGTGATTTTTTTTTCTATTTGTAATTTTTTGAATATATGTAGATTCTTGTGATGCACATACCAGTATGACAGGGGAGGCATTCAATTTTAGAGGGGCACCATTGGAAGAAGATGCTGGCAGGGGTTGCTGAATATGGCTTTACATCTGCTAGTTCAATTTTCTTCAAAGTTTTCTAAAGTTTTTTCAAAAATTGATGTGGCACATATATTTCATCCATTGTGATCCTTGAGACCTCTTCCTAGGTGTGACACATTCCATCGAGTTTAAGGTACCAAAAATGCATTGGAAAACACCATATGTTGAGGTGTATGAGTGAGGATTGGAGATAAGTAGGCATCAATTGGCTCATCTAATACTTAAGAGCATTTTGATTTATTTGGATTTACATTTTTATCACTATACATAACAAACCCTACGAAAAAATATTTACAATCACTGTGAGTATTACACAATATCTAAAAAGGAGGTTTGTGATAGAAACTGTGAGTTTATTGATACCGCAAAGTGTTTGAAGTTGTAGATGGTCACAATTCATCATTTTATCATTGGTTTATTCTCAAATTAAGATGATGTTGTTTGTGAATAAAGAAAATCATTGTAGTACTAATAGATTTCTTACAAGATATGTGAGAGAATCACAAAATGTAGTGTGGTAAAATCAGGTATTGCATAGATAAGGGGACATGGGAGTTTATGGCTTGTGAATCTATTGCAAAAAATATATTGGTGACTATGGAGGATGCTAAGAGTGTCAAATTATATATTGAGATCATGACCAGCCTCTCTAGGCATTACCATAGCACTCAAGGTTGTCTTTGAGGAGGCACATGTGCATTTGGCCATGAAGCTATATGCTAGCAGTGAGCAGAAGTAGGAAGCTATTATCATGGTCCAGAGAGAAATTCAATATTTTGATGAAACACATGACTGGGATACACAAATTGAGCTCATCAAAATACTAAATAATGTCTCTATTGGGAAGGTTTATGTTGAGATAGAAAGGGGCTGATTGGTCAAAAAGCTTGCAAAAATAAAGGAAGAATAGGGTCTTATTGCTAAGGAAACTTCATGAGACATCAATATTGTGCATCTATATTCTAGAAGATCGGTAGCTCTTTCCATTTGTCTTGATAAGGACATATTGTAATATCTTATAAATACTGTTCAATTATGCATAGAAGGGAAGTTATCAAATGACGGCTATGTCTGCACTAGGTGGATACACACAGACCCCAAACCTTCCCTCTCTCCATTATGAAATATCTTTCTATCTTCGTTGAGTGCCAAAATCTATTATGGATTTAACATGACTATACTTCCAATTATTAGTGCATTTGGCTCTTGACTTCAGTCTATGTCTATTGAAGGGTCTCCTCCCTTTTCTCTATCATAATCCTCTCATCTTCGATTGGTAGCTCAACTCTTTGTTGTTACCACTATACAAACATTCTGAGTATTAACGCTTCCGCACATGTAGACCAGTCAATGGGAGTAAATGCTAATGGGAGTTGTGTTCGATGGGTGATGTTACTTAGTCGACACTCATAGTCCATTCTCTCGATTTCCCCCATTACATCAACATATCCCATCAAATCTAGGGCTAAAACAATTGGGGGAGGTGACAAAGAAGATCATAAGAAGGCAATAGAATTGAAGAATACACATGGAGGAAGGTATCGAATGGTATGGATAATGCCAGGGCAGCGACTATAAAAATAACCCTAATTGATCTGCAAAGAATAAAAAAATCTATCTAAAATAGCAGAGAAAGAACTTGAAATACACAATGTAGAAAATAATTTCAAGCAAACAATGACTTACAATAACAATATCAGATGGACAGTCGATCCCTCCTCCCGCCCGCGAACGCTTCGGTAAATAATGAGTTTCAATTTTCACAACCCAGCCATCTACTGCAAAATGACTTTGTTAAACCCTTCCTCCCGCCCGCACCTAAAACAAAATGAAGTGAGTTCATTTGTTTTTTGTTTTTTTTTGTTTATATCCCGATTTGGTCAAAATTTCCACAATAAATTTAACTAGAGTCGAAATTTAGACCAAATCAGGACATAAAAAAAAAAAGAGAACATCACAAGCCAAAATGGTCTGTAGTCGAAAATAAAGGTCAAAAATTGACCTCAAATGTATTAGTGTTACTTTTTATTCCCACTTTGTATTTTTACAAGTTAATTTATTTTTGCACTTTTACACTTCCTTCATCTATATTAAATTTCATAAATAGAATTATATTTTTCTAGTTCCTATCTAATTTCCTTTTGTACTATGAAAATATATTATCTAACTCATCATTAATATGATTTATTCATATGTTCACATGTTAAGTTTGCTTAAGGCTTTAAGAATCTTTCTCACATGATCTTTTACACACGCATATAACCTATTTAATACTTTTAAATAATTATTAATAATTACATCTAAAGTCAAAATAATAATTTACATGAATTGTTATAACATTGAGATAACAATTTTTTTCTAATTAATGATAATAATAATATTTTTTGACAATAAATATAATAGAATAAAATTATTAAATTAATTAAATAAATAATGTTTATTTAATTTTAAGAAAGGAATGTGATATAAACTACGATACATAGGATAGATAATTAAATTAATTATTTTTGGTCTTAGAAAAAAATTCTAATAATTAATAAAATATTATTTAATTATTATAGGTGATAGAAAAATAGATAAATTAGGGATAAATTGACCAAATATAAATAGTAAAAATTTTAGGTGTCTAGACAATATATTGCAAGGTTAAAAAAATCTTATCCTTATATATTTTGATTTATTAAAATTATAAAATCACAAGGGAATCTAAAGTTTCTTACAACTAAAGAATTAGTAAGGAACTTAAAGTTTTGTAAAACAATAAATCGATTGAGAAGTCAAATATTTTACAAAATTTAAGAATTAAATGAGAACTTTGAAGTTCCACAAAAGTTAAAAAATTACTTGAAAGCTCTACATATTTGTTAATAATAATTTAGATGAATTGTTATAACATTGAGGTAACATTTTTTTCTAAATAACATTAATGATATTATTTTATAATAAATATAATATTAGTGATGCCTTATTTAAATATAATAAAAATTATTAGGAGTAGGAGTATATAAATCAATCAAATTATCTTATAATTGTTATACATATATTATGTAATTTATTTATATTCCATAATTTCAATTGAAGATTTTTTTAAAATTTTACTATCTTTAGTTAAAAAAATATTGCATTAATTTAAAATATGTAACAGATAATATATATATATATATATTTAAAATAATTTTAAGAAAATTATCTTTAAAAATTAATGTCAATTTAAAAAATTGTTGAAAAGCATTTGATAATTATTAAAGAATAACATTCATATTATTCATAACGACATTGAAATTAGAGGAAAACAGAGTATGAGCTTATAGTTTATTATAAATTTGAGGGGGTCTTTACATAGTAGTGATTCCAAATGATGAGATGTTTATGTGTGATTAAAAACATTACCAAAACATCGCCTTTTTGTGAATAAGGAGCCAAAGCCGATATTTTTATATTAATAATAAGCAGCAAGTACATAAAATATAACTACCTATCCTACTAAACCAGCCTACAACTACTAGTAAAAAACCAAAATGGAACACCTAACCGCTCTAGTTACAAAATAGAAAGTCTAGTTGGTAAAGGACCAAAATGGAGCATCTAACCACTCCCATCCACTAAAAAAAGTCTTTTTTTTAAGTTAAAAGGCCTAGTTGTCAAAGATCCTAGGCTAAGATTGTACAAAATATCAGATAGCCTAGGATGAACTTATCTCTTTGTATCAATCAGAATATGAGGAGGAGCTCGCTTAATTATCCTCTGTCGAGGCCACGCTTTCTGAATCTTAGCTTTCCTCTGCCTCTTTCTCATTCTCTAAACCTTCCTCCTCTTCAACACCATCATCCTCTACCTCTGCGTCCCCTTCTTCTTCTTCTTATTCATCATCATCTTCCTCCTCTACTTCTTTCTCTTCCTCGTCCTCGTCCTCGTCCTATCCACTTTCTTCCTCATTATCTAATGAGTCCTTAATGCCCAAGCCGTCTATTTTTTCATCATATCTATACTAGTAGACCCTTTCCAAGTCCTCATTCAGATCATCACCGAAGGGCTCATCTAGGCCATCCTTCATGCTCAGGAACTTTGAAAGAAAGGTTATTCCTTTTTGCATCATTCCTCTTCTGATAATATGGTCCTCCCATTTTTCAGCCCCACAAGATGAAGAACCTCCTAGGTGGACTGCCATAAATGTTTCTCCTTTAGCTACTCCCAAATAATAGGAATGGCTCTCTCGTCTGCATCACCACTAAGTGTTTTCATGGGAGGGAGATAGTAAGCTCAAAATCAATGTTTATAATGGCCTTGTGAAGACCCACCAAGAAGTCACTCTCGAACAATTTGTAACACATTTCCTCTACCATAATCTTTCGCACCCCTGCTACCAAGATGCTAGCTAACAAGCGCACATAGATATCTAAGTTCACTCTACGATGACAGTTGGTGCGTAAGAAATTAAAGCCCAAAACCTTCTTGATTGCATGTAGAATCAATAGATGCTTGTACTTGGAGATCTCATAAATCCTTTTCTCATTAATTGGTGTTTTGAAAGTGATTTGTTACTGGTTGGAGTTGATTTTGATTGGAGTATCCATATCAATTGTGCCTGCTTGTAGTCTGCACAAAGATCCGCTACAAACACTCAATGAAAACAATGCAAGGTTCTTGTAAATAATGATATACTTGAGCCTACTAATCCTCTACCACACTCCAACGAAACTCAACCTGAGAGAGCTGGCATTTTCTTATTGACAAAAAAATTGTGAATAGACCCTTGTTTGCTTTGACCAGCAACTGTGTTGCCTAAGTAGCCAGTACCATTTGTAGCACATAATATCAGTCATTTCAACAAATCTTGGGGACAAAAACTTCTAATTCTTAAATTTGTATGTTGCTAGAGTTAGCATACGATTATTCTTCCACTACAACGAGACTTGCTAAATTGGGGATGAGGATATAAGTGTGTCCCATCACCGCCGCCGCACTTTCTCTTTTCCACTTGATTGATTTAGATCTAAGTGCTTTGAATCCTTATTACTCCATGTGAACAATGGTGGTTTCGTATCCTTGTACTCAAACCCAACGTATCCTTCCTGTTAGACAATGTGGAACCCACTTTTCTTAACTCTCCCACCAAGGCAACACTTTGAATTTATTATTAACCTTTACTTGGATTTCCTATCATACGTTTGTGGTTTGGAATACTTAGAATCTTATAGATAAGAATGGTCTGGAGAAGGACTTATATGTTTGAAATTTATCCTTCTGCTCCATTTTTCATCAATTCATCTGACATATAATTCTCTTCTCTATAAATGTGATTGATTGACTATCTATTCAAATTTGTCTATCATCTTTAGAGTTGTGTCTATCATGGATTGGAGTCTCCAATTTGGTGTGGCTTTTGTTCTAATCACATTCACTATAATCATTGAGTCTCCTTCTATCTCTAACTTATCCAACCCCACTTCTAAGGCAAGGGAAAGTCCAATTAGTAGGGCTTTAAATTCTACCATGTTATTGGTGTCATTCCCCAAAGATTTTGAAATCCTTGCTATAACTTTACCGTGGCAAGAGTGAATTACACAACCTACACCTAATGGCCTTGGGTTTGCCTTGGAGGCCACATCAAAGTTCAGTTTAAACCATCCACTGGATGGAGGGATCCAGATACAATTCTCCCTAGATTTCACATTATCTTTAACTCCTCTACCTAATACTTAAGGGGTTCTTACACCATACCAATTCTTCAAAATTTTATCACCTAGCTAGCGTAATACTTGTGATGAGCACTTTGAGCCTAAATGTGGGAATTCATTGTTTCTACTATGGTTGCCTCCATTTTTTTAGAAGTGAAGCATTATCCATTTTTTTCCCTTGAAATAATCTTTGGTTTCTTTCTTTTCATAATTCCCATAGCAGAATTGAAGATGAAATGATCCTCAAATTTCCGCATAAGCTCTCCTTAAACAAAGTAGCCCATGATATGAAATAAGATAAGATTTCATTTGGCAGTGCTTATATCCACCCTAATTTTGCACATAATCATTTCCAACATTATAATGCAAATGGGCAGGACAGTAAAAGGTGGTTTAGATCTTCATCACTATTTTGATAAAGGGAAAAAATAGAGGGACCTTGAATGCCAAACCTTTTGAACCAGTCTGCAGTTTGGATTCTTCCCTATAATGTTGCCCAAGTGAATATGCTTGCCTTTGGTAGAGATGCTTTATTCCAGCAAAAATCAATCGACATCTACGTTTTATTTTGTTTATGTTACCATAAAGTTATTTTATATCATTATTTAACATTGTATTCTCCTGAATTTACTCCATTCCATATAATTTCATCCCTACGTTATTTTCGTAGGAATAATATATCCTTTAAGACTAATCTGAGTTTATCAGTAGTCTCTGAGCCAAATCTAAATCCTCAAACTGCTTTCGTTTCCATATTCCTGCTTGAATATTCTCCCAATAAGTTGATATGTATTATTTGACAAAGATCCCCCACTTATCTAAACATATGCTACCGATTCTTTTAGAATCCATTAGTTTTCTTATACTCAGATATCCTCCCCATGAGGATTCCCAAAAAAAATCTCGGCTACCATCCTTAAATTTCCAAGTGATTTGTTCTAATATTATGTTGTTGGATTTGGAAATAAATTTCCAAATCTTGTATCTCCTAGGGAATTCCCTCACTCTTATTGATTATTAGAGTTTTGAAGAACCTTTTAATAATGTGTCCATTATCATGCTACAATTAAATTAGCCTCAACAATTGCAACAAGAAAAATTTTGGTGGGAGATTTCAATTATTTTCATCTTTTAAATAAGAAGGATGCTTTCAACTAAAAATAGTTAATTGAAAATTTTTCAATTGAAATAAGATTTTGGGTCGAAATAAAATTTCTAACAAATACGAGAGGGAAGAACTATTTAATTCCTATCATCTACGTGATTAAAATACAATATATTTGTTTTTTTCCTATATCTATGAATTCCACATACAATAGGCTTTTAATTAATCAACTCCAATCTTTGAAGTTTTCTACAATAGATAAGTAAGAGTTCAAATGACGGGACCACCCCTGTAACTTTCATGGAAATCATGCGACCACTATTTTTTTAGGCATCCTCCCAAACAATTCACGCGCATTGTTTGGACATCCAAAATGCAGTTCCAAAGCTCCCATTTTTTAACAGGCTAGAAGGATGTTGACAAAGGTTGTTGAACACTTGTTATTTTCATTTTCTTGAAAAAAATTTAAAATCCTTAAAAAATGTGTTTTAAGTGTATCCAGTAGCTTCCAAAATAGTTAAACTTTAAAACTCTTAAACCCTTCAAACATAAAACCCTTGATCACATAAACTATTAATTGATTTGCAAAAAGTAAAACATGTAAACACAAATCAGGAAACATCAACATCACATAACACAATTATTTTTATCATGGAAACCCAAAATAGGGTAAAAACCATGGTGGGGTTGATACCCAAAATAAAAATAATACCATGTTAGAAGTATAGCTTATTACAATATGAGGAATGTACATGCATTCAAACACACTGCCTAGAGCTCACTACTCAATTTTCCTTGGGCACCCACCCTAAGGAAGTCACACTAACTTACAATTACAATTCAAAGTCTCACTAACTTACTAACACTTTTCAAACTCCAATGTGATAATTCATGAATTGTATAGTAGTATATCACTATACCTCAGTCAATTCCTTTTCAATACAGTCATATCCTTTGCTACAATTCTTTCTGCCACATCACAAACAAGCAATTTAGCCTTCAGTAGATCTGCAAAAATGCTTCACTAGAATATAACTGCTTCCGCAATCTTAAAAGCACTAGTGCATACACACAACACACCAATCAAACCCTAATTCACCATATTTATCAAGAACTAGGTCGATAAAAACCTAATCCCTAATCATCCTTTCTTTAGTGCCAAAATCAACCATCAGGATCTTTGCAGCTTTCCAAACATCCCTTAGAGAAATTAGTAACATCTTGAGATCATGATCATAACCCTAAAACATTTTACCGATCTCTTATAAATCAATTTATAATCTTTCCTTAACATGTCAACTAAGATCACAAAAACATAACTTAGATTCATTGAACTTGGTCACCTTGATCAATGTAAACTACCAACTCATCAGACACATAATCCTAGATCATCCTAAGGAATCACTAAGCTCAAAAAAGCAAAAAAATATGGTGCACCCATTAGATCTACCAATATCTTATGATAAACATTCAAGAACACTGCCATTCTTCATTAATATACTTGTAACTACCTTGCAGATCATCAGAATCATAAATATTTTTAATGGTAGACACATTGTTATGTCCTTTAACACATTCCTAGCTACCCAACCAAATTTCTCATCTATGACACTTGCATGAAAGCAATCTCTCCAACTTTGTAACTCTATAACATCGGCAATCAACAAAATAATCAGTCTTCATTTGTGACATCATAGCTTGATCAAATCATCATTTCAACAACTCAAACTTAACATGAATTATGTAGACAACCTCTACAACATCCCATGAGGTGTGTGACTCCTCATATTCAGTAACCTTTTGTCGCCATTCATCTAAAAATTCCATGTTATAGGAGGATGGGGATAAGTTTCTTACATTTTTTTTCTCTTATTTACAAATAGTGATGATTTTTGATTTTGATGTTATATTTCTACTTTATTGGTAAATGGGGCTAGGAAAATAACATATTGTGGATATGTTCAAAGAGAAGACAAGCAAGATCTTCTCGAATGGGAGAGAAGTACACAAATAGGATTCTATTAAGTTTGTTATGGAAGCTTAGAGATATTTTATGTAGTTGTAGACCTTTCCATGTACATAGTTTTTAGTTCTAATCAGTAATTGTTTCTTGTGAATTATTTCTCTCCCATTTTATTTCATTGGGTTATCATGGAAAAGGCTGAGAGAAGTGACATTCTAGATATTGATAAAATGAAGTGATTTTCACTTCCCTTTTGACAATTATATTTTGTAGATTTGAAAATGTTTATAGTTAGCATGATATCATAAGATTAGAAGTTTATCAACGCGTATACCAAGAAGATAACTTATAAAAGACAAATAGGGAAACTAAAGTTCATAGCAATGACCAAGAGTATTTTTAGTTTATTTACAAGGCAATACCTTCCTCTAAAGTATCCTTGGTTTGCCTATAATAATCATATAATCCAACATATTTGGTTATCTTAGTTTATCAATTCATATACCAAAAAGATAACTTAGAAATGTCAAATAGGGAAATTGAAGTTCGTATTAGTGATCAAGAGTATTTATAGTTTATACACAAGACATGATCTTCCTTACATTGCTGGAATGTTATCTTTACACAACACTTGTTTCAACTCCATTAAAATATACTTAGCTTTCTCATATAATAAATACTCATATAATCCAGCATATTCATATAAACCTCATATGAATTCAATTATTATTTTCTCGAGTTCAATTGTTTATAGTGACAATTCATGCTTTGTGCTTTTCTTGGCCCACTACAAGGATCATGTTTACACAGTAGTCTTCATTTTTTTCCTTTCAATATTTGTAGGTCAAACTTCTTGGGTAAAAATTTCACCATATTTGATAGTCAACCTCCTCACAATGGTGCAGTAGTGTAAAATACTCATTTAAGTCAAAGGTTCTATTTCAAACAAGTATCTCCAAAGTTACTTGGAGGAAACTATAGCATTGCAAACATTTATTATGAGTTTAATGTACTTGGTACTAGAGGCCAAGAAGAATGCAATGCATGATGCATTATATTCTAGTTTCATCTATTCATTCTTAAGTGTGCACTCCAACACACACAAAATTTCCTTATTCCTTGGATGATTTCTTTTTAGTGTCATTTTATTCACATTTGAAGGAGTCACTTGTAGATTTTAGCAGCTTTAACTTATCAAAAGTTGCAACTAATGGTCTTTGCAAAGATGGACCTCTTCTCTTAAAAAATAAGGCTCCAAGATGGTACAAACAATTATAGTGTTGGTGCCTTAATTTTAGAGGGTGGTTCATAGTAGCATCTTTGAAAAAATTTCAACTTGTTGGAGTTGTCAAATCTTCACAGACTATTACATGGGCTATTCAGGACAAAGTCATTCTTCAGTTTGGAAAGATTGGAAAAGACATATTTACCATGGACAATATTACACCGTCATCTTTCCAGCCCTTTTCTATATGCCTAAGAAGATTTGACACAAAACTAGCTTGTGAATGATATAATTTTCCTACCCTCATTCAAGGAATTAATTTATCCAAAGAAGAAGTATTCCCTAAGTTATTAACCAATAACAGTTTAAAATTTTTATTTTATTATGTGGAAAAATTTACTAGTTAGTTTATCTTTGTGAAACTCTAGACCTTAAGAATTCCTCTCTCTTTTTATTTGTTTCCTGTCTTTTTTGGGCATAAATTTGATAGGTTTTGTCATTTTGCAAGATTTTATCGAGCTGCATATGCCCATGTTGCATGTGCATCACACTTTCGGTGGAATTTTCCTTGGAGTTGATAAAAGCTCCTTTCCATGTAATGTAGTGGATCACATCACAAATACTTTTCCAAGAAAACAATATATTATTCTAGATTAATCAAAGTTTGTTTTGTAAAAAGGATTGTATGATAGCCTGGGATCTAGAGGTTATTCATTGAAAGATTTGCAATAGAAATTTGTATGGACTTCGCGACTATTTGAAGTACATCGATGCTAATAACATTAAATTTTTATGTAATTATCAGCCTTCCTTTTAACAAAACAAATGAAATTCAAATTTTAACTCTCAAAATGTATTGGTTTATGGGCTTATAATTTATGTTTTGCAAGCTTATATGATCAGTTTTGGTATTCACTGTCTGATTTTGGTACTAAACTTGTATCCCTCTATTGATTTTTTGTTTTATATTTGAAATATTTTTTTCACGTTGAGATAGCAAGCTAGATTACACATTACTTGTGCATCCATTTTGATAATTATGCAGGTTTTTTTATTGGCTTACTTGCTTATCTTTATTAGAAAGAAAGAAGTGAGTAGCCTGCGATTGTTCTTTCAAAAACTCTAGGCATGTGAAGTTACTTTTATACCCACTTTTTAAGTACTACACTTTATATTATTCCCTTTCTTCAATTCATGAAAATTATTATCGCTTATGAATTATAGAAATTTACCTTCTAAGGTTCAGAGGAAATAGAGAAGATTTATACTTACAATTACTACATGTTTTTATGTCTTTTCATGCATTTGAATGCTACATTTTTTAAGAGGACCTACAAAAAATACAAACACTATTGGATACTACTATGTACTAAAGTGCTTTCTACAATGATGCATGTTTGTAGACCTACACTTTAATAGAATTACTTTTATTATGTAAAGCTTCAATTATGCTTTCAAATTAAACACCTATCAGTGTACCTCCATTGGATGTAAGTGTCAGTTTTATGTTTATTAGTTTAGTATGGTACGTGTATGATTTTAGTTTTTTAAGACATAGTTTAGAGGTAGAAAAAATGTGTTTAGATTTTAGGATGTAAAATTGTAATAGTGTGGATTTATGTTTGAGATACAGGATTATAAATTAGTTTAGAATCTAAAAATATGATTGGAATTTCAAAATTTGAGATTTAAGAGTAATATATGCATATTAGAATAATAATAAACATGAAGATATGAATCATAGGATAGTATGAGAATCAAAGCATGGAATAAAAGTATTCCCTTAAGCATAGAAGTATAATTTCCCTTTAGAAGATGAAATGAATAAGAAAAGGAAAAGCAAGGTTAATCTTCCCTATAGAAGATGAAATAATTAAGGAAAGGAAACGCAAGGTTTATAAAGGAAATAAGAATAAAAAGATACATACAATAAAACATGTGAAGTTGAATTATATAGAGGTGTAGGAGTAGTGCTAGAATTGGAATTTATATTGATGAGCATATTATAATTGATGAGCGTAGTCATTTCCCCTTATTCGGTGTCGGAAGATGTCTCCTATTGGAGTCGGCATGCTATCATTTGCAAGTTTTTTGGTATTCGCATTCCTCTATCTACACTAGAAGCTTGGATCTGGAGGTCGTGGAAGATTGAAGGGGATTTGGATATTATGTTGGTCACTAATAGTTATTTTATGGTTGTTTTCACCAATATGGCGGATTGTAATAGGGTGTTTGAAGGTGGCCCTTATTTTTACAATCAAGTTGGGTTGTTTATTTAACCATGGCATATGGGTTTTAATTCGGCTGAGGAGATGGCTTCTCAAGTTCCTGTGTGGGTTCGCCTACCTTGCCTCCCTCTTGAATTTTGGAGAGAGGATATCTTGCAGAGGGTTGCTTCTCTTTTGGGGAAGCCTGCTGCGGTTGCTACCCAAACTCTAGATAAAAAGGTTATTTCCTTTGCTTGTACTTGTGTCGAGAATGATCTCAATAATCCATTGCCAGATTCAATGGAAATCTACATTGGTTCTACATCATGGATTCAACAGCTAGATTATGAATCTATCCCTTTTCAGTGTTGGTTTTGTCATGAGTATGGCCTTCTCTGGCAGCAGTGCCCCAAAATTCTTAAGGATGCTCCTTCTCATTCCCCTTCCTCGGGTCCTCCCCCTGTTGGTGGTGAGAATAAAGGGAAAGTTCTCATGTGAGAGGAGGCTACAATTAAAGATAAGGATGGTTTTGTGGCAGTTAAATCTAATGCTAAAGGAAATTGGGGTTAGGAGAGGACTTTTAAGGATAGGCAGTCAGCTAGGGGTTTCAACATATTTGAAGTTCTCGATTCCTTAGCTCTAGAGGAAGGGATTTCAAATGTTGTCACTTCTACTACTGCTAGAATGGGTATGGTGATTACTCCAGCTCTTGATCCAAATCCTATTCAACAAGGCCCTCAGGTACAGCAGGTGACTTTGGATAATCCCATGGAAGATGATATTTTTTTGACAGATTTAGCTAGGGAGGTTTTATCTTCTTCTCATGCTAAGGGATCTTCTATCAATTGGGAGTACAACAATGACCCCTTAAGAAAGGTCCTGCTGATAAATCTGTTAGGGGATGGAAGAAAAACCATGATAAGATTAAGATTATAGGTGACCTATTGGTGGAATCAGGGTTGGTTAAACCTATTGTTGCTCACTTTTCTCAAACCTCTCAATGATCGTTCTCTCTTGGAATGTGAGGGAGTTGTGAGGGAGTTGAATAACACCTCCCATCAACAAGCTATTCATGATATGATTGTAATTCATTATCTAGATGTCTTCTATGTTCAAGAGACAAAGGTTTCTTTTGAGGTCATGCATCATTGTGCTCCACGTATTTGGTATGCTGGTCAATGTCAGAGTATTGGTTCGTAAGGTAACTCTGGAGGTTTGGCTCTTTTTTGGAACCCTCACAAGATTTTTCCCCTTTGGTGGATCTCTAGTCATAATTCCATCTCTATGGTCATTTCCGCTTTAGATTCTGGTGAGACTATTCTTGTTACCAATGTATATTCTCATATTGATATTCATGGAAAAATTAGACTCTAGGACCACATTAGGTATGTTCACTCTTGTGCTCCTTATTTTCCTTGGATTTTGGGTGGGGATTTCAATTCTGTTTTAAGTTTGGAGGAGAAAAGAGGAGGTTTGCCTAGGCTTGGTCCTACTTCTGTTCTTTTTCAATCCCAAGTGGATGTTCTTTCTATTATTGACGTTAATCCTTCAAATGGGATTTTCACTTGGGACAATAGATGTAGTGGTCATGAGGCCATCTCTAAATGTCTGGATATGTTTCTTATTTCTTGTTTCTGGGTTGGAGGTGATCTGGTTACCAATTCTAAAATTATTGACTGGAGGGCTTCAGATCATTGGCCAATTATGTTCTCTTCTTCTCTTATGGCTTCGCTTAAGAGGCCTTCTTTCATATTTTAGCTTATGTGACTTCATGACTCTTCACTTTATGATTTGGTGGATAAGTGGTGGAGAGAGGGTGGACCAGCTTATGGCACTGCTATTCTTTTTTTTGAGAAGAAACTTAAATACGTAAAGTATCATCTTAAGAGATGGAATACTTCATGTTTTGGGAACCTCCAGTCTAGAAAGAAGAATGCTCTCAATCATCTTTCAGTGATTACTCACCAGACTAGGGAATTTGGCCATACTGTTGTTCTTGGCAAGGAAGAATCTCAAGCTTTACAGGATGTGGAAGAATGGGAGCTTCGTGAGGAGATTTATTGGAAACAAAAAGCTCGCATTGATTGGTTGCAGGAAGGGGATAGAAATACTGCTTTTTTCATTATTCAGTTCAGGCTCGTCATAACAAGGGGTGTATTTCTTCTCTTGTTACTTCAGAAGGAATTAAGATTTCCTCTCAAGCTGCTCTGATTAGGGAAGCCTGCCATTATTATTCTTCTCTTTTTTCTAAAGATTCTTTGTCTGCCGATGAAGAGGAGAATTTGATTTTGTCTTGTACTCCTTTTCTTATCACCAGGTCAATGAATGATTCTCTTATTCATCCGATTTTGATCACAGAGCTTGAGAAAGTTGTTTTTGGGATGAATACTGGAAAGGCTCCTGAGCCTAATGATTTTCCTATTGAATTTTTTTAGGAATTTTGGGATATTATTAATCAGGATCTCTTGGAGGTGGTTAGGGAATCTCTTCAAAATAAGCAGATTCTTTGTGCATTGAACTCCACCTTTTTGACCGTCATTCCCAAGAAACAAGGGGCTAAAAATCTTGAGTCCTTTCGCCCCATTTCCCTTTGCAATGTGGTGTATAAAATTATCACTAAGTTGATTGCTAAAATACTTAAGATATGTCTTACAGTTGTGATCTCTAAGGAGCAAGGGGGTTTTGTGGCTGGTAGGCAGATTCTAGATGGGGTTGTTTTTTCTTCTGAAGTTATTCACTCTATGTCAGTTTCAAAAGAGAGATCTATGTTCATCAAGTTGGATATGACCAAGGCTTATGATAGAGTCAAATGGACTTTTCTTCAAAAGATCCTTCTAGTCTTTGGCTTTTACCCTGAATGGGTGAGATAGATTTTGAGTTGTGTTACTTCATCTTCTTTCTCTATTATTATGAATGGTGAACCTTCAGAGCCTTTTGGTGCCTCTAGAGGTCTCTGCCAAGGAGATCCTATTTCCCCATACCTTTTTATCATTTTGGTTGAAGGTATGGGTCGCTTTCTTAAGCTTCGTGTTACTCAAGGTTTGATTCATGGGTAGCATTGGGGTGGTGGCCTACCTCATCTCTCTCATATTCAGTTTGTGGATGACACTTCTCTTATGGGATAGGCTCATGTTCAG
This sequence comes from Thuja plicata, assembly GCA_018584345.1. Lineage (NCBI taxonomy): Eukaryota > Viridiplantae > Streptophyta > Pinopsida > Cupressales > Cupressaceae > Thuja > Thuja plicata. The sequence continues at coordinate 7,190,763 of MU224858.1, forward strand.
GAAGCTACTTCTTTTAGGAAAGCTTTGGATGTGTATCTTGCTGCTTCTGGTCATAAAGTTAATGAGCATAAGTCCTCCATTTTATTTTTCAATACACCTCAAGCTATTTAGAGGCATATTTCTAATATTATGTGGTTTTCAATTGGCTCGCTTCCCTTTGTTTATCAAGGTATCCCTCTCATGGTGGGTAGGCATCCAAGATCCACTTGGAAAACTTTGCTTGATAAATTACACCAAAGGGTTAGCCACTGGACTCATCATTGGCTATCTACTGCAGCTCGTTTGACTCTTTTAAAGTTGGTTATCTAGGCCCTTCCTATTTATAGGTGTTTTGTTCAGGCTTCTCCTATGTACTTCCTTCAGGAATTTAATGCTCTATCCCATTAATTTCTCTGGAGTTGGAATCTCTCAACTTCTAAATAGAGCCTTGTTAGGTGGGATATTGTGTGCAGACCAATTAAAGAGGGTGGCCTTGGTTTACAGTCTTCTATTCTTTACAGAAAATTTCTTGTTGCTAAGTTGTATTGGCACTGGTGTACTAATTAGCATCATGTTTGGATCCTCTCCCATAAGTATCTTCCTGGAGTTGATGACTTTAATATTCCCCGCTTTCCTCTGTTGGGGAGAAGTTCTATGATTTGGAATACTTTGAAGCTTGGAGCTCAGTTGGTTAAAGATGGTATCTTTTGGATTTGTCACTCTGGATCTCAAGCTTTGTTTTGGCTTGACTCTTGGGATGGTTACCCCTCTATCCTTTCCGCTCATCCTCATCTTTAGGCCCTTTCTGATTTTTTTCTTGTTGCTGGTTGGGACACTGTCAATCACTATATGATTGGACATGGAGGGGATTGACACATTGGAAACATTTCTCTGAATGGCCTCCAGGAAGTTTTGAGGAAGATAAGCGGGAGCTGGCTTAGATCTTACAGGCTTGGGATTGTACTTCTTTGGTCGGGCATGATGTTTTAGCCTGGAATAGTAGTGATTTATCTGGGAAATTCTCTATGTCTACTAGCTATGTGGAACTTCTCCGACAGACTTTTGGTGCAATTCAGGTGCCTTGGTGGAAAACAGTCAAGTATAAGCATTCTTGGCCCAAGTGCAATTTTTTTATGTTGCTGGTGGTTCACAATCGGTGCCTCACCTGGGATAATTTATGCAAGTGCGGTTTTCAGGGACCTTTGATGTGTTTTTTGTGTCATTCTAGTGAGGAAAACATCTCTCATCTCTTCTTCCAATGCTCCTTCACTAGACATATGTGGCATTCTTGGTGGAATGTGTGGAACCAATCATGTTGGCATGTCTCTTCTTTAGCTGAGTTCTTTTCTTGATGGGGTAAGGATCCTGTCAAAACTGCCTTTCTTAAGGTTATCTGGCATCTTGGACCTTCCTTTCTTATTTGGCATATTTGGTTGGAGTGAAATTGAAGAATCTTTCAGGATGTGTCCTTGGAGCCTCATTACTTGTGGTGGAAGATTCTTCACTCTTTGAGAGAAACTGTTTCTGCAAAATGTGACACTATGGAGGCTATAGATCTCGGAGATGGTATTGTCCATAACCGCCTAAATTTTCCTCCTCCATAAGGCCAACATTTAAGGAAGACATGTCGGCGCCCTTTGCGAAAGATAAATAGTGTTGGGAAGTGGAGTGCTCCTCTGCAAGGTACTCTTAACATCAACATGGATGGGTCTTCCAAAGGAAATCCAGGTCCTGCTGGTATTGGTGGACTAGGCAGAGATAGTAGGGGAGATGTTCAGTTTATATTTTCAGTTTATAAAGGTCGTCACACTAACAACCTAATGGAGGCCATAGCTATCTTGTATGTTGTGGAGTGTGCTTGTGACCTTGGATGGTGAAGGCTTATCTCTGAATCTGACTCGCAGGTGGTGATTCACCTATTGACTCAACTGCATTCTGAGGATGTTAGCTAGAAGTTAGGCTTGATTGTTAACCAGATTCTTCATTTGTGTGTTTCTTTGGGTTATGTTACTTTCACCCATATTCCCAGAGAGTGGAATGGTGTTGCTGATTGTTTGGCCAAATGGGCCTCTGATTATATATTTTCTTGGAACATTGTAAATATGGCTCAATTACCTCTGGGCCTATCTCATCAGTTAGATCAGTTAGTGGATCTTGATAGGACTGTTTGACGCCTTTTGTCTATAGTTCTTCCTGCTTGAATAATTTTTCACCCCTCTTTTATTTCATATTATAATAGAAATTTTAAAAATAAATTAAAAGAAATAGAAAAAATATTATCTATATATAACAAGAAAAAGTAATAAATAATAGTAAAAATAAATAAAATAAAAAAAAGTTAAATTTAATGTAATTAGTTAAATAATAATATACTTAATATTTAAATATGATTCATCATTTAGAAAAGAAGAAGAAAAAAAAGATAATTAACATTTTATGGATTACTGAAATATGTCCCTTAATGGGCAAAGTATATGTCCACTGTTTAGACACTGGCCTGCATTATAAGCCAAACTTCTATGGTAAGTTGAACATTATTTCCATGTGATTAGGGTATTTAGATTTATTAAAGAAATGTTTCTATTTACTACTTAAGGTTAATGTAATTTAGATCGGAAATCACAATTATAAATTGTTGTAGCAATCTGAAATATAACTATTTAAATGATTTAATTAAGATGGTAGGCTTTTATTGTGGGCATTGCCCATTGACGGAAAATTGTCATGTTGCCGGTAAATTGGCTTATACCCGAACCAGTAAATTGTCTTATGCAACCGGTAAATTGTCTTATACATGAAATAAAATAATAATATATAATAAATTGTCTTATACCTGAAATAAAATAAAAATATATAATATGTTTCATAATAGTACATTGGGTTGGAGTTGATTATTTGACTTTTTTATTTATCAATGTATATAGATGGTTTTATTAAAATATAATTATACATAATTATATTTTTTTAAAATTTTAGTTAATATTAATAGATTATATTTTGATTATTATATGAGTAGACTATATTTATTGCTATCTTCTTATTAAGAAATTTTCTTTGAATATATCTCACCATAAATTTGTTTATTGATTATCTTGGATTTTATATTATTTAAATTTCTTTAATATATTAGTTTTTGAAAAATATTATAAATATAATTGTATTTAATATTCATACTACTTTTTTATTCTTAGAATTGCAAATATATAATTTATTATCTTTTAACTTTTCTTTATGTAAGAAATGATTTTATTAACTTTTAGTTTCATCAATTTGAATAAATTATTACTCTAATGAAAGATTACAACTTTAATTAGATATTTACAATTTAAAACATTTTACCAAAATTTTATCTTAAAAAATGCAAATATTATAATGTCCTATTGGCCCAATTTATTTACCTAATTTACTTACCGTTGTAGATGATCATCAATATAATTGTCATGCAGCCGGTAAAATTGTCTTAATAACGGATTTCTTAACCACCAACTCAACGAGACTCTTTCTTCTCGCTGATGACATAGAATAACATACGGTTCAAGTTTGCATGTAGTGTTCAAGAAGAGGCAGAAACCGAGGAGCATAAAGAGGTAGAAATGCTCGATAGTTGTTCTAAGATTCCAAGGCCGACATTGGTTACTTACACATTCAGGTAGCTATGTAAGAGTGATCACACAATAGAAAGGTTGAGGGAAGAGACTTTTGGGCCTGTTGGTTTATAGTTTTTCTACTTTTAATTTGATTTATATAATGACTCTTAAAAATATCCAAAGTTGGCTTTTGTAGAACAAAAAGTAACCACATACTGGGTCAATAGTAGGAATGTATCAATGACCCCTGAATTGAAAGGTACAGTATCCCTTATGTGAAAGATATGCAATGAATTTTGTCTTTCAGTTCTTAGGGGTATGCTCTTAACCGGGGAGCAGAAGAGGTTCAACCAAGTTGTTCAAAGCTTCAAACAACTTAGGCAATGAATGGGGACTTACTCAATGACATGCAATCTAAAATGAAAACTATTATACAGTGTGAGATGAATGCAAACTACCATCTACCAGCAGAGATGAAGAAAGAAAGTGTAACACTGTAATTCCCGGATTGCTAAGATTGTGAAACTATGACAATACCCCGATTATCTTGATCTCATTTTCTATTAACATTATTCCTAAATCCTTATGCAAGAACTAATCTATTGAATTAAGATGTGCAATCAAATGAAAATAGAGTGCTTTTGTTGAAGATAGTAAACATACAATCCACTGAATAAGAATAACAAAACTTAGTTCATTACTATTCATTCAAGTTCCAGTATCAGCAACTTCTTTCAAAACATCACACAAGTAACTAAGATGAACAACATAAATCACTTCAAACTCAGAGTCGCACACAGTAGTCCCAGCTACAGGGGTTTTCCCAAAGTAATTTTTTCTGATCTTATTTACTTTACAAAAATTTACATATATAGGTCTTCTCCAAAATGACCCATTTCAAGAATGATTGCCTCTTTAAAATATTCTGAGAGGAACATTCTAATAATAAACCTGGTCCATTACAAAAATTGACAAAGCTGACAAAATACCAAAAATGGCTACAATATACAAAAGTTGGGAAGACAACACAGGTCAACAGATTCTATGTCGTCTTCTGTGTAATGGATTTTCCTCTATAAGCCTTCATTACATCCGTTACCTTGCCCAATTCCTGAGCATTTGAAATTATTATATTGTCAACTTGGATCATCCAAAAATCATGCATCTCTGTCAGTTCATCCAGCCTGGCAATCCAGGATTGGAGCTTGTCCGTTTCCTTTTTTATCACAACATCTATCGCGGAGAGCTCACTGATTCTTGACACTTGGAAGTTAGCCAGATCTGTAATCTCATCTATGAAAGCAAGAAGCTTAGCTTTCATTCACTCTATATTCACCAACTTTTCACTTCCAAAAACTTGAAATTCCGTGTGCAGTACTTTCAAAAACTCAAACAGTTTATCCATCTCCTTTTGTACTAACTTCACCATAGTCTTGAGTTCATTTGCAGATCTGTTTGAGTTCTCAACCACAAACTCCAAAGACTGCCTCCAGTGAAATAATGGCTCTTGCCTGGTCTTGAGGATACCATTAGAGATTGCAACATTGGTCTTCATATCAATCACCTCCTGCAAGGTGCCTAACTACTCTGTCAATCCGGTGGATGCATTATAGATGGTCTCTTGGTGTTTTGATGTTGTATCCTTCAATTTTTCTGCATCAAGTAGAAGGTTCCCCAAATTCTTAATAACAATGGGGCCTTGAACTTTTATCGCTTCTATCCATGCTCTGCCAATTTGACCAAACTGTCTCTCTTGCTGCAACTTCAGTAGTAAGTTCTTATTCTCCTCTACATTAGGATCGAACTAAGCAGATAAAGTAGTGCCAAGAGAAGATTGAATATACTCTGCTAGCTCCTTATTTTTAGACTTGAAGACTTCCTTGTCTGCCTGGAGTTCTTCTAATCTGTCCTCAATTCACTCATTGGTGGTTTTCCAGATATTCACCATTGAATCATGCATTGGCACTCCTAGGTCCACGATTTTAATCTGGAAATCTTGAGCTGAAATCTCATGAGACTTTCCTTCTTTCTATGGCTCTGCTATTTCTATTAGCATATTCCCAATTTTGGAATCATGGGAAAGGGCCGCCATGGAATTTTGCTTCTTCACCTTCTTTGCCGGTGGCTGAGATGAGGTTGCCTTAAGGATCAGGTCCTTTGAAGAAATGGCCTCCTCATGTCATTTCTTCTTCTTCTCAATGGTTTCTTCCAACCATGAGTCTGTGGATAGCACAGGTTAATTGCATACTGAAGAGCCATAGGATCAAACAGCTTCCAGGCCACTGGAGGAGTCTATTTGTCTTGAGGTGGAATAGAGAAGGAGGAAACCTTGGTCACCGAAAGAGCTAGAGTATTTACTGGCCACGAGGAATCCTAACCATTCATGGGATTTGTGTCATCCAAGGTGATAACTAGTCTTGGTGAGGGAGGCTTGGTCACTAGCACCTCCTATTCTTTCTTCTTTTCCTTTTCCCTATCTTCTTCCTTCTCCTCTTCATTTCCAATGTTTGGGAGCAAACCATCTCCGTAGGTCAGAGTGATGGGAACATTCTTTTATGGGGGTTGGTCACCTTCTTGCCCGGTGGATTGCACTAAACCTACTGAAACCGATGGTGCCATAGAAGAAGTAACTACTGAAGATGATTTCTCAGCTCCTAAAGTCATTCCTCCAGATGAACCTACACTAGAATTTCTTTTCTGTCATGCTCTGGTCCATTCTACCCACTTGTTGGTTCTCTTGATAATGCCCCTCATCGGAAGCTCCAATGAATCAATCACTGGACCAGTTGGTGGATAGGAAGAAATAGAAAACACTTTGATCTAGTTGTAGGATGAAGGTTGTAGGAAGAGACCATCATCTGCAAGATCAGATACATCAACAACATTATTATACATTGTAATTTCATCCAAAGTTAAATGGGACCACAATTTCTCCCTTGTCTGATACTCATTAAAACCTTTGAACCAAAAATCTTCAATATCTGGGACATGTATGTAGGTATGTCCAAGCTTTAGATGGTCTCCAACAAAACCCATAGGATCATATTGAGGCCTAAGAACCTCATAATCAAGCAGCTTGATCTTATCCTCAAAACTCTTTACTAAATTCTGGGCATCAAATTTGGACGCACAGGAATACGGACCAACCACCACGTGGAAGGAAATTCTGGCAATCTTCTTCACAGTTGAACATAGAGTATTCACTTCCAATATCTGTTGGCAAAGCTCCACCAAGACCACCTTATCTTCAGGATACTGGGGTAGTCTCTTAGGAAATCTAGAGAAGGCTCTTATCTGAAGATAAGAGAAACTCAGGAATTAGATGAAAGAGCATCCATACTGACTGATTGTCGACATGGCCTTTGGTGAGAATCTTCTTTCTGAGCAACCTTGAAGTTCCCTATAGATTCTCATTGTGAATGCATCATTCACAGTAGTATACTCCTCAAAGCTCTGATGCAATTGCAGATTTAGGTAGAACTCATAAATTTTGGTGTTGTTGTCAAAGTTTTGGATTGTTGGTAAGCCGGGCCACAGGTGCTGAGTCACTAGAGCATAAATCAAGTAAGAAGATATGTAGAATTGTTTGGATCCTTGACAAGAGCTCATCTAGGATGCAAGCTTCTCACACAGAATTTTTGCCCAATCAATGAACATATTTTCAGCACAGACAACTTGAACAAGAAAGAAATTATGTTCAAGATCTAAAATCTCAGGTTTTCAATCCAATCTGGTCAGCAGGGCCGGGATATCAAGAATTTCCCTCTTTAGGGTTGTTCCGAAGAGAGTCTTCGGCATCTTACTTTTCTTTGATCGAGGGGTCTGGAACCAAGTCTTCTGCATGTCCTCCCTCCTTAGAGTCTTCTTTTCATTGAACATAGATGCAGAAGAACTGAAGTCGATATCGCAATACACATCTTTTGCCGGAATGTCAAAAGAGGATTGGATTAGGGCTTTATCAATTATTAGAAAAATCAACTGATCTGGAAAAAGGATTTGCTTTGTATTTGGGTCGTATTCCTCTATATATTCTCTAACAATCTCAGGAGCTTGAACTACCATTGGAAACCCTGCAGCTTCTATCAGACCACTATCCTTGAGCTTCTGTGTAATAGGGTGAACTGGATGAGAATTCAATCTTCTGTACAAATCTCTGAGATCAAAGAATCTTAGAGATGTGTCAAAAACTTCCTTCAATTCACTCTCAATACCAATTAATTTTTCATAACCAGAAGCTTTAACATCCATTTACTGTGAAACTGAGAACATGAGTGAAGACAAATGACTTGCTATTCAAAACGGTGAGTAGAAAATAATGGAAAATGCTTAAGAAATAGCCACTAAGATCCAAATGTTGGTGCCACATGAATGACATTAAGGTGACCTAATAGACACAATGGAAGGATTAGCATTTAATTTTTTATTATCAATGGCTATTTGAAATTCCTATTTTGGAGAACATAACTGCCTCAAAATCGTCAATCTTACACTTATCTTTATGTTCATTAGCCACTTTTGCTGAAACACAACTTTAGTCTTGCAAAAAAAAAACATACTTTCCTTTCGATGCCGAAATGAACGAACATTAGACCATTTTACCTTGTGTGGAAAAAGAATATAAGAGAATACTTTTTCCGTAAGCATGTTTCCTTTATTTTGGAAAAGTATCTCGACGGCTTTACATTTTATCCTTTGCGCACTTAAACACTTTCTTTTCCATTGGGGGCACTTGGCTTCTTATTTTCTCTTTTTACTTGTATCAGGCTTGCACTTTTGAGACCATCTTTTCTGAAAACTGCATGATCACTGCTACTACTCTGCAACTTGATATCTCCGAGAGTTGAAAAACTCTTTTATGAACAAAGTTTTACCAATCACTTATATAAAGACATTTATCTTCCAAAAAAATATATTAAGCATTACAAATCTGAGGGTGACTACTTCTCATTCAGAAGATGTTATGACACCCCTTTCCTGACATACCTAAATCACCCAAACACCGGATGAAGCAGAAAGATTGAAAACCCGCTAGGCTCAAATAGGCAAGGCAAAGAATTTATCGGATAAGCACATTATGAGAAGGTTTCAGAATGAATGAGAAGTAGGTCACCAAAGAAAAATTTTACCCCCTAGGACCTAAAGACCCTTAAACTAAAATTTGGCAGCAGCTGGCTCCAACTGGGGACTTAGACATGCCAATGTCTGAGAAGGGACCTAGAGTCTCTGGTTTCTCACAACAAGACCAGTAGGAAAAAAAAAGGGTAGACTAAACTAAAACACATGATAGGAAAGGAAACTAAACTAAAATAAGACTAAGAAAGAAGGAAAGAAAGCAGGAGAAAAGCAAATCAAACCTACCTACGCTAACACTAACCTGTAGGGATTACCTTCTTTCACTTGAGTATTTGGTAGAGCTTTAGATCCTAGCCATTGTAGGAGAATGGTAGAATCTCTCTAGGAGGATATGCTAGAGTTAAGGAATTATTATGGTTCACCTGTAAAATCTTGAATGGTCCTTTCCAAAGTGAGTCAAACTTATGATGCTTTCCTTTGGACTCGCACCTTTTATCCCATAGTAGAACCAAGTCACCTTGCATACAATTTCTTGGTTTGGCCTTCTTATCAAAGAATGTTTTCACTCTCCTTTGATTATTAGTGATGTGTTCAACAAGATTTTCCCATTCTTCCTCCAATTTGGTCAGATACATGATTCATTTCTCCAGACCATTCTGGAAAACTGGATCTTCAATTACCTATTGCAGCCTGCAAATGGATAATTCCAATGGAAGTGGGAGACTAGGTTCAATGTCGTAAACTAGTTCAAAAGGGGAAATCCTGATAGCTTGTTTAGGTGTTATCCTATCTACCCATAGGGCTTCATGCAATTTCTTGTGCCAATCCTTTTGAATCTTTGAAACTAGTTTCTTCATTATGTTAATCAGGTTCTTGTTGCTTGACTCAGCCTGACCATTTCCTTGAGGGAAATAATCAGATGAGTGACTAAGATGGATACTATTGTTGTAGTAGAACTCTGTAATCTCTGATGAAGAGAAATATGTGGCATTATCCATCACTAGCTTCAAAGGCACTCCAAACCTTACCAAGATATTCTCTTTGATAAATTCACAGACCACCTCAGATGTAGTTTTCTTGGTAGGCTTAGCCTCAAACCACTTGGTAAAGTAATCTATGGCAGTTATGACATATAGGTGTCCTACAAAAGAGGAAGGATTTATCAAACCAATGAAATCAAGTCCCCATTTCTGAAAGGGACCCTCAACTATAGTTGGCTTTAATGGAAGAGCAGCCAACTGAGGCTTACTAGAAAACATACGACATTTATCACACTTGGCCACCCAATTGTAGGAATCTTTAAACATGCTAGGCCAGTAGTAAAACTACCTTGAGATTTTATATGTAGTGACTGTGGATGAGAAGTGTCCACCACATGCCTCATTATGGAATGCCTGGAGCAATCTCTCTTGTTGTGACCTATCCACACATCTTAAGAAAGTTCCACCTATTGCCCTCTTATATAACTGGTCATCATAAATGACATACTTGGCTGCTTTAGTCTTCAAATCTCTTCTTTTTTTGTATGTCAATCCCTCCGGGAAATCTCCATAAGTAAGGAAATAGGCGATGTTTGAAAACCAGGGATCAAGAAGACTAAACATTAACACCTCCGGAGAATCCTCCTCCTAAGCTATTTCTTGATTTTCTACCAATATTTTACACAATCTGACTAGCTTTTTTGGCTTAAGTTCAATATCACACTCCTGTACCTTTGCTATCCATGCACCTCTAGTATTACATCCTATTTCTTGTTGTGTTAGAATGCTTTTAACAACAAAATTAGGAATATAAATAACAGAATGAGAATGTAATACATAGAATCTAAAATTCTTCAGTGCCCTTACCACCGCATAAGCATGCTTCTCCATTTGAGAATATCTCAGTTCATGATCCTTGAGCGGAGTGCTCATGAATGCAATAGGTGCCTGAATTCCTTCATTGTTCTCTTGCATCAGGATAGCAGACAATGTATGAGCTGATGCATAACAGTACAATATGAACTCCTTGGTATAATCTGGATGCACCAACACAGGTGCTCTGGCTATAGCATGCTTGATTAAATCAAAGGCCTTCTTCCCAGAGTCATTCCACTTGAAACTTTGACTACCCTTCATCATATCAATTATGCATTTTGTAATCTCAAAAAAGTCAGGAACAAACTGCCTGAGAAAATTTACCTTCCCAAAGAACGATCTTGTTACGGATTTGCTTGCCGGCAGGTTCAATTGTTGGATGGCCTTCACGTGCTCATGGTCAATTTAGATTCCTTCATGGAAAACAATATGACCTAGAAGTCTACCTTCAGTGACATAGAAAATAGACTTCTTGGGATTAAGAGAGATGTCATGCTCTCTGCATCTCTTTAGCACCTTCTCAAGATCTTTCAAATGATCTTCCCTCTTCTTAGAGAAGACTGTTAAATCATCCAAATACATAACTATTATTCTATCCCAAAGGTCTATAAATGAAGATTTCATTACCCTCTGGAAGGTAGCTCCAGCATTGATAAGCCTGAAGGGCGTTCTATTATAAGCAAATGTTCCCCAAGGAGTGGTGAATGTTGTCTTATACTTATCTTTCGAGTCCACCTCAATCTGGTTAAAACCCAAGAAAAACCCAAGAAATTGTCCAACATGGACATCATTTCAGATCAAGCAACTATTTGCAGTATATGATCTATGTTGGGTAAGGCATAATTATCCTTCAAGGAAGCCTAGTTCAGATTCTGAAAATCTACACAAATTTTGATTTCTCTGTTCTTCTTCTGGACGGGCACGATGTTGGCTATCCATGTAGAGTGATGTATGGGATAGATAATTTTTGCTTCCAACATCTTGTGAACTTCCCTAAAAATGACATCTAACACCTTAGGATTGTAGTTTCATTATTTCTGCTGGAAAGGAACAGCTTCAGGCTTGAGAGGAATCTTGTGCTTGAATTCACCATTCCGAAAAGTTTTGAGGTCTTCATAGCCCCAAGAAAACACATCCTTATACTGGGAGAGTAGGTGTTTAGCCTTTTCTCTTTCCTTTTTTGTACAACAACTGCCAATATTTATCATCTTGGGCTTATTTTCAGTGCCTATGTTCATTCCCTCAAAATTCCCTAAGGTACCACCTTTTCTATCTCTCTCTTTTCTAATATATGCATCATGTCTATCAAAAAGTTTTTCAAGGGAGATTAGGTGTCGAGGAATTTTGTTACCTTTTAACTGTTCTTCTCCAAGCTCTAATTCCTTCTTGCTATCTGGAGAGAGATCCTTACAGGTACTAGAACTTCCTTCAAAATATTGATCACTGAACTAATCTGATCCTTCCATGAAAGCTTATATATGCTTGTCACTGATGAAGACTTGCCAAATATCCACATTATCTGGGACATTCATTCTAAAGAGAACTTCAACTTTGTATTTCTTATCTCTTATTTTCAGATGCGGGAGGAAAAGTGATTCTGAGATGGCCAACAAATCTTCTCTAGTGTTCTACTCTCTTGGAACAACTTGGATTGAGAAGGCATCAAACTCCTCTATCTCATCCCAAACTTTGTTCCTATAACTTTGCAATCTCACATTTTTCACTGAGTATTGTGCTTGAACTTGCCTCACTATAAACTCTACATCACCAAGTTCTTTAAGGATTTTCACACCTCTTTTCTTTGCAACAAAAATGCCTAGCAATAGAGCTTCATATTCTGTCATGTTATTGGTGTTCTTAAACTGTAATTTATAAGAAAGTTGTATCATGTCTCCTTTCGGGGGAATAAGAACTACGCCAGCCCCAGATCCTACAGTAGCACAACTATCGTCGAACAACAAGGTCCAAAAATCCTAACTGATAGTAATTTCTAGCATTTCATCTTGACGATTGAAATCTGAAAACAACATATAGTTACCGAATTCCATCTCCTGGTAGAGGATTTGTTCCTTAGTGTAATTAGACTTCATTACTGTAAATTTGGCCTTTTACTCAGGCTCTGGTTTTATCTTCTTAGTACCCACTGGGATTATAGCATGGGACCTATCCATCTTGATTTCTCCACCTATGTCTCTGCAAAAACTTCTTCTTAGAAGCATATCGTAGCTAGCCGAAATATTGGCTACTAGGATGGTTAGCTTCATCCTCTTTGTAGGGTGTGTGGCCAATGCAACTTGTGCATCCTTTACCTGACCTAGGAGTGGAACCTTTGTAGCATCCATTGAATAATAGTGGCCAAAGGTTTTGGTAAGGGTCAATCCAAGGGCTTTAGCAATGGAGGCAGGCATGACATTATTAGAGGCTCCAGAGTCAATAATATGGTTGCTTAGTTTATGACCATTAAAAAATAGTGAGACATAGAATGGTTTAGGCTTCTAGCCAGGCGCAGTGGCTAAGATTGAAGAATCCTCTTCTTGAAATAGCAAGGGAAGAATAGGTTCTTCATTGTTTAAGGGCCACTACTAGGGGGTTCATCACTAATAGTAGAATTTAAATTAGGTTGCATTCTGGAATTAGCATCACTTTTACAGTAATCTACAAGCTTTTGAAGTTTGGTAGGATGAGTTTTTAAATAATCTAAGGGAGACACTTGGATTCTGGCATCCTTGCAGTATTGAATTATATCAAATGAAGACAGATACTTACCATTTTTTTTAGACTTCGAGTGATCCTTCTTCCAAGACAAAGAAGTAGAAGCTCCGGGTGCACCAACTGAAGGACCAAGTGCAATGTTCCAGGGAGGAAAGGAGTTTCCAAGATTTTTGTCTCTCTGACTTCTTGATTCTACTACTATTTGAATTCCATCTACGGTGGCAAAGCAATCACCTCCGACTTCAAAATCAGATTCATACTCCAAAAATAAATTACCGGAGTCGCCATGGGGAGCAGAATCTTCTTCACTTTCAAGATAATCAATAATCATCTCATTGCTTGAAGCTAGATGTCTGTACCTATTCATCTTTGAACCACTATTACCATCATGGTCAGCTCTTAGATGAAAAATACACATGTTATGCTTTTTAGCTGCCTTAATGGTGAGCTTTTGCTAAGCTGATGGCAACTAAAACTATTTACCTTCATGTTGTTTTCTGGGAATATCCTGGTAAGGCTGCTGGAAGGATGGGGTAGACTTTCCCATTTTTCACTTAAGGGAAATCATCTCATTAGACAATTTCTTAAGCATTGCCTCAGTATTTCCGGTTACACCAGAAATAGAGCTTGTAGAGGCACCACTCTGCACTTCTCGCTTCCATTTCCCGGCAGCTATGAGGTCATCCTCTAGCTTAATTGCTAGAGTCTGAGTGGCTTGCAAATTAGCCACGTGCACTTTTTTGATTTGGAAACTAATGTCAAGAGGCATGGAACTAATAAAGAACATCTTCTGATTGTCAGATGTAGGCCTGCTAGTAGCAGGGATCCTATTAGCCAGCTTGTTAAACCTTGCAATGAAATCCCGCATAGGAACACTAGGTTCTTTCTTTATCTGAGTGAGCTGAGTCAGGAGTGTGTGTTCATCCTCTATACTTTTATAACAAGTTTCAAAGCGGTTCTTCATATCATTCCAACTAGTTATGCATCTCGCAGGGAGATGTTGAAACCAGTCAGCGACATTTTCTATTAAAGTCTCTACAAACATTCTTACTGCCACGTCTTCATGCTGAGGGTTTACAATACTGCATGCAGTGAAGAAGGCTACAATATGCTCATCAGCGGATACTTTCCCGTCTCCATTGAACTTTGGAAAGTTCTTTCAGGAAGTTCAAGGTAAGTCTTTATTAGCTCCTAATTGAAGAGGCCAACGTTGAATATTGGGAAGGAGTGTTACGGGAAAGAAGATTTAGATTTTCACAGTAGAGTCACCAAAAACTATTGGTTTATAGTTTGTCTACTCTTAATTTGATTTATATAATGACTCTTGAAAATACCCAAAGCTGGCTTTCATAGAATAAAAAGTAACCACAGACTGGGTCAATAGTAGGAATCTATTAATGACCCCTGAATTAAAAGGTACAGTATCCCTTATGTGAAAGATATGCAATGAATTTTGTCTTTCAATTTTTAGGGGTATGCTCTTAACCGGAGAGCAAAAGAGGTTCAACCAAGTTGTTCAAAGATTCAAAAAACTTAGGCAATGAATGGGGACTTACTCAATGACATGCAATCTGAAATGCAAACTATTATGCAGTGCAGGATGAATACAAACTACCATGTACCAGCAGAGATGAAGAAAGAAAGTGTAACACTGCAATTCCTGGATTGCTAAGATTGTGAAACTTTGACAATACCCCGATTATCTTGATCTCATTTTCTATTAACCTTCTTCCTAAATCATTATGCAAAAACTAATCTATTGAATTAAGATGTGCAATCAAATGAAAATAGAGTGCTTTTGCTGAAGATAGTAAACATACAATCCACTAAATGAGAGTAACAAAACCTAGTTCATTACTATTCATTCAAGTTCCAGTATTAGCAAATTCTTTCAAAACATCACACAACTAACTAAGATGAACAACAGAAATCACTTCGAACTCAAAAATGCACACAGTAGCCCCAGCTATAGGGGTTTGCCCAAAGTAATTTTTGTTGATCTTATTTACTTTACAGAAATTTACATATATAGGTCTTCTCCAAAATGACTTGTTTTAATAATGATTGCCTCTTTACAATATTCCGAGAGGAACATTCTAATAATAAACCTGGTCGGTTACAAAAACTAACAAAGCTGGCAAAATTCCAAAAATGACTACAATATACAAAAGTTGGGAAGATGACACAGGTCAAAAGATTCTACGTCGTCTTCTGTGTAATGGATTTTCCTTTGTAAGCCTTCATTGCATCCATTACCTTGCCCAAATCCTGAGCATTTAAAATGATTATATTGTCAGCTCGGATCATCCAAAAATCATGCATCTCTGTTAGTTCATCCAACCTGGCAATCTGGGATTGGAACTTCTCCATTTCTTTTTTGATCACAACATCTATCGCAGAGAGCTCACTGATTCTTGACACTTGGAAGTTATCTGGATCCACAATCTCATCTATGAAAGAAAGAAACTTAGCTTTCATTCACTGTGTATTCACCAACTCGTCACTTCTGGAAACATGAGATTCCATGTACAGTACTTTCAAAAACTCAAACAGTTTATCCATCTCCTTTTGTACTAACTTCACCATAGTCTTGAGTTCATTTGCAGATCTGTTTGAGTTCTCAACCATGAACTCCAGATTTTACCTCCAGTGAAATAATGGCTCATGTCCGGTCTTGAGGATACCATTATAGATTGCAACACTGGTCTTCATATCAATCACCTCCTGCAAGGTGTCTAACTACTTTGTCAATCTAGTGGATGCATTATAGATGGTCTCCTAGTGTTTTTATGTTGTATCCTTCAATTTGTCTGCATCAAGTAGAAGGTTCCCCAAATTCTCAATAACAATGGGGCCTTGAACTTTTATCAGTTCTATCCATGCTCTGCCAATTTGACATAACTGTCTCTCTTGCTGCAACTTCAATAGTAAGTTCTTATTCTCCTCTACATTAGGGGAAGGTTTTAGAATGAATGAGAAGTAGGTCACCAAAAAACAATTTTACCCCCCAGGACCTAAAGACCCTTAAACTAAAATTTGGCAATAGGGCCATTTGTTGTTATGAATGGAGACTGTGCTAACAAAATTCATGATGAAGTGAAGAAGATTTTTATATTTGCTACTGAGTTTCAGATCGTTCCAGCTTTTGGGGGAGCAACTTTTCAGGCTTCTGAAGTTCAAGATGATGCAACTCTGTGTCAACCATGCTTGGAACCAACATGACAAAGTAAGAACCTTTTTCTACTTTCCATAAGCACTTTCTTGTGTAATTTCCTTTTTTAAGGTCATCTTAATCATCATATTTTATGGCAGACCTTTCATGAAATCTTACTATGCATGCAACTCAGGTCTGTTATTTCTTGCATTCTTTTGCCCCAATTTCTAGGCAATAAGTATTGTTGGCATTTGTGGCCCTTAGCCTGTTGATTCCTGTGGCGCTTAGAATAACCATTTTTCTATTTGGAGGGGAAAATTTTAGTTTTTGGGAAAGGGGAGATAGTTGGTTTTGAAGAAAGGGTGGTGAATTTTTTGGATATTTGGGACTGGATTTCATTTTGGAGGGATCGTTTATTTTTAAACAAAATTTTTGAAAGAAAAATACTCTATGAGATTGGTGTGATAGTCTCTGTCAGATTGGAATTTGGGAAATCGGGGTGCTTCTTTCACTGAATTTTTAAAAACTTCTCTTCACTTGGGAGGTACGGTAATCTAAAACATTCTTAATGTAATATTTATGTGTAATTTTCTTAAGATTCTTTACTATGTTTATGTATTTTGATGTAACCAATACCTTGTTTTATGCGTTGCCTGCTCCTCTCATGTTAGTGCCATAGAGGGTGTTTTTTTTAAGCACATGTTCTCACTACTGTACCATTTCCGCCACCATGACTAGCTCTAATGCCTTGTAATTTATGGTGGAGCAACTCTGTTTATATCTCCTGTCAATTCTTTGTCATGGGATACTGACTCTACCATACTTCAACCAATGTTGACAGTCCAGGTTTTTGTTTTAAAAATTCAACCCCAATCTCTTAATGACTCGCTGCTCATTATTTACCTTTAGCATTTATTTTGGTATGTTATTGTTGTCACCTTGTTTGGGAGGGGCATTAATGTTCTTTCCTTTTTGGTGCAGCTTCCAAAGCTACGTTTGGATGGTTATGTGCCTTGTTCAAATCATTTTTTTGTTGCATATGCCGCTGTGTTTGGAAGTTGGGGGCACTATTTTCCATTATAATCATCTAATGATAGTGCTAGTTGTGCATGAATTGTTCTAGGAATTCTCCTTGCTATTTGTGGTTCTTATTGCTGCCCCATTATATATATATATATATATATATATATATATATATATATACACATATATATATATATATATATATGTATATATATATATGTGTATATATATATATGTGTATATATATATATGTATATATATATATATATAAAGTCATTTTACAGTGCTTGAGACATCATGCTTTGACCTACTTGGTTCAACATTACCTCATAGTTTTGCAATCTATCACATCACTCATCCCCAACAACTATTTTCATGTGTAAACTTCTTTGATTCTTGGTTAGGTCGTGCATTTGGGGGTACCGATTTGTTTGATTGCAGTTTTAGTGGCATTATTTTCCCTTTTTGGTGTTGAACCGCGTATTCTTAATCTTGTATGCATGAAACCTATGAACCGCTCTTTCTGATTGGAATGTATTTGAATTTG
The DNA here is from genome assembly GCA_018584345.1 of Thuja plicata. Taxonomy (NCBI): domain Eukaryota; kingdom Viridiplantae; phylum Streptophyta; class Pinopsida; order Cupressales; family Cupressaceae; genus Thuja; species Thuja plicata. The sequence goes on from MU224858.1 coordinate 7,208,694, forward strand.
TCCTTGTGACATTTTCTTAAGGTGTGGGAACCTCAGCTTCTCCCCTTTCTTACCAGGAAGAAATACATTTTAACCCTGCTCGGTTTATTTGGGGATGATCCTTGCTGTGGAATCGATGTCTTTAACCTAGCATGTCCAGAAGCATTGCTTGATGTTAGGCAGTTGTGGTTGATGTATTGTTATAATCAAATAGATATAACAGATAAAATTTTAGAACTTCGATATTCTTTCAAGTTGTGATTCCCTTCCAAGGCTTATTTAACCATCCAATCTATTGTTGTGTTGGATTTCGGGTTACCTGAATAGTGTCTTATAACTGTTCTTTAGTTATGTATAGAATTTGAGGCCCAAATTTTGGAAATATTCCTATTAATAGAGAGAGGTCCATAATTATTTTTCTTCTGTATCAGTTGAGATTCTAAAATTAATTTTTATCAAACATAGAAAACGAGCAACCATCTTTTCCTTAAGGATTCTTCGTATGGAGAAATGGACTGTTCAAATAAAAATATTCTATTTTTTGTTATAAGATAGATCAGATAAATTATTTATTTTGATGTTTAGCTTTCCACTTGATACTTCTGGAACTGAATTGAAGAATAAATATATCATCAATCACCTTTAATAACTACGATGTTAGTTATGCTGAATATTTATTAAGCATATAAATGACATACAAGTTAATTGTTTTAGATCTATCAAGTTAGCCTATTCATACTTTTAACAATAGTGAGACAAATCCAATGAGTGATATGTGGCCTTATAAATGGAGTTCTAATGGGAGCATAATACCAGTTCTTTATGCAAAGATTGTGTTTAGTCTACTTATGGAATTTGCTTGATCTTACATCTAATTTTTATGTATTTAATGCACATAGGCATTTACAAAGTATTGTGAGTCGAGAACTCCTATTCTAAAAACTAAATGCATAGTTGAACTTCTTGAGTTATCTCTGATTTTTCTATATGAGTTAGAATTGAGAACTTGAGATGTTATATAGTGATGTTAGAAGGGTGATGCTTTCTATTGCATAACTATTCTTGGGCAACATGATAGCTTTATATACTTATGTGTGTAATTCAAAGATAGAATATGATGCTTTATGAGTTTTGGTAATCCTCTATTGTAACACCACGGTTATGGTTTTGGAACAATCTCTCATTGTTCTATATGAGATGGAAATGAGAACTTGCAAATGTTTAGACTATTCAGGAAAGGATGTTGTTTTATAATGCATTGGAAATTCTTGACCTTCATGATATCATTTAAGTAATTACAGTTCATAATTTTATATGCACCAATTCCATTACTCATTTCAGTTGTGCTTGTTTAGACTTCCTCGAGCTAGGTTGGGTATCTTTCATGTCAGGAAAGATTCTGGGGAAGTGTAACTGCTTCGTGGTAGGGTGGAAAATGAAGAAGAAGAAGAAGAAGAAGAAGAAGAAGAAGAAGAAGAGGAGGAGGAGTAGGAACAAAAGAAGGATAATACACTTGATTTTTGCTTCCTTCAGCCCCCTATTATATTAACTATCAGCGTGACCATTGCACCTCTTCTAGGTGCAAGTGCTAGTTTAAATTTATAGAAAATATTTTATGTTTGGGGAATGAATATTATTTGTTGTGTATCTAGGGGAAGAATCAAGTCAAATATATAAAGAAAGGTAGATGAATTATTTGTCTAAATTGCTTCCACGGATTAATTCAAAGTGGACTATGAAAGGACCTTTCTTTTTCTTTCCTTTTTCACTATTCTTATTTTCCAAAAATAAAAGTATAATTTCTTACTGCTATCTTACTTAATAAAAAATAAAAATAAAATTTAAATTGCCTATAACTATTTCTATTTAGATATTTTGATTTTAAAAATTGCTATTTGGATATTTTGATTAAAAAAATAGTTCACCAAATGAACATCTAGTGTGTAGTCAAATGAATAAAGAAAGGAAGTTGTTGAATATTAGTTCCTGCCATGCAAGAAAAACTATTGCAGAGGGGGGCAGCCTTAAATTACAATTTAACCAAATCACAATAGCCAATTAGATTTCAGCACATTTCAATATTTTTGCAACAAGGAATTATTGTGTAGAATGGATGAAATGAAGTGGTTTCGCAGTTATTGAGTTCTCCTTAACGATATAAAATTTACTTGAACTAAATGGACATTTTCTTCATCTTATGAGAATTGTCTTGTGTTTTCCACATTTGGGGAAAAGTTACTTTCATCTTTCTTAATAAGATCTCTCCCAATTTTCATGAAATTTAAGTCCTCTGTTTTCTTTTTCTGATTAATAATGCTCTTACTATTTATTGAAAATCTAAATTTCAAACTCCTTATTCAGTACCTTGGGGGACATAACAGATAAAATTTTAGAACTTTGATATTCTTTCAAGTTGTGATTCTAGATTCAGTACCTTGGGGGACATCATTATTTTGGGAGACTTTAATGCATGGAGTAGGGAGCTACAGACCCCTATACATGACCATGGTACTAACTAGATGTGTACCTCAAAACTTGATCCTGCTAGTTTGGGGCTCCAACATGTTTTTAAGGATTGCGGCGGACCTTTATCTATTTATGATCGTCACCTCCTCCAGCTCTGCGAGTCTTCTGATTTGGTTATTCTGAATGACCTCTCTTGCTTCCCTGGTTATGAGCTTTTCATGTGTTGGTCACATTGCGGTGGCGCTAGTGTGGTTGACTATGTTATCACTAGCGCTTCTTTTATCCCTTCCATCTGCCGCTTCACTATCTCTCATCTTTCATTAGTTGAACATGCTCTTCTGAGCCTTGCGCTTCACTTTTATCCTCCCCCTTGCCCGTCTCTCCCTCCTTGTCCCCCGACTATCCTTGATCATTCTCCTACCCACTTCTATTTTTGATTTTTCGAGGGCGATTGTGATCTCTTTTTCCTCCACCTCCGTCGTCTCCTCTCACCTAAGAGGTTTTCTGACTGCTTTCATGATTCCTCCATGTTTGACCTATTAATCATAGCTATTTGGGAGGCAGATATCCTCTCTATCCCTCACTGCCCTATCCTTAGATCCCCATGCCATATTACTTTCCCTATGAACCGGTGGTTTGATAATGACTGCAAATCTTTCCATAGCTCCTTGTGCTTGACCTTTGAGACTCTCCTTTCTGACTTCATTGGCCTCCGTTCCTCCTACCACCACTTTCTTTGCTTGAATAAACATGCTTTCATTGCCTCATAGTGCACATCCCTGTATGATATGTTCATTCATAATCCTAAGCTTTTATGGTGCACCATGTTCCCTCGGCATCCCGCTCTTCCTTCCTCCATCGATCTTAGTTCCCTTGCCTCCCACACCTCCACTCTTTATGACATCCCTGACCAACCATCTCTCCACCTCTTCCCTCCCCCTCACTTCCATATCTTTACCACTTCCAGCATCTATGAGGCTCTCAAATCCATGAGATGTAGCAGGATGGCTAATGAGGACAGTTTTCAGGCTGAGCTCTTCAAGCTTGGTATCTCTGTGCTTAGCTCGTATCTTTTGACACTCTTTAATAGTGTGGTTTGCACCGGTTCCCCAAGTCCTAGTCGAGACACTTAATCTATCTGATTCACAAGGTTGGGTCGATTTATGACCCCAGCAAATATAGGACCATCATGATTGGGTACACCTTCGCCAAAATCTACACAATGACACTGAATACTATTCTTAATAGGGAGTTGGATAGGAGAGATTGCACGAATAGAGGTCAAGTTGGCTTCCAGGAAGATTACCAGGCCATGGACCACATCCTAACTTTATGGGTGATTATTGAGGAGGCTCACCATGATTCTGTGAAAGTCTATTGTTGCTTCATTGACTTTTGTAAGGCATTTGATACCGTCCCTCAGGTGGCCCTCTTCCAGAGACTTAGAGATATCAGGATTTCTGAGACTCTTTTGACAACTATTATGAGACTTTACATGTGTGTTGAGGGAAGATTTAGGACTCTTGAGGGCTTCTCTGACCCTATCCAGTGCACTATTGGAGTGAAACATGGGTGCCCCCTTTCCCCCACCTTGTTTGGCATCTACATTAACGAGCTCGAGCCTTTTCTCTGAGATTCCTCACTTCCGAGTGATGGTTTCTACCTACATCAGGTTCTTATCTCTATTCTCCTCTTTGCTGACGATGTGATTCTCCTTGCCTCCTCACCGGAAAGTCTCTAGAGACTTCTTGATATCTTGCCCTCTTTCTGTGATTTGAGACAACTGGTGGTGAATCTCAGTAAGATACAGGTGATGATCTTCAACTGACTAAAGACCTCACATCTTCATTTCTACTATCAGGGCATGGAGATTGATATTACTTCTTCATACACCTACCTTGGGGTCAAGTTCTCTGGCCCAACCTTCAGCATGAGACTCGCCATTCTTCCCAGGATCAATAAAGGGATGGGTTCCCTTGCCATGTTGGAGAGACAGTGTTTCAGACATCATTTTTAGGACACCGCGTATAAGTTGTCCCTCTTGGATTCCTTGGTTAGACCTACAGTACTTTATGGCTCTATTGTTTGGGGGTCGTCCCTTCTAGATTCTGATTGGGCCTCTATTGAGCATGTTAAAACTATCTTCCTCTAGCGTATCATCAGATGTCATCAGTTCACCTCTCGTAGCATCATTCTGGCTGAGTTCGGGGCTCATCCATCTTTGATCTAGTTTGGTTTATTCACCACCTTCATTGTTTTGCGGACTCCATTGACAGTCGCAACAGATACTCCTACCTCGCCTATTGGTCTTCAGTGGTGCTTCCCAAGTCAGACCCCTCCTCCAGAGCCAGTTGTTGGTATGCCCAGGCCTCATCCCTTTTAGGTTCCATCAGGATTGACATTGATCACCTCCCCCCTATTAGTTCTCGCTTGACGCTCTGGCTCACCTCCTCCTTTCCAGAAAGGATTTGAACAAACATGTCAGACTTGACATATACAGGTAGTATATCACCACGACCTAGATCAACCCGTGTGGGGGTCTGCGCCTGAGGATGGATTTTTATGCTGAGCACTTTATAGACATTTGGGATGGGATTATTGTTCTTCCTAGATACTTGTCTCAGCGTTGGTGCCACGCCTTTTGCATCACGCTGGGATCTTTCAGGGTTGGATCTCACCACCTTCGGGCCTAGACAGACCATCACATTAATAGAGATTATCAGATTTGTAGGCTATGCACCTTGGCCGAGATTGAGACTGAGACACATTTCATCTTTCGTTGTCCTACTTACTATGAGATCAGAGGGAGATTCTATTTCTTATTCAGAGGGTGCAGTTCCTTGATTGCTTTCTTTAGCTACACTGATCAGAGATGCCTGAGACTTTATCTCTGTTCGACTGTATAGCTCAGTGAGCATACTCTACAACTTCTTTCCCCCGAAGACAGATTTTTGATTAGCTCATTACAGCCTTCTTCTCGCCCTCGTCTCCTTTACGGGGGGTGAAGTGGCCTCACTTTGCCTCCATCACTGATCACTTTAGATCTGTGAGACCCCGCAACACCTTTACCTGACAGCGACACATCTCTAGCAACTCACAGTGATGACCCAGGGTTCCTGCTCATCTGGATCATTATCCTTCAGTGTTGGATTTCTTTCTACCTAAAAATGATCCTTAGTCCTTCTCTTGTGTCTATTCTTCTTGCTTTCTGTTTCTTGTTCTCTTCTTTCTTTTTTCGCTCTCGGTTTCTTTCTCGGCCACTGTTTGGTAGTCTGTTGGTTCGTTGTTCCTTTTGCTGTATATTTCCAATCCCTTACACCCTTGTTGGTCTCTTGTTGGACATTAATAAATTTATCTTATCTTATCTTATCTATTAAAGGAATGTGTTGATCCATTTTGAAAGGGGTAATCATAATCTTAAATACATATTAGCCAGATAATTTATTATTTAGGGAATATTTTATTGCTAAAGTTAGAACTGTATTGACCTTCATACATTCAAACTTCAAATCTGGATTTATTCATGTTTGTGAGAGTAAAGTTTGATCTTATTTCCCGATTGTTAATTTATGATATGAAACATATGCTTAGGGATTTAAATGAAAAACAAAGGCATACTCATTGTTGTGATTCTTGATATATTTGCAAATTCCTTTATGAATATGATAAGGAAATGAAAGAGGAACGTGGAAATAAGATGTAATCATATTAATGACTATGACTTTTAGATATTACTATGCATTATCTTAGTTCTCCTTCTTTCTCCTTCATGTAACTCCTTAGCAAGTATCATAGTATTTAATGTACTTATTACGTTCTCATAATTTGACGATGTGAAATTTTCTTTAGAATCCCTGAAGAAATGTGGAGTTGCATAGATTATCATGTTGCGTGAGATTATATGATTTTTACTTTCTTTACAAATATTTTTCATAAATGAAGATGGTGACATGATTAATTTTAAGAGAAAAATGATACACTTCTACATGATTAATTTAATAAGAGGTTAAGATGTGTTTATTTTTTAGTTCCTAGATATGAAGTGCTCTGTTAGGACCCATTTTTTTCCTAGAATATGATTGGAAGCGGCATTATCTAATTCTGGATAATGCCAATTCCATGTTTGTGTCCATTTTAAAAAAATGGAATTGGAATTTTGAAATTCCAATTTTGCCCCAAAATGAGCAAATCCATCTTCCACCCAAATAGATAGAATTGGAATTTCGAATTCCAATTCCATTTTTATAAAACAAAATTTCATAATGTGGTCGGGTCCATGACTTTATATTTTCGGGTACATGAGAAAATATTAGGGTAGATTTTCCGCTCGCAACTCTGGTTTTTCCGCTCACAGCTCTGGTTTTTCCACGAATCTTTGTATGGGGAACAACAAAGAGGAGAGGTCGGAGGCTCTGTTCGTTCCATCCATTCCAGGTGCGTACTTCAATATTTTTCCACATTGCCTGGGGATGCCACCATGAAGGGGTGGGTTTTGATGACTTTTTTGGATATATGAAGGCTTCTGCAGGTGTTTGATCTAGATAAGCTCCTCCTTATGTGCATTTGGTTAGATTTTCTTGTAGCAAGCTTGAACTTATTCATTATAGAAAAAGGATAAAGAATGAGACAATGTATTCTTTGCGTATGCGTGAGATATATGTATGCATCATAGATATAATTACAGTTTTGTATTGGAAGAGGACATGGCTTCATATCCATTTTTCATGCCGTAACAATCATTCCTTTCTTTGTATATCAATGGCTTTTGTCCAAATTTCTTTGAATGAGCGTTTTCGTAGCTATGAATTCCTCCATGTCATTTGAAACTAGAATAGGGTAATTTGGTACCACTTTATTCCTAATCATCAGCTTGTCGTAATATCTAGGTTTGGAGATAGTCAAATCCTCACGAATGTTGACAAGGACCCTATCCAAATCAACTAAAATCTCTTTCTTGAATAGACAACGTTAGAGTTTTCTGATAGCATCTCTATGTTTGTAAATATGCATTATCATAGTAATAAATATGGAGGGAATATTCAGGTTTTCTCTGAATCTATCATCGTTGGACACAAACTCGTGCCCTAGGGCCCTAAACACAACCCTAATGACCAAACCATGCATGAATAACAAGATCTTCTTCATTCTCTCCACTTATCTCTATGTCAAACGTCATTTGCCTATTCTTACTTCTACGTTTAATGGGGTTACCATAATGATAGATAATCTTAAGCAACTCTTAAAGCAAGTAGCAGGAAACTAATGTTTCAAACATCAGATGTAATTGCTTCTTAAAGTCGTTGGGACTTCTGGATTGTTCCAATTAGGGCAATCCATCTTCGGGTTTCATTTAATAATTGCCAAATACATTATGAAATATCGAGAAAATGATTAATTAGACAAATATCTATCCACCTCTGAAGAGTTTAGAATCCCCTCATAGCGATTCAAGTATGAAGTATCATTGCCAAACTTATATGATAAGTCTAAATACCCCGAATAGCTAACCATGATATATTAAGGAGGCTTTGTATATACTATTTTCTAGGATACAAATATAGGGACTATACAGTGCAGAGTGTTATAATATGAAGACTAATCTGAATCTAACCAACCTATAGAGATAATAATAAAAGAAGCTATATTTCGTATGATCAACTAAACATAATCATATATCAACACTACAAATTTTCAAAAAGGATTGATTGTTTCTTAATGAGAATCTACCACTTCTTGTTTAAAGTATTTTACAATTATTTGAAATCTTTGGAAAATGACACCCTCTCTCAGTTGAGAAGATATATTACTTCTCTCTGGACTTATAGTCCTCTCCTCCTCTAATAGTACTCATTCTTAAATATTTAATTTTAGGGGCATAATGTAACAATTTTCAGAAAACTTTTTTGATTTCTTTATAGATTCAACATATACCTTATACCTAGCCATCCTTCACCTTACTTTGGACTAATGTTCTATTATTCAACTTTAGAGTTTTAACATCACACAGCGTGACATATTATCCAACTTATGCTTTTTACAGCTTACTAGAATTTGAGTGCACTTCTCCGTTGTGAATACATTAGTTGGGTTACGCAATGCTTTCAATATAATCTTGATTTTTCTCCCTATTTGCTTTCAATATAATCTCCATTGATGTATTTTGCGGCATATCACCCAAATGCAGGGCATCCAATAGATGCTTATGCCCTTTATCAAGGGCTAACTCAAGAGTTGTTTTCATATCATTTGCCAAACATACTGTGAATTTCATTGATTGTGTTGTGTGGCTCTGTATGCTTATATTTTTTGTTCAGACAGTTTTTAAAATGTTTTAAACTATATCTCTACTTTCCTCGAAACGGTTATGAAGTTTTTTTTTTTTACCTCTAAAGAGCGCATTCAACAATTTCATTTGGGGAATATCTTATTCATGATATTCCTTCGACCACATCCCTTTCTAACATCCTCTCACATATAAAGAAAGTATTTACAATGGCATTTCAAATAAGATGAAATCCAATTGATATTAACTTAACAATCCATCCATTTAGAATATTGTATGGCCATATATTTTAAGAAATCCTTTTCCTGCAAAAAAAAAAAGAAAGAATTAAATAGAAAAGCGGATAAACAACCTCAAAATATTTACAATCCTGTCACAGAAAAACAACTAAACAGTCCATAAAACTTTATAAATTGTTGTGAGGACAGTAATCCAAAACAAAATACAAAGAGCTGCAAAACATAGCATTCCTAATGATGTTAGACCTTGTGGCATGCACAATCTCTCATCCCAGGCTAACATAATTGGCCAAGAGAAAGAGATCCAAACACCCCTAGAACTCCATACCTTCACTAAAGAATTCAAAAGAATAGGCCATATGAACCAGCTTTATCATAAAATGACTTCAAATACAAGTGTTTTTGCAGATACAAATTTAACGCATTTTACATGGCAAATAGAAATCAGGATTTGATTGCAACAAATGAAAAATAAACAAAGCTGATATTTATCTGGTAATACCACCGAAACTGTCTAAGAGTTCTACATATTCACTTTCCCCCACTGCGCACAAACAGATTCTATGAGAGTTTTGAAATGTGACCAAAAAAGCAATGTGAGAGTTTATAAACTAGCATGGGTAGGGGTCATGACTATTTAGAATCCCAATCCGCAAAAGATATTCCTGGTAGTGGCTATATAAGCTTCACATATCTGAAACTGAGAATAAACAGAGCTGTACATGGTCATATTCACATGTATGGAGAAGTATAAGGCCAAATCTATGCATTTGGAGCTTCTTTATTGCATTTTATTCCACTAGATGGTCAGTTTCTTGGCATTGTGCCTGCACTTTAGGAGCATTGGAATTATCCTTGGGATTGAGAAACCCAATTTAGCTGCTTAATTGAAGAAAAGCATAATTGTGATGTTAAGCAATTTAATCTTTTTGGTTTATTGAAACACTAGTGACCCCACACAAGATCAAAATTGATGTTGGCATTATCTTAGCATTCATTAATCTAGAAAATAAAGTAGGTAAATGCTACTATATTAGCACTGAATCCATACCCACATGTGAAAACATAATAAAAAAGAAACCATAGGATTACTAGTGATGCTACGCAGTGGAAACGTGGAAAGGTGTTGCTTATGAGCATTGAACTCAATACCCAAATGAAGTTCCTTCCTTGACATACACTAATCATGCAGGGTTTGATTGTCAGTGGTGGTGCGCATGAAAAGAGCAGGAAAAATCTTCTTTGTATGTAACGAACCTAAATGTCCTCCTTTGCTTGGAAACCAAAATGAAATAAATTAAGCCAAAATGGTATGATTTACCAATAGTTGTATGTGTAAAAAAATAATCAGACAAATAATACTTTATGAGCATTGCACATGGACTTGGCTATAATTAAACAAGTTAAGCCAAAATAGGATGATCAATTATCGGCAATGGTAGGTAGACAAACGTAGGTGAGTATAAGGATTGAACCCATGCCCATGTATGGAATGATATCCTTGGCCGAAAAACAAGCAAGAAAGGAGATTCATTACCTGGTATGCACTTATTTCCTTGGAAAACAAAATTGAAGTTTAAAAAGGCAAAAAGTGGGCTAGATTTACCAATAGTAGTGAAGATCACAGTAGAGGTGGAGGATTTGGTGGCAATGCAGTTGGGCATGAGATAATGCCAACACCCCAAAGTTTTTATTATTTTTACTAATTCCTTTTTTTTCATCATCATTGTAGTCATCATCATTCATCCTCCTCACCACACTAGAATTGCCGCCAACTCTCTCCCATGCCTGTGATTTCTTCATCACTCATGTCACTATCCCCATTTTAGGCAACCTCCACACCTACCAAATCACACATAGAATCCACCAAATTAATTGACCAAGTGAAGGTGATTGAAATGAAGTGATAGTAGCTTGCTTACAAGTTACAGGGTATCTAGCTGAAATGGTTGTTTAGCAACTTTCTTATCTTAACATTTTGTAAGAGGAATAAAATTTCATAATAAAGTATTGTTTCAGAATCCATTGTGTTGTTTTTAGAATTTGACAATTTGTATAAGTTTTTATATTTAGTTGCAAACCATTTCAAAATATCACAACAGAGCTCAAGAACTAAACTTTTTATCCTAAAAATAAAATATCACGAGCCCCTTGTTGTTGTTTCCCTTATTTGATGGAGAATAATATCCTATGTTGTTTGGTGATTGGTTTGTTGGTATGTTTAGGTAATTGATGGATCTTATTGGTGATATAAGGAGAGATTATCAAGAGGAGAAGAGTCATTCCTGTTGTTGTAGTTGTTCTTTCCACCCTTGCTGCAACCATAGCAGTGTATGCAAAAGAAGGTAGTGGAAAAAGTGTAAGTGCAAAAGAGATGTAATTCCTTTTTATAATCATATTATTGACTCCAATGAGATGGATTGCTTTGACCAAATACGCATGAGTAGACAATCCTTCTTTCATCTAGCCAATATTTTAAGGCAAAAAGGAAGCGTCATAGATACAGAAAACCTCATGTTAGAAGAACAATTAGTCATGTTCCTCCATACCGTTGGCCACAATCTGAGGAATCGTAAAATTTCCCATAACTTTGGGCACTCCAAAGAGACAGTAAGATGATACTTCCACAAGGTCTTGAGGGCTATCTTAGCACTCCATGCAGATTATTTTATACCCCCTGGTCTAAACACTCCTCCAGAAATTAGTAGGAAGAACCGTTTTGATCCATACTTCAAGGTATATCTCCTAGTGGTTCAATTTTGTTTGATCGAGTTGTAATCCTATTATCGCATGTTCGTTACATTATGAATTTTCTAACTACAGGATTGTGTGGGAGAAATTGATGGATCCCATATAAAAGTCACTGTCGATGTCGACATACAAGCTAAATATCACGATAGAAAAGGCAACGTGTCGCACAATGTTATGGGAGTGTGTTCATTTGATTACAAGTTTCAATACATCCTTGCTGGTTGGGAAGGGTCTGTTGTAGATAATCGTGTTCTAGCTTTGGCTCTCTCAAGATTGGATCCACTGGTAGTTCCCCCAGGTATGTAAAATATGATTATATAGTGAATAATACAACGTTATAACAATATACTTTATTTTATGTAGGAAAATATTATTTGGTCGATGCTGGATATCCAAATGTACTGGGTTTTCTTGCGCCTTATCGGTGTACACGTTACCATCTAAAGGAGTTTTCAAGAGCAAACCCAATACACACGCCACAAGAGTTATTTAACCATCGACACTCCTCACTCAGGAATGCAATAGAGCATACATTTGGGATTTTGAAGCAGTGTTTTCCTATCCTGAAGCATGCGACGTCGTATCAAATCATGACACAAAAAAAAATTGTTTTGGCATGTTGCATACTACACAACTTCATTACGATAGAGGACGACCTTCCATCCGAGGTAGAAATTGAAGAGGAAGATGGTCGTGATCGGATAGATGTCCCAATGCTGGAGACATATGGGTTAAGCCAGCGTGAGAGAGATGATTGGGGGAAATTTTGAGATGAAATAGCAAGAAGGATATGGGAAGACTACAGATCTCGATCTTAGTCATTCACTATGACATTGTTTAAACTTTAATGTCAAATTTCATAATTTTCACGAACTGATATATCTACTTAAAATTTGAGGAGTCCATTTTATATTACTGTTGTTATTATATATTTAGTCATGTCATGTTATATTAACTAATGTTATGACATATTTAGTGTCGTCATGTTATATTTAATGTTGTCATGTTATATCATGTCATGTTATATTAACTGATGTTATGACATATTTAGTGATGTCGTGTTATATTCGATGTTGTTATATTTAATGTTGTCATGTTATATTTAATGTTGTCATGTTGTATTTAATGTTGTTATATTTAATGTTTCCATGTTATATTTAATGTTTTTATGACACATTTTTAGTGTTTTCATGTTATATTTAGTGTCGTTATGACATATCTAGTGTTGTTGTGATATGTTACAATTGACATCATTAATAGCTGGTGTGTGTGACTTAGGTATGTCATACACGAATCTATTGATGAGCATGGATGTTGACGTTCAAGTCAGCCATCCAGCTTCTTCTTCCAAGAAGGTTTTGTGGACCAAAGTAAGGGAACGCAAATTTTTAGACTTGCTCCACGAGCAAGTGAAACTTGGAAAAATGCTAAAGGGGGTTTCAAAAAAGAAGCTTGGACTGCCATTGAAAGGAGGTTCAATGCAGTGTTGAAAATGAACTTATCCAAGGATAACTTCAAGAATAAGTTGAAAACTTGGAAGCAAAGGTATAGAATAATGAAAGACTTGAAAAATATAAGTGGTTTTGCATGGAATGAGAGTACTCAATCTATGGATGCTGATGTTAGTGTTTGGGATGAGTTATTGAAGGTAACATGGTCTTAAATGATGACATGTAACTGATTGAGTGTTTGAAGATGTTAAGTTGATCACCAAAATGCAGAAAGATAATGCAAGACATTAAATCAGTTAATGGATTGTATTTTCATTGATGTCAACTTGATATAATCTAATCAGTTATAATCAAAGTGTCAAAGACTTCAGAGAATCAGAGAGATAAAGATTATGCTTTCAGTAATGGATAAAAGACAAGCACTCACTATGTCACTTCAAACACCGGTGGCTAGTGGAACCCAACAGACAGAGATCACTGAAAGTCAAGTCACAGTGATGCCCGAGCAAGAACATCGATAAGCATTACTGATGACTAGAATCACAAGCATAACTGGTGGCCATAATCATAGTGTAAACTGACGGAGAAGCTCGAGGACAACTGGAGTGATGACCGAAGATATCAAAGAGTTAAAACACTGAAATTAACTTGAGTTCAAAAACAAAAAAATATCTAGCTAGCAGAGCTAAATATGGACTTAACTGGTAGTTATCATTGTTTTCATCGACAAGATAAAGCCAGAGATAAGTAAATGATTTAAAGTTGTTTTGTCCAGTTGGCAAGAAGATCTCTGCGAGATAAAATAAGAGTTTTTCTTTAAATATGATTGGCTAAGATTGCAGATCATGCCAAGATCAAGAAAATCAAGAACCTAACAACGGTGATATTATGTCTATAAAGAGACAACTTAATTCATTTTGAATTAAGGGTGAATGAATGAAAAAGAGGATGTTGAAGAGAAACTGATGAAGAGCAACTTCATATAGTCCCCATCAATCAAGCAAAGGAAAGAGCTAAAGTTTTTTGCGCACACCGAGCAACAGAGCATAGCATCATCGAGCAAAATTAAAGTGGAGCAAAGGTATTAAAAGAGATATATTGATCAGATTAGTTTTATGAGCTTACAATAGATCTGTAAATCTGCAAGTATAAGTTGTATATGTGAACAAATCATACTGTTTTAGTTTAGCCATTGATTTAGAAAGTCTCTTAACCAAGTAGGATTTAAAGATCCTTTCTATATTGAGATACATCCCAAGGAGTATCAAAAAGTTTGATCATGAAGATAGCATGAGATGCTAGATACCTATTGACAGGCCAAGAGAGTGTTTGATCAAGGAAGGTAG
>MU224858.1:7223258-7310311 GCA_018584345.1 Thuja plicata
GAGTGAAAATTTTGGGTTACCGGTCCCAAGTGGTTTTTCCCTTAATAGGGTTTCCACATTAAAAATCCATGTGTCAATGTGTTTATGAGTCATTACTTTAGTGTTTTTCATTACACATAGCTTAACTAGATTGATCGGTATACTCTAAGTAATTTACTATCTTTCGGTAAATTAACAGACTGCTATTCGGTAAACATACAGAATAAGGTTTAATAAAGCATTCCGAGCAGTAGTAATTTGATAAGCATAGTTGAAGGCATTCATCTTATAGGACTGAAAATAACTAGAGGCTTAATATTGTGGTACTAAGTTTTTGGGTTGATTAATTGGAATATTTTTTAGGCCACTGATTCACCCCCCCCTCCCCCCCCTCAGTTATTACTAACAATTGGTATCAGAGCTTGTGTGCTTAGAAATAGAGTTTAACAACTGAAGAAAAAGATCACAAGATGAATATACAAGATGTGCCCAAGTTGAATAAAGACAACATGGCAAAGAAAAATAAGACTCCGCCTATCAGGTATTGGAAATGATGTTACTCAATACCTTGATACTGAATATGTGTTGCCTATAGGACCTCACACTCTTGAGCAATTAAGAGTAAAGCATGAGCATAATTGCATGATGTTAGAACTTGCCCCATCACTCTCAGATGTTGAGTTTGAATATGTCAAAACCTGGACCTCTGCAAAGCAAATGTGGGATAAGTTGAATCTGGTACATGGAGGAGATGTCAATGTACTAAGAGCCAAGGCAGAAAGCCTAAGAGGGAGGTTTGATGACCTAAGGATGAAAGAAGGAGAAAATATCACTCAATATAGCTGCAGAATCAAAGAGGTATTCAATGTTATCTGAGGAGTTGGAGGTGTACTTGAAGAGGAGATAGTGGTAAGTAAAATCTTAAGAACCTTACTGCCTGAATATGCTATTAGAGTTTTTGCTATTCAAGAAATGAGAGCATTTGCAAACAATATAGTTACTCTAGATAGTCTGATTGGTAGACTAATTTCATTTGAGATGAATAACTTTGATAATAGTGTCTTACCATCTATAGAATATGCATTCAAATCCTCTTTAAAGATAAGTAATTCAAGTCATAGACATGCTATTAGAAATGATAGTGAAAGTGATAATGAGGATCAAGGACTTGATGAGATTGAAGAACTAATGGAAAGAAGATTGAAGAGAGGCAAAGGTAGATACAAAGGTAAATTACCACTTGTATGTTTCAATTGTAAAGAGGTTGGACACTTTGCTGCAAGATGTCAAGACAGAAGAAAAGATGATAGAGGAAATGACAGATCATACGAGAAGAAGTTTGATAGAGGTGATAATAGAGATTACCGAAGCAACCATCAATCTAACAAAAGAGATACCCGAGACTAAAAGGAAAAAGGGAAGAAATCTTGTTACCTAGCTGAAAACAGAGTTGATGACACTGACACCGAATCAGAAGAAGACATTGAGATGGTATTTGTAGCCATGAAGGATGATTCAGAGGAAGAAGAAGAAAGGTATGTAGAAACTGCACTCATATCTAAAGTTAGTAAGAATGATGTGTGGATCATAGATAGTGGCTGCACTCACCATATGACCGGTGATAAACAAAATTTTGAGACTTTTGAATACTATAATGGCGGTTCAGTAAGAATGGGAAATGATACACCTTGTCCAGTTGAAGGTAAAGGAACTATAATGTTGAATAACCTGATCAAATGTGAAAATGCTTACTGGGTAAAAGGACTGAATTATAATTTGTTAAGTGTTTCACAGCTGAATAATACAGGTCACCGAGTGGCATTTGAAAATAAGAAGGCAAAGATCTTCAATGAATCAGGAAGGTTGATTGGAACTGGTGAGCAAACAAAAGGCAACCTTTTCTATCTTGATGACACTAACACCACTTGCTTAATGGCTAGAAACAAAGACATATGGTTGTGGCACAAAAGATTGTGTCATGTGAATTTTGACAACATGATAAAGATAAGCAACAAAAGGAATGTCAGAGGCTTACCAAGCATGACTAAGCCCGAGTATATCATGTGCAAGAATTTTCAAAAAGGTAAAATGACAAAGTCTAGTTTCAAGAGTAAAACCCATACATCTAATGCAATTCTAGAATTAGTCCATACTGATCTATGTGGACCCATGAGGACAAAGAGTTACTATGGAGATGGGTATTTTATTCTCTTTGTTGATGATTATTCTAGAATGATGATAGTCATGTTCTTAAAAGATAAATCAGAAGCATTTAAGATGTTTAAATGGTATAAGGCTATGGTAGAAAAAAAAGTGAAAAGAAATTGAAAGGCTTAAGGTCAGATAGAGGAGGGGAATTTACTTCAGATGAATTCACTAACTATTGCAATGAGCATAGAATTAAAAGACAAATTTTTGCACTGAGAAAACCACAGCAAAATGGAATTGCTGAAAGGAGAAACATATCAATTATTAACTGTACAAGAACATTGATGATTGAGAAAAACATCAATCAGACTTTCTAGAGGGAAGCTGTCAGTACTGTTGTCTACACATTAAACAGAGTACAATTGAAGGACACAAAGAAGACACCTTATGAGCTTTGGTATGGTCACACACCCAATGTAAGTTACTTAAGATTCTTTGGTAGTCAATGTTATATTTTGAAGGATGATAGAAATGGAAAACTTGACTCCAAAAGTGAAGAAGGTATCTTTCTAGGGTATTCAACCAAAAGCAAGGCTTATAAATGTCTTAACAAGTCACCTAACAAGATCATTGAGAGTGCAAATGTGAAAATAGATGAATTTGCAGAAAAGAATGATAAGGAAAGCAGAAAAGAACCAGAGGACTACAACAGGTTTGTTTATACCGAACCTGACACTACCTGAGCAACAGAACATTGCACCCGAGCATCAAGCCGCAACTACCGAAAATCAGGAAAACCCTCAAGATGGTGTTCCAAACAATGGAGATCAAAACGAAGGTCAAGAAGATGATCAGAATGATGAACAAAGGGTTGAACTGAAACTTGCCAAGTATGTCAGAAGACATCATCCACAAAATCAAATCATAGGAGACAAGAAGGCTGGAATGAGAACAAGAAGTAAGTCACTGAACACTAGATGTTTACTTTGTGATTTTGAGCCTAAATCTGTTAATACTGCACTTGAGAGTGAAGAATGGGTTAGTGCTATGAATGAAGAAATAGAATAGATTGAGAAGAAAAATACAGGATACTAGTACCGAGACCAGATGACAAGAATGTCATTGGTACCAAATGGATATTCAGAAACAAGCTAAATGAGAATGGAGAAGTCACAAGAGACAAAGCAAGGTTAGTATGCAAGGGATATGCACAAGAAGAAGGTATTTATTATGGAGAAACCTTTGCACCCATTGCTAGACTAGAAGGAGTTAGAATATTACTTTCTTATGGTGCATTAAAGGATTCAAGGTATACCAGATGGATGTCAAATCTGCATTCCTAATCGGAATACTGGAAGAAGAGGTATACATTGAACAACCAGAAGGGTTTTTTGATCCAGACAAGAGAAACATGGTATGTAGACTACATAAAGCCTTGTATGGCTTGAAACAAGCATGTAGAGCCTGGTATGAAAGACTTCACTCCTATCTCATTAGCATAAAATTTGTTAGAACGAGTGAAAATAACAATCTGTACTTCAAATAGAAATTTGTTAGACCCACCAGTCTATGCATTTTATGAGTTGTCTGCTTCAAACAGATAGGAATCTTCATTTTAAACCCACATTCAAATTTCAATTAATGGATATCTTTCTTTCTTACTTGGAATTGTGGAACTAAGAAGGGACAAAATAATTGTATTGTTTTCAGGGTCATGTTTGTTTTTAAGCATTATGTGGGGACTGTAGTATATGATAGCTTACAACTTGCAGCTTTCAACATATCTGTAAAAAGTGTGGGGACTATATTGAAATTCCTATGACTATTATGCAACACTTTCTAAGCGCTATGACTATTATGCCTTCATTGCACTAAACTCTACACCCATAGCCCATTAGTCTTTTTGTGCATTTTAAATATGTTTCAGTATACTCCTTTCTACAATGATCTCCCCTACCTTCAAGTACTGCTCCACTCAAAAAAGTTTTCGATTTAAAAGATATTCCTTTAGGCACTAGATTAAAAAAATTTCAGTGTCAATTCAAGACAGATGACCTAGTCTTGCATGTTGTCCCCCAAGCTTTACTTCTATACTTAAATATCTGGAAATGGTTTATCCACCTACAAATGTGCACACGAAGAACTAGGTTGTGAAATAAGTATTTCAATGCTTGGTGATCTTCATAGAATGTTTGAATATCTGAAATGCATATACCATATTCAAAGCTTACCCCCTATAGTGGTATAATTCCTCTCAACTTAAATTTTATTTCGGGAGAATAGATCAAATGATATATCCTCCTAGTCGTGCAAGTGCTACACTAATATTTTCTCTCGAATCATTTATACGTGCATGGAATAGCTTGGTCCAATCTATAAATTGAAAAGTGGATTTGTAACTATGTATTTTTTAAGTACATCGCATAAGTCATTTACTCCAAAAGTAAGGTTTGTCGATTTCTAGCAATTCTAATTTTTTCCAATGGTGCAGAAATGCACAAGTGAGTATTCTATAGTATCATGTGTGCACAAGGAAAGCATGCACCTCACATTGCATTTCTGTGTTGCATGATTGCAGCATAACATACATATGAGTACCCTCTTTGCAGAGCTCAAGACCTTATAATATGCTAATCGGTATGGTAAACATGTAATTTTTCAAATTAGTGCAATCCTTAGCTTCTGACATCTTTCAAAATTATAAACACGAGGCAAAATGAACTTTCATGATCTTTGGGAAGCCCCACCCAATTCAATCGTTCATTTCAATCAACAAAATTCACAGATAAAATCCTTCAAAGCCATGACTGTTAAGTGGGAAATACCATTGGCATGTTTTTTAGTCCATATGGAGTCGAAACTGCACCAGAACACTCTCTTTGTCTTGTTTTTCTTGTTCCCAGTTTTAGATTCGGATGTATCCATAATAGAAGTAAATTTAAGTAGATCATTTTCCCTTTCATGAGTGATGTGATGCTCTTGGCTAGCTGTGATGAAATATATTAGTCAGTAGTGCATTGTTGTGTTAAAGATTTTTTATTTAGATCTCATATTCTCTTTATTCTACTTTACTGTGTGGGATATACTCTTACAAGAGTCCATTCCCATGGCAAAGTCTACAAAAAAATGGTATATTTTCAAAGCCAACCTGTTGTTCTAATTCTACACCTCATATGTCAAGAATCATTTGGTTTAGGAAAGGCTTGTTAAGAACCACTTTGACACTCATCCATGCATGGTTTAATATTCCAAGATTATTTATGACCTCAAAGGCTGAAGGATTAAGGGGCAAAGACCAACATTTCATTAAAAGGGTCTCAATTTTTAATAAACCAAAGAACTACACCTTTGAATACTTTGTTTCTTACTACGTTGAAAGTGAATATAGCTATAAAGTACCCTTATTTAGGGAACTCCATAATCTGACAGTGTTTGGGAATAGGAGAGCTCCCATTACCTTAATTAGTGTCATTTCCTTTAGAAGCAAAACTTTAGACCCTATTTATTCTACTGAATAAAAGAACTTGGGCATTGCTTTCAGGGCAAGTAGCATCTACTTTCCTTGTTAGCTAGAAAATGTGATTTGAGAATAGTCATTTGTGCACGGGTACCATATATATTAATTGAGTTATTTCAAGTTGCTCAAATAGTCCTCTGAGATGGCTTTCTAAAATTTGGGTGAGGATCTTGGGCTTCAAGGGGTGCTGAAAAGGCCATGACCTCTGAGGAATGAAAAGAGATGATAAATATCTGAAAAGTTTGTGGAAAACAAAACAATTTAGTAAGGTGGACAACTGAGACGACACACAAAGGGTTGTGGGGTTAAAGTTTTTTTCACAGAATTTACTAAATTAGAAGAGGTGAAAATTACTAAATAAGAAGAGGTGGAAACTGACAATGATTTGGTTTTTAGGTGCCTGACATACTATGAGATTTGGAGATGTAACAGTCAGTCAAATATTCAAATTAGTTTTCATCCTCTTTGTTTTAAGCCAAATAAAAGATGCTTTGCTATTTTCTATTTAGATGGTTGTCATTCTCAATTACAAATTCTTATGACAACCAACTAGGCGTGCCTTAAAGAGGCTAACCTTTTCAGCCCACTACATACACTGGATTTAGTAAGTATTAGATGGCATAATAGTCATAGGGATTTCAATATATCATTTTCTTATGAATGTCCATGGTTGTATTGAAAACTCCATAACTATAGTAATCAAGAAAGATGACACCTTGACGCCTTCATATATCAGCAATGTTAAGGTGCCATCATAAAAATAATGAATCGCTTATCTCAGCTTACTCAAAAAACTTACACTACAACTGGTACATAAACTTCCATACCAATGTAGCATCCATCACCATACACCAGCACATGACCTAAAATATATATATATATATGGTAGATACAAATATTTTACAAGATTGCTGCTATGCACTTTATTATGATCCTATGATTATGTTATAATATTTATGTAATTAAATGTAGTAAAGATGGTGCGGTGCATTATTGATATAGGGTTGATGACTCTTATCAATGTGCCAAACTATCAATGTGGTGGTGGGCAGTGCGTGTTGAAGACTTCATGGACACAGAGCAACCCTAGACGATAATTTTGGTGTTGCCCAAATAGAAAAAAGGTTGCTAATGCATATATATTTTATGTTTGTAATATAAATACTATTCATTATATAATAATAAGTAATGTAGACTTGCTATCATAGGGAAATAATGGCTATGGATACTTTAGATGGGTTGATGACGGCCCGTCTGCATCTATCTGCCCACCTCCACTTATCTGTGATGAAGGATTTGAGTGAAAATCGTATCAGGCTAGAGAAAATGCTGAAATTATATTTTTATGATGCCTTCTCTGTATTGTAATCGCATATCTTTGTTGCAACCATATGCGGAGATGAGCTTAGAAATTAGTCAGTTGCTATTTTGATGTTGTAGCTTGTTTTTTATTTAGTATGGATATGGCGTAACTTCTCTTTGCTTGAAATGCGCATATATTGGTTTACGTCTTTTTAACAATAATTCTTCTTCCTTTCATGTCTGTGGCTCAGGTGAGCCTCAATCTACTATCACTCACATGATTTAACGTATATAGTGTTTTCTTGGTTAATTTTCTTATTGGACATTGCTTTGTAGAATTCTGAGCCAGGTTTGTACAAAAATTTTGAGGTTAACAAAGATATATCATGTATGAATTCATTTAATTGGTTGTGTTTTGATCGGGACAAGCATCGTTCATTCAGATAAGAATCCAAGGAGGCCAATGAAGGTAATATAATTGATAATTTTTTTTTAAAAACTCATACAAAAGTTAGGAGTTAAATGTACTTCATTAGGGGTTACAATTTATATGTTTTTTTTATTAAAATATTACAGAAATTGTGGTACTAACAAAAGCGCAATGTAGTGGTATGCTCTATGTATGCAGGGTTCACAGAGAAAAAATGAGAGTTTGGGCATGAAAGAGCGTCAAAGACTCATCAGACTATAAATTTTTAACACTGTATCTGCATTATGTAAATGAGGAATGCCTCATTCATTTGGTTGTAATTTCATAGCTGCATTATGCAATGACGAATGCCTCATCCATTTATTTGTAATCTTATCAAGTTTTCTTTTTAGGGCTAGACCGGAGGTTTTCTCCACCTGGCTCTTTCCTACCAGTACCCCTAGTGAGCTCAGTTGCAGGCAACTTTTTGAAAAAAATAATTAGTAAAAGAGATAGCTTGTTTATAATGATGATTTGTGTATTTTGAAGTTTTTTATTTTACACAATAAAAAATTTAAAAAAAGTTATACAAAATGTTAAAATTTTGAAAAAACTTATAAACATAATTTTATTTGAAAATATTATAAAATTAACCAAATTAAAAAATTTGTTTGTTTTTAGTGGTCATATAAAAAATAAAATAAATATTAAAAAAATCCTACAATATGTCAAAAACATAATTAAATTTTTCAAAAATTTATAAATTAACTATATATACAAAGAAATTAGATAATAAAATAAATCTTTATTCAAAGTATATTCCAATTCTAGATTGTGGCACCCAAACACGAAAAATGCATCTTCCCAGTCATCTTCCGGGTGAACCAAACGGGTCCAACCCATATTCTGGAAATCATTTCCAGGATATGTATCTTCCAGAATTAACCATATCCACCATTTGGTATTCCAGCACCCAAACGGGCCCTTAAAGAATTCATGCATGAATGCACTCTTGTGTTTCTTTATGTGTGAGATAAAGTTATGTCATGCTACCTTGTGAAATAATATATCTAAGGTGAAAGTTAAAATATTGAATTCAATTTTGTTGGCCTAACATGAAATGATGCTTCTATTGGCTTATTTAGGATGTGTGTAATTGTTTGTGTCCATAATTTTGTTTATGATAGAGTTGGATACTTTATGGTGCACAAATTCCATTACTTAAGTCAATTTTACTTGATTAGATTCCCTCTAGCTGGGTTGGGTGTCTTTCATGTCAGGAAAGATTTCAGGGAAGTGTAATTACTTCATGGTAGGGTGAAAATGCACTCCTACGATATTCACATCATGATGTTTTGTGTGAAATAGGTTATGGAGCTCCTGTCAGGAAAGTCTTCGTGTGTAGCATGTTATGATTTCTTATAACCTACCAATTGTTTTGGTATTGGTCTCTTAAGTTCTTGTTATTGATGGACTTTCACGAATTAGTCGAAGCCTCTTTTAGATGTTGTATTTAACGTGTTGGTCAAAACTGTTAATGTTTATGATGTATTATCTCATGTCGGTCCACAGAAGGTAAGATCAACAGTTTGTTCAACACCTCTTCCTTCTTTTGGTATCATATATACTTTTTTATATTCGACAAGTTGGTCAAACCTTTGTACCTTTTACATATTATATTTATGGAAAAAACATTATCTTATCGTTATGTGGAATTGACATTTGATCGAGTTGACCGACTTCTATGTCCTACGTAAAATGCTGAATTGGAATTTGTATCAAAAGCCAATATTTGCATATGGTATTAGAGCTCTAGGTTCCACTCTAAGACCTTGAGTTCGCTGAGCTTAGTTATAACTCTTAGTCCTACAAACTCTAATTCAACTAATGTTTACTTTATGTACGTAAGTTTTAGTTCTATGGGTTGATTTCTGCATCTCCTAGTATAGTTACTCTTGACAGGAAAGGAAAGGATGTTCCTTGCTTTGAGTTATAGAAGTGGAAAAAAAATAGTCACTTTTAGGACTTTACCTCTTATGTGTGTGAGGCTTCTTGAATGTTCTTGCTTATTCTCTAAATTAATTAAGGTGGAAATCATTTTGAAGTTCTTGGTAAATTGTACACCTCAGATTGGTGTGAATGTTTTTTTGTCTAAAATTGCATAATTAAAGAATACATGAGAAACTATGAAAAATATTGTGCGAGTAATACACATAAATTTGATACACAAAGTTAAATGCCTATTCTTTTTCTGCATGTGTGAAGCAAGAAAGAAGATAAATCTCTATGAATGTTTGTGTAGTTAATTGATGATTGATTTTTGCACTAAGAATATGAGTCCTTGCCAAAATTAAGACTTGACTTGTGAAAATAACTAATGAAAAATATATATGATATTGTGTAATGATATATTTTGTATGTGTGATGTAAGGGAAAGAAAATAAAATGATGAGATAGGTCATTTGAGGAAAAGATTAGGATGATAGATCTTCAAGAGATTCATTGAAAAATAATCTAGCATGTCATTTTCTGGAAAGAAAAACCCTAGAACTTATAAAACTAACTACATGTTGCATTTTTCATTTAGGGATGCATGAGATTACAAAAAGGAAAGATAGAATTATCAGGTTTATGTTGTATGAGCTAAGGAAACGTGTTAATACATCATGATGTAATCTTAGAGGTATATAATTTCTAGGAGTTTGGTTATGTTCTTCAACGCACCTTGGACACAAAGTGTCGTGTAGCTTCTGCTTTCTCATTGTGGCTAGTGTTAGTCACTCTGTATATGTGAATTGATTTCCAATTGGTTATTTTATTTTCAACTTTGATGAACTTTGAAAGTGATGAAGGACTAGCTTGAAACTTAGCTTTGGTGTCTTTCATGTCAAGAAAGATTTCAAGGAAGCGTAATTTCTTCATGGTAGGGTGGAAATGCACTCCTACAATATTCCCACCCTGATGTTTTGTGTGAAATAGGTTCTGGAGCTCCTGTCAGGAAAGTCTTCATGTGTAGCATGTTATGATTTCTTGTAACCTACCAATTGCTTTGATAATGACATTTTTCAACTTAATTTGGTCTCTTAAGTTCTTGTTATTTATGGACTTCAAGGGATGAGTCGAATCCTCTTTTGGATATTGTTGTATTTAACATGTTGGTTGAAACTGTTAATGTTTATGATGTATTATCTCATGTTGGTTTACAGAAGGTGAGCTCAAAAGTTTGGTTGACACATCTTCCTTGTTTTGGTATCATGTATACCTTTTTCTATTCGACATGTTGGTCAAACCTTTGTACCTTTTTCATATTATTTTTATTTAAAATAAAGTTTTGTCTTGTCGATATGTGGAATCAACATTTGACTGAGTTGACCGACTTCCGTGTCTTGCATAAAATATTGATGTGGGATTTTTTTTGAAATCCAGTCTTTACAAGTTCTTCAAAGAGGGGGAAAAGTTGGTAGTTGGACAGAAAAAGGTTAGGGGATTATAAACTCTATATGAAATAGTTCTTCAAAGAGGGGGAAATGCTAGTGGTTGTGACGCACGATAATGGGTATGGTCATTTCCTCTTACCTCCCCCTTATGCCCTTGTTTGTTTCTTTGTGATGAAATATTTCACCTTGGAAGGAAGATATACAGCCTTCCACAGTTATCACTTTCCTATTCCGAACCACTTGAGGAATAGGCATAAAATTGATATACCCTTTTTTTTGTTTACTTCTTTGAGTTGTAGTATTGCTAATGGGGCTTCTCCTCCACTCTATCAGGGTTTAATTTATGTCCTTAACCATTATTTATTTGATAATTCTTTGTATATAATTCATTTTCTTACTTACCCAAAATTGGAACAAAGCTTCTCTATCCAACCTACTAAAATTACTGTTAAAATTGAGCTTTTTGAATCTAGGCCCCTCTCTGAAAAGGTTATCCCTAGTGCTAAAAAGAAGAACCCTCCTGCAAAAAACAATAACCATAAATTCATAGACAAAGAAAAAACCCCTGAGAAGGAGATTCCTTTAGAGGAAGCTCTTCTTCAAACCACACCCCAGAAGTGAAAAAGAACCCATTCCAAGCCTTCTCCTTCTGCTACCAAAATGAGGAATAAAAAGCCTAGAAAAACAACCCCCCTCATAGATATTGATGAGGAAGAAAAAATGGAGGAGAAGCAAGAGGTTGAAGAACCTAAAAATGAAGAGAGCTCAGGGGAAAGACGGTCAGCTAGGCTTCATAATAAATATAAGAAAGGGAAAGAATTTGAGGAGGAAATGGTTCCATAAACTAAGGAGGAATTTGAACCTGGTGAGGGAGAAGATACTATTGAGAATTCTAAGGATGAAGACTATGTGGTTGATGCTAAGGAACTTGAGGAAACTTCAAAAGAAAAGGAAATTATTATTGATTTGAGCAACCTGGAAGACACTGTTAATATGGTTTTTAAGTATCCTCCTCATTCTGGTAATCACCTTGGTGACAATGTCCACACTTCCCCTTTTGAGGTGAAAATCCCACCTTGCTTTTAGGCTCAAATTGGTGATTTGCATAATAGTATTAGTATTCTGGAGGGTGTTGTCGTGATTTCTGATAACTTCAAGAAGGATTGTAAAAATGCTATTCATTCCATCTACAAGGTTATGGACGGGTTTATGAAAAGAGCCTTATTTGGTGTGGTCACGGGAAGAAGATTACTGAAGATATTTGTGAAGAAACAACATGAGGATACGACCAAAGAGGATGAGAACAGAAAGGAAGATACCAAAGATTGGCGCTCTTCTCTCAAGATCATATCCAAGGACTGGGACAAGATTGCTAGTTTTCTTTATAATTAGTTTTTTTATTATGCTGGTTTTTTATTCCGTCTTCTTGTTTTTTTTTATTATCTATGGTTGTTTTAAATTTACAGTTTGTGTGGTCTTCAAAGCATGTCTATTATTTGATAAACTTTAAAAACTCTGAAATGATTTTTTTAGTAGCTCCTACAATACTGATAGTTTTAGCGATTAAAATTGGATAGTTTGTATTAACTTTGACTATGTTAAAGCAGCAGCAGCAGCATCATCAACAGTAGTAGTAGTAGTACTAGTAGTAGTAGTAGTTGTTGTTGTTTTTGTTGTTGTTGGGATTAATGGGAAGTAGTACTAAGAGGGGAGGGGTGAATCAGTACCTCTAAAACTTTTAACACTTTTCACCTTACTTCATTAGCAATCAATCTTTATTGTATTACCGACCAAATCTGATGTTCTTTCTTATGCATGTAATATTAATTCATAACATTAATTATATGTAACATTCATAGAAACATTCATGAAAGTAATAGACACATAACACAAGATATGATATCGCAGAAAACCCTTGTTAGGAAGTAAAAACTGCGGTGGGGATGGCACCCACAAAACTTCACTATCTCCTGATTGGAAGGGAGTCGGTTAAGGCTTACAATTTGATCACTTCTGATGATCTACCCTATTAACATTTTTAATGTGGAGACCAGTTAGGATCTACTCTGTTAAGAGATTTAGCAACACTGATGTAGTGTGCACTCAGTTAAGAGATTTACAATAGGATTGTTAAATCCACCTTCCTTGAAAGGATTTCTTAAGTGTACTACACTTTTTAGAATGCGTATAATATGTATGACCTGATTGTATGCAATCTATGATTGTTGATCACAGATCCATTAAACCTTACAGTATATGAATATCACCTATAGTGATTGATTAATACCTTTTCTTGCTTGTCGGTAGCCCTGGTTCTTGTTCTTGAAAAACTGATTTGATCTTTGTCTGTGCTTCTACATGAATTCTCTTGTCTAAACCTTAGATGCTCTCAGAGGCTAAAATCATCATCGAACAACATGTTTGATTGAGCATCTATTTATACAATTTCTTTAACCTATTCTAGAATCACACATTACAATGTTAACTCTAGATCCAAGGTATACAACTTGACCTTGATCCTTTAGTTTGCATGTTTTAAATAAGTTAGACTGATAAAAACAATAATAATTACATTTCTTTTCCCTCACGTAATGGATTTAAAACAAATCAAGAAGCTAAATATTAAACTTCAGTGATTTATCTGACGTGGAAGTCAGATCCACTTTTTGCGGGATGTAACTGATTGTTGGTATCTGATCATTGGTGTGAACTGAAAGTATGTCGGTGTTCCTTCTTTGAGCTATTTTTCAGGTTCCCTTGATTTGTCGGGTTCCACTCTTGACTGTTTCTTTAGGTTCCACTGTTGGTTACTCGTCGGGTTCCTTTGTCTT
This sequence comes from Thuja plicata, assembly GCA_018584345.1. NCBI lineage: Eukaryota > Viridiplantae > Streptophyta > Pinopsida > Cupressales > Cupressaceae > Thuja > Thuja plicata. Next base: position 7,236,882 of record MU224858.1, read on the forward strand.
TTCTGTCATCGGGTAACACTAAATAGTGTTGCGTCGAGATGCTTTGTACTTAGCAATATCAGTAACCTTGGCGTCAGGTAGTTTTGTGCCCTATTTGTTGGTGTAGTATAAGCCGATGGTGTTTATCATGTTTTTCCTTGCATATACTAATGGAAAAATATAATGTCTTCAATCTCCCTCTTTGACATTAGTATCAAAAACTGATATGTGCAAAAATACTAAAGTGTTTAGTATGTACGCTATGTATATATCCTTGTCATTATATGACTCCCCCTAACTGTATGCATCGGTATAGTATAAGTATAGGTACATGTATACTTGCCTTTGTACTATACATTCCCCCCATTTTTTTTTTCTCATAATCTTTCTTCTTTTTTGATATAAGAATACTGAAAGATTACTGACTGTACATATCATTTCCCCCTTTTTGATAATCATGACAAAAATGTACAACTTATAGAGTGTCAAGTATGTGGGAGCGACTGTTGTTGATATCTTCTATTTCTTTTTGAGTATTTCTAGTTCCATGTGCTCTAGTTCAATCCTGGCATGCGTATCATAAATGTTGTCTAGGACATACATTTCTAGGGTGGAAGTAAGTGTTCTTTCATGTGTCATATGGTGTTGCAGTAATTTGAGAGTTGGTAAGAGTTGACCTTGAAGCTCATTCACCTCATCTCTGAAATTTTTTTTCTGCAATCTAAATATCCTATCTCAACTTCCTAGCTTGCTTGAGCTAGTCATTATGCAATTTGATTGCATCTTCAGTGTTTTTCAGACCTTGTGCACTAGCTTGAAGATCAACATCAATTTGTGCTATCTTTTCGGTATACTCCTTGGTGAGTTGATCCAACGTGCACAATTTTTGAATTAAGGCTATAGCTTCTGAAATTATAGGGTCCAATGTGCTTACCAATTCAGATAGCTTCACCTTTTGTAGTGCCACTTCTTGTCTTATTTTATCTGCTAACTTGAATTCATATTTCTTCTCAAGTCTTGCTTCCATAGCCTTTTTAGCATCTATATTCTGAGATGTGATAGCGTCGGTGAGAACCACTAATTGATAAAGTATGGAAGTTGTTTGATTAACATCTGTATTAGGTACAGTTTGCTAGAGGATTCCTTTTCCAACTTTGAGTACCATTGATTCTTTTGTGGCTATTCAGATTTATGGGCAGAACAAAGATACAAATAATTATGGGCAACCAACTTTGGGGAAAATGGAAACTTATCAAATGAACTTAAAATGACTTGAGATTTAAAACATAAGCTCTCTGATATATATGATAAACATTCTCAAAGTGTTAGCTTATGAAAATCAACAGGGTGCAAGTTATTCAGAGGCAAACTAGGCCTGGTACAACAAAATGACACTTAGCAAAAATGCAGATTTATGTAACCACCTTCAACTGGCTACTCCCAAAACATGTCAGAATTGAAATTTTGGAGCTGGAACCCACTGCATATGTCAATGAAAGGTATTGAACCATCTTCCCAAGTGGTATATCATGAAAATCACCAGGCTAATTTTTACAAGCACTCTGAACTAGGCTTCTTCAAAAGTTTTTCAGGGGTACTCACTTTGCCTTAAAGAACATTTTTAATTGGTCAATCTAAATTTGTGCCAAATTTGAGAGTACCAATAGTGGCTCTAACTATGGACGCATTCCCCATGCAGGCATGCAAAGAACTTCAGAATCTCATGGTAGAAGCAAACCACCCTGAAATTTAAAATAAGATTTTAACTCTTTTCACTTTCCTCTTTTCACTTACATCTCTTCACCTTTTCTCTCAAAACCTTGGAACCTCTTACTGAAAGAAAACACTCCACACAACTGAAAGGGAAAGCAAATATACAATATGTACTTTATCTATAAGAGGCCCAAAGCCCCAAAACTGAAATCAATTCTTACCTCTGTCATAAATCTGATTTTCATCTTCACAAATCAGAGATAAGCTGAAATTACCATCTCCATGCATCTGACCTATCTTATTTCCACTCTCCATTAACTCAAGACAAAAAAATATCAGTATAATCCGCTTGAGAGCTAAAATGGAAATGATACCAATTTTGCAAAGAATGTGGCATATGCATGGTGCATTCATTAGTTAACAAAAATTGAAATCCAATGCAATAATTATCAATACTTGACTTAATGCCACATCTCTGAAAATCACCTTCTGGCTGGAAAATAAAACACTTAAAATCTGCCAGGTTGCTTGGGTCAGTATTATTATATCCATTCACATCAATAGTTTGCATATTAAATAAAAAACCAACATGCTGAACCTTATGCAAATACTGAAAACGTTCACCGCTTGGGATATGATCTGGCTCATCCTTCAAAGGATAGGGAACAAAAATATGAGGAACATCACAATTAAGCTCATCATAGACATCATGGATCTTATGCAAATGGTTCTGACTTTCTGCCGAGGAGATAAATCAAAAGAGCAAGATTCAACATCTTCACTATCAAACAATGGTAATCCCATATCATAATCCATACTCTTTTTCTCAAAAGGAATACCATCCTTCATCTTGTCATTGACTTCCATATTCATATCAGAATCTTGTTCAATATTTTCCTACAAACTATCATCATCATTCAAATCTGAAACTTGTTGGTGGGTGGGTGGGAAAACATTAATACAGTTATCATAAACATGTGAATCTTGAGAAATTGAAGGACTATTCCTTAATGGTTCATTGGAAATTTAAAAATCTAAAAAGTATTTATAATCTACACAACTATCCCCATCAGTGCTCAAAATGATATCTGGAGTCTCTTCATCCCTTAAATCTAAAATAACTCTGATGCTTTCATCATCTAACATAGCATACTCAACTTGATTGTGCTCTAGTGATATAGGAATATAAGGAAAATCATAAATACAAGTATCAACACTCTGAATATCTGATACATATTCCTTATCAAATTCAATATGTGTGAATTGTTGAGACTCAAGTCTGTCTTTCACTAAAAATCTGAGGTATTCACAAGACAATAATTCTGAAATTTGTTCACTATGAAGAGAACAATTGTCATCATTTATATTTATCTCTGATACATTTTCACAATCAGCATTCTCATAATCATTTTCACAATCATTCTTCATACCCTCAGTAATCTTATCAATATCAAAACTTATATTTATAGGGCATGAAGAAAGAGAGTCATCTTCTGATACATACCTCTGAAAAACAGCAATCAAAAAATCTGAGATTTGCTCACTGCTTAGCAAGGATTAACACTCTTGTTTGTCCTCATTAGCTTCTTGCTTAATGCTTCAAATTTCTTCCTCATTTGAACCATGTAGTGAGATTTCTCAGACCATATCATCTTGTGCAAATAAATCACTACAATCACTTACATCCGCATCATAGTTATCATCTTGCTGTCCACACAAAGCATTTTCACTGTCTTTTTGCTCACAAAGTTCATCATTAGCATCATAATCAGCATTAATTTCAGCATAAGTAGACTCGGTATCATTATCCAAACTAGATTCAATATCACTAGACTCAACATCATTTATTGTTGTTTGGTTCAGTATTTTCCATCTTAATTCATCAATCCTGATCTGAGCTTGCTTATTGGCCCTTTCTTTCTTCCTTTGTTTTATGATAGCCAATTTTTTTTTGATAAGTTCCTCCTCAAGATCCTCTTTATCATCATCTGAATCTGACAGAGGTTCTTCAAAACTAGATGTAACATAAGAAACAATATTCTCCTCTATGTCACTATATTGCTCAACAAAACACTCTTCTAGTTCAGTCATAGACCCTATTAAACCATGAGGTATTTCCTTAAACCAGTCCCTAGCATCTTCAACTAGAGATATCACAAAGAGGTTCATTAGTACATCCTCACGTGTTATTTCATGATCATCTATCAAATCAACAAAAACATTCTTATATGTTCCTTAGCCGATTGCTCACCTAGGCCAGTGAATTTAGGCAAACAATCTCTGACTACTGGTGGAATAAAATTTGGGTATCCAGGGATACCTTCAAAATTTATAGCATTGCATAACCTAACCCAATATAGGTGTGACATCTTGATAGAAAGAATAACTAGAAACTGCCTCTCTTTTCCCTCTTAACTTAGTGTTGGCCACTTAATAGGGAAACATATGCATAACTGATTTTCATTGAACAAAAGACTTTATCCAATGAAAATAAAAGTACCTGGAGTATGATGAAGCTGTTGTAGACTTATTGGATTTGAAGTCACCTCCAAATCACTTTCAAAACTTGGTAGAGCCGCCACCTCTTTGTAGAGGAAAATATTTAAATAGCTGAGATCCTCTTCCCAACTCTGACCTTTTTCAAATCAGCAACTTATACATCTCCAACATAGAGTTTTTAATAAAATCCTCTCAGTCACAAGAGCCCAAAATTTTTCTGCCTCTTCACTGCAAGTCCACCTCTCTTTTTTTTAGTCTTTCTTCAAATATGCACACTGGTGCAAATCAGAGAACTCAGAGTCACCACTCACCACATGTGAGATTGTAAGAATATTTCTTCAATAACTTGAACTTTCAGACACTTTGCAATGACAGACAGAGCAGACTTGACTCACTTTACAAAAATTTGAGGAATATTGTTTTTTGAAAAAAATGACTCTATAACCAGACTCTGGGATAATTCAGCAAATCAAGGCTACAACTCACTTATACTAACTAATCACTTTATTCCCCAGTAGAGTTGCCAATTTGTTAGCTCTTTTTCTTGCAGAAACAAACTTGATAAAGTTATTCACTGGTTTGTAGATTACAAATTTCTATTTCATGCAAGAAGAGACACTAATTGATGAGGATTGGATAATATCCTCCTTCTTTGAGCTCCACAAGACTCAGGTGGGTATTTCCTAGATAGTTTACTATGTTTAGTAAAACTTCAAATGGTGGATTAGGGTCATCATTGTTATGCTATCTTATCTCTAATTACATCAATAAATTTCTCTGTAAACAAATGTTAACAACTTGAAAAAGAGCTTAATATGAAAGACTACTTTGTTGTGATAGCAGATAATAGTGGAAATAAGGACTTTTATCCTTCTTCTTTTTAGAGATTAAACTCAAGGAAGGTTAACCTTTTGTATTCTCTCTTGAAGGAATCAGCAATATGAACTGTATTACTTCAATACAATCCTTTTACAAAATGTATGCACTTAGTAACAGTGGTATATCTTGAGTATTTGTTTTATGCTTGATGATTGAATAAAGACTAAATAGTAAATCCCAACCAGTGCCTATCCTTGGGAAAAGAGTCAAAAAATGTAATCCACGGGTCACAAATCAAATAACATACTATAGAATTCCTTACAGACTATATGCAATCCATATAGAGTGCCTTACAAACTATCTTATCACTTCTGTATTATTGCATCAAATCCTTACAATAGTGTTTTTCTCTCTGAAAATACTTGAGAAACTTAGTTCTTTCCTTGAAAGAAACTCACAAGTAATTAAACAAGTTACTTTATAATCGGTATGTTTTAGATGCCTTACAAACAAAACATACACGAGCATAAACAAAATATAAAGAGATAGAAAAATTACCGACTAGGAACTGCATTATATTTTATTGAAATGATCTGGCTTCAATACATTAATAAAAAAAAGATCAAAAGCTTGGACAAAATCCCGAAGTTTATCTTGCAGAAGTATATTCAACATCATTGGAACCTGCTCTGAACTCCTATAGGGAAAAACCCAAAACAGAGTAGAGGAGAGGAACCCTAACAATTGAGAAGACAGGGAAATAAAAAGGAACATAAGAAACCCTAAAATATATGAGTAATTCACACGTCCCTCTTGTAAAATTTGACCTGCATCTATCCACTAAAAAATCTAACTTCATTCTCTCTTTTCAAAATTGTCTTGCTTCTCCAAGGAAATATGATCTCCATCAATGATAATTTAAAATATGATTTATGCTTGTCTTTTCTAAAATCACTGGCTTTATTTTATACAAAAATCTAATTTCACTTTGCTACTAAGAAGCCCTTCAAATCTGATTACTTTATGAGAAAATCTAATTACAAAAATCCTCCCAGAATGCCTTTCTGATAAGCTTTGGCAATACAATATGTTTGTATTTTGTCTCATCCTTCTGTGCAAATCATTCTCATTCAAAAATCTGATCTTTATTCTCTGCAAGTATCTAATTTTATTTTCTAAAAATTCCCTTTGAATCTGATCATATCTTGCAAAAATTTGATTTTCCACTGTCTTCAAAAAATCTCCGGGAATACACATTTCACGTTTTGAAATATATTGCACAGACTATGCAAAAGACTATGCAATTTTTAAGTCATTTTAACTTTGACATCCTGTGCATTTTTCCCTTTCAAAATCTATTTTATGCCTTTTTCCTCAGAATCCACCAGATTTTGACACTTGTCACCTTCTGATTCCCTACTCCTAATTGGCCTGGAACTCTTCTTTAACTCTGATTTATCTAGAGACCTGGAGACTAAGCAGTCTCTATATCTCTTGATCTTTTCTAAACCTTGGGTATGTCTGGAGACTTGGAGACTAACTTAGTCTCTAAGTCTCTAGATCTCATTTAACTACACCTTAACTACGTCATAACTATGGTTAGCTTGCACTATGTAGTCTCCAAGTCTCTGATGAATTCTGCTAACCATGATTAAATCTAGAGATCTGGCGACCACCTCCTCAGTCTCTAAGTCTCTAGATGCTAGGCACTTAACCATTTTCTTATGGAGACTAGGCACCTGCAGTTAGTCTCTTAATCTCTTGATCTTGGCGGTTATCTCAAATTCTTCTCCCGACTGCACGACTACCTTGTCTCTGAGTCTCTGGATTTTTGGCAGTTAACTGTTTTGATCCCGCGACTTTGCGACCGGTTACCTTGGCAGTTATTCTCCAAGTCTCATGATCTTTTCGTACTAACTGCTAGCATTTGGTGACCTAGCGACTAACATATGGCATCTAACTTGGCGGTTAGTCTCTAAATCTCAGAATCCTGGTAGTTATCTACTCTCAATCTCCCAAATTTGTGACTGTTTGCCATGTGTCCTCTTACGCCATGTCATCATTGTCATTTGGTCATCATCTTTCAACAAAATTTGTTTACCTCAAATTTGGGCATGGAAATTGAGATGCCACACCTCTGCTCACGCGTGGAGAGAGCCTCAAATCTTTACTTCAAACTCTATGTTTGTCTTGTGGCTTATAAACATTTCAAATTTGCACTACGGGGTCAATGTGGGATAAATCCCCAAGGTTTTTAAAGATTTTTTTAAATCTGGGGTCCCACCATGCATTATATCCTGCCAGCACCAAAGGGCCCACCAAGAGCCTCTGGGCTTCTTACTTTACAACATATGAGAACGCTATTGTATCTAAATATTCAAAATTTCCAGTCCCCAACGCATGTGGGATAAATCCTATTTGCATTTTCAAAGCTTTTTAACTTCTCTTATATACCTGCGCAACTTCTAGTGGACTTGCCTCTTTGTTCTTTGTATTTAAGATGTTGCACAAGCCTCTATACATTTTCCATGCCTCGTGCAAGCTTTGGCTGGTTGTATTTGCAATTTTAAATGTTTAAAATGCTTCCTCTATGTTCTGCGTAAACTTTCCTCCTAATGTTTTGAATATTTACTTTGTGCTTGGCATGGGCTCCACATGATGCTTTCACATTCAGTGCAACCCCCTTAATTCCTACACATGCCACTCTCCATTTCAGCATGGACTTCAGTATGTAATTCTGCGCAATGTAGTCTTTGTAAGTTTTGCATCAGCAAGTTGAAATTTAAAATGTATTAAAACTTTAAGAGTCCTCCACCTTGCTCTGCGCAAGAACCATGGTAAAGTTTGTGCAATTCATCTCTTCCTTATTTCACTTGTTATTTAAAATTTGAGACTTCTCCCAAATCTGCCCAAGTCTCTATGCCTTTTCCACTTATGTAGCCCTCCTTACAAATTGCGCAAATTTGGAAGCAATGTTCACTGCCTTTTTTAGTTTGTCCACTGTCATGTAGTGTTGGATTCCCCTTTGGCATTGGTTTTGTTTTTAATGTTTTATGCCTTTGCAATATTGCGCAATTTTTATGCAAAGAAAATTTAAATGTTTTAAAATGTCTTTCCATATGCTGAGTGGACTTCTTGCTTGGGATTAAAATTACTTGGCCTTCATTCATTGTTGCATGGGATTTTCTCTTTACACTTGCACAATCCAGCCATCTCCATTTCTTTATAAGTTTATCACCAAGCTTGGAATGCATCATAATAAGGGACTTATAAGAATTACAATCCTTCTTCATGAAATTTTTTGAACTTTGTATCTTTCAAGGCATCCTGTGCTTCAAAGTTGCTTTCATACTCTAAGTATAAACCATTGTGCAATTTTATTATAAAGTACTAATCTGGCGATCTTTTAAAATAATTTCTAACATTTATGCAAACTAGCTTCTTTAATGACAACCGACCTCAGGAACTAGTCTCAAAAACTGACTAAATGACCCTCTGCAAATATGGGAACTGGAAGACCCATTCATCTCTAGCATCTGAGCACGGTTATCAACTGGAATATCTTGAAAATATTTGGGCCAAAAGATAATAAAATGCAAAGTGGGCAACTTCATTATATTTTGCAATCGAAAGTTTTCAAACTTGTGCAAACCTTGCTAGAAGTGCAAATCGGATAGATACTAGATCATCTCCTAAAGAGACATCACTTGGAAAAGTGATTCATTCATCCACACTAAATATGCATGCAATAAGGCTTTGCCGGAATCAACTTCAGGTATAGGATGTAATTGTTCAAACTTAGCAATTCAGAAAACTGTGCAAATGCAATATGGTGAAACAACATAAACTTCATCCGGATCAGTCATTGAAAGATTAGCAAGATATGCTCTAAGACTTCACCATCAGATCAAGTAGTACATTTACTTGCAATAAGAATTATTCCATGATCGGTTCTTGAAAACAACATTTAGACAAAAAGTTATCACTTCCTTAAAATGACCATTCTTTTTACTTCAGTTTTGTTCAACATTGGCAATTTGCAAAAAACTATGTTTGATTCTGATTTCAAAAATTAAACAAAATGAACCCTTAGATCCCGACCCTCTGATCATAGATTGATTTTCATACAAGGAACATAAATATTTAATTTAATTTCTCCAATGATCAATTGAGTAAATGGAATCAATCTGCAAAGTCAGCACTTAAAAAAACTCTTCTGAACTTTAACATAGTGAAAATGCAGAAACTGGATTTGGAATTAGCATAGAAAAGTGATCAACTAGATTGGTCAAGGTCCAAAAATCTTTTGGGAAGTACACTTCCAAGTCTACAATATAGAACAACTTACAATTATACTTGACCTTGAACCGGGTGCAAATAGGGAAACCACAAAGTAGGTCACTTAGTTCTGGATTCTGCACATTCAGTGAAACTTAATAAATTGGAAATGTAAAGGCTCTGGAAAAGTGGATAACTTGATTGGTGTGAATCTGAAAATATTTGAGAAGGTACACTTCCAAGTATTTAATGCAGAGGAAAACTCAATTCTTCAAAATCTTGAACTAGAGCACAACTTGCAGGACCTCAAATTAGGCTACTTAGTAATTCTACATTTGACACTTCTACATGAAACTCAATAGAATGCAAACGGAAACAAGTTGGAAAACTGCTCTAATGGATTCACCATGATTTGATAACAAAAACATATGAATTATTTGACCACTGGGACACAGTACAAAGGGAATTTTTTCAATTTAATCAACTGGTCAAAATTTATAATCAGTCAAATTGGGCTATTTAGATTTCTGGGCAGAACAAAGATACAAACAATTCTGGGCAACCGACTTTGGGGAAAATGGAAACTTATCAAATGAACTTAAAATGACTTGAGATTTAAAACATAATCTCTCTGATATATATGCTAAACATTCACAAAGTGGTAGCTTATGAAACTCAACAAAGTGAAATTTATTCAGAAGCAAACTAGGCCTGGTACAACAAAATGACACTTAGCAAAAATGCAAATTTATATAACCAACTTCAACTGGCTACTCCCTAAACATGTCAGAATTGAAATTTAGGAGCTGGAATCCACTGCATATGTCAAATGAAAGGTACTGAACCCTCTTCCCAAGTGGTATATCATGAAAATCACCAGGCTACTTGTTACAAGCACTCTAAACTAGGCTTTTTGAAAAGTTTTTCAGGGGTACTCACTTTGCCTTAAAGAAAATTTTCAATTGGTCACTCCAAATTTGTGCCAAATTTGAGAGTACCAACATGGTTCATTCAACAGTGCATCAATTGCATTTGTTTCTTGATCTATGTTTATCTCATAGTCAAGTGGTGGTAACTAGGTTGTTCTTGGTACAACTGGCTTAATATGAGTAAAATTTGAATCCACCATAAATAAAATCTCTTCCCTATGCTTTTCAATTAATTGTTGAGGGATCCTTACTCTCTCCATCATCTTTTCCTTGAAATCAAGGAAGTATTCAGTCATCACTAAATCAAAGTTGTCACCTAGTGACTTGATAAGGTCACTTATTTGTAATGTGACTGGCTTAGAGGTGTCCCACTTCACTTTGCCAATTGAAGGAAAGTATTCTTGAAAATAAAAGAATATACACATTATAAGTGAGCCAAACTTACATGTGTTTTTCTTGGCAGACCTGATTGTTGTCATATTTTCATCAAGTTGCTTCAGTAGGATCTCACATAGATCCATTTGTATTATTTTTGTGACAATATTGTAAGTTGTGCTTACTATTTTTGATGCTATGTTATTTAGCCTACTAGCTTGAAAGTTTTTGTACCCTATTACACATGCATCGAACCTCAGTTCCTCATTGGTGATGGTGTTCACCTTAAGTCCTCGGTAATCCCATACAGTGTTGGTGAAATTCTCAACTTCTGGTTGAGAGGGATGCTTGTGAGCTTTTGGTTTATCAGTTATAGGGTAACCTGTTACAGCATGTAATACATCCTTTGTAATCTGCTTGGGTTCATCCAGCCATAATTCTAATCATGCATTCTGCTTAGAACTAACCGAATCTAGTTGGTTTTGAAAACCCTCAGGAAATATAGGGAATTTGTTATCCCTTTTACTTGCAAGTGCTTGTGTTCTTCCTTTAGGTTCCCTCGATCATCACATAGCTTCTTATAAGCTTGATCTATCTCCAGATCACCAATCACAGCGATCTTGCAATGGATATATAGTCTAACGTCTTCTATCAACAAAACCCTAGGTGGAATTTTTGATAATGCACCAGATTCATCGGGTTGTGAGGCAATCTCTAGGCATATCTTCTATTTTGGTTCCACACAAGTGCTATTCTTGATTAACATAACATCATTCTTCCTTTCACTCTTCAATTTGGTTGTTCTTGAAGTCGTTGCCATTGTGTTTTGAATTGAGGGATTTTTGAAAATAATAACAGAGTTCTCGGTATGCTTGGTACTTACTTCAATCTGTGCAGCTTGTGAGAGATCTGTTTGGAGTGCGTTGGATCGAGCCGAGGACGCTCTTCTAACTCCTCTCTTTTTGCGTTGTTTTTTCTCTGTTCTATTTTCTCAATTCGCATGTGAAGCATGAAGTGATTCCATCAAGTATTTATAGACTTTTTCCCTATGTCTGTCATAAATTCTCAATAACTCGTCGGGTCATGAAGACGGAGTTCGTCAGGTAAAATCGCAAATAACATTCTTGCTGTTGACAGGATGCTCGGGATAGCTGTTAAAATTATTTATTTCACTGACAGATCTCGGTGTAGTGTCAAGACAACATTGTAATTTTACTTCCTTACCGATAGGTGTTAGTTTACATTTGTGAATCAACCGTTTTATGTGTTGACCGATGATTCTCGGTAAGTGTAGACAACTCATCCTTTTATGTTCATCGATGATTTTACGTATGTGTTTACTGACAGGGTTATTTTCTCAAAATTATAACAAGTAACATAATAAGCATCTTTATTCATGCAAATTTTGACTATCTATCAATTTGTATAATGGAACTGATGTAAAATATGACTTGGTGTAGTGCAGTTCCATACTTACTTGTTCATCTTTTAGGCGGGGGTGGTGATGTCACTAGATCCATGGGATGAGGTGTCACCAACTACATTGCTTGGTCCAAATTCCTCAATGGTTGAAGCTTTCCTCCACATTTTCTTTCTCATTTTATTGATGTCTTCAATGGTGTTACAATTTGCAAAAGTAGTGGTTTCTGTTATTCGGTCTCTGCGGTCCTTCTTTAGATGTCCAACCTTATGACAGCGTAAACATGCCATTCCAGGGTTGGTCCAGCCTCTAGACCTTTTGGTCCATGTTCTCATGTAGTTTGCATCAATGTGACCATATCTACCACATCTTGTGCATTTTATCCATGTATTGTAATCCCAAACATATGAATTACTGACTCTGTTCGGTTTATATGCATTCTCTTGATTTTTGGGTTTCCATGCTTCAATTTTCTTCTTCCTGCATTCAAGAGATGTGTGCCCATGCATTTTGCAAGTGGGACAATACTTGTCCATATAGGTTTCCTTCTTTGATTCCTTCACCTTTGATTTACATTCATATGCTTTATGTCCTTTCTTGTTACAATTATAACAGTGCCCTATGAATGTAAGTGTGGATTTAGGAATACCTTTTTCTTTGCTCCTACAAACATTTGAGGTGTGGCCTTCATTTTCACAGTGATTTCATGTCAGATTATTTGGTCTAGGATTGATGTAGACATCTTTTGGATTAGCTTCTTTTGATGACTCTCCATGCTCGATGTACCCTAGTCCAGTGTTGGTGTTGGGTCTTCTTTGCGAATTCAAGTATTCATCCATCCTTTTTGTACTTTCTTCAGCTCTCTTAATCATGTCATTATGTTGTTTCTAAATTCTAACCTCATGCTTTTGTTTTTCATTCTCTTCTCTTAGCTCACCGATAATCTGTATTCTTTCAATGAGTTCCATATTCATTATGTTGGCTTCTTGACTCATAAGAATAATCTGATTTGTAACCTCATGGTGATGCTCTGTAAGTCTTTGTATCTCAGACTCATTTTCTTGTATCTTTTCTGTGATTTTTCTTCTATCATCAATAGCTAGTGTTCTTTCTTGTTCATCTTGTCTAGAATTGTTCATGACATCAATCATCCTTACCATATGTGTCTCTTAACCAATATTTAGAAATTTGACTTGTCCAGCTAGATGTAGATTTATTTCAGTTAGGCTTGTGATGCTTTCTTCTGATGTATCTGATGCTTTGCTTGTATTTGATCTTGAAGACTCAAAGAAATATAGAATCTCTTCCTCATGATAATTTGTCTCATTACAGCGAGATGCCATGTTCCTTCTTTCATCCAGCAACCATCTCATGTTGATCTAGCTTCTTTATATTGTTCATAGAACATCTGAATTTCAAGCTTTTTATTCTCAATATTTTTATCAAGTCTGTACTTCTCCATTGTATGATCTTTTCTCTTAAGCCTTTAAGATTGCAAAGAAGAGACCCAGCTCTGATACCAATTGTTGGGATTAATGGCAAGCAGTACTAAGAGGGGAGGGGTCAATCACTACCTCTAAAACTTTTAACACTTTTCACCTTACTTCATTAGCAATCAGTCTTTATTATATTACTAACCAAATCTGATGTTGTTTCTTATGCATGTAATATTAATTCATAACCTTAATTGTATGTAACATTCATAGAAACATTCATGAAAGTAATAGACACATAAGAAAAGATATGATATCGCAGAAAAATCATGTTAGAAAATAAAAATTGTGGTGGGGTTGGCACCCACAAAACTTCACTATCTGCAGATTGGAAGGGAGTCGGTTAAGGCTTACAATTTGATCACTTTTGATAATCTACCCTGTTAAGAGTATTGATGTGGAGACCAGTTAGGATCTACTTTGTTAAGAGCTTTAGCAACACTAATGTAGTTTGCACTCGGTTAAGAGTTTTACAATAGGATTTTTAAATCCACCTTCCTTGAAAGGATTTCTTAAGTGTACTACACTAGTTATAATGTGTACAATATGTATGACCTGACTGTATGCAATCTATAATTTTTGATCATAGATCCATTAAAGCTTATAGTATATGAATATCACCTATAGTGATTGATTAATACCTTTTCCTACTTTTCGGTAGCCTTGGTTTTTGTTCTTGAAAAACTGATTTGATCTTTGTCTATGCTTCTACATGAATTCTCTTGTCTGAACCTTAGATGCTCTCAGAGGCTATAATCGTCATCAAACAACATGTTCACAATTGATTGAGCATCTATTTATACAAGTTCTTTGACCTATTCTATAATCACGCATTACAATGTTAACTCTAGATCTAAGGTATACAACTTGACCTTGATCCTTTAGTTTTCATGTTTTAAATTAGTTAGAATGATAATAACAATAATAATTACATTGATTTTCCCTCATGCAATGGATTTAAAACAAATCAAGAAGCTAAATATCAAAATTCAGTGATTTATCTGACGTGGAAGTTAGATTGACTTTTTGTGGGATGTAACTGACTCTCGGTATCTGATCGTCGGTGTGAACTAAAAATTTGTCGGTGTTCCTTCTTTGAACTATTTATCGGGTTCCACTCTTGACTGTTTTGTTGGGTTGCACTATTGGTTACTAGTCGAGTTCCTTTGTCTTTTTTGTCATCGGATAACACTAAATAGTGTTGTGTCGGGATGCTTTGTACTTAGCAATATCGGTAACCTTGGCGTCAGGTAGTGTTGTGCCTTAGCTGTCGATATAGTATAAGCTGGTAGTTTTTATCATGTTTTTCCTTGCATATACTAATGGAAAAATATAATGTATTCAATCTCCCCCTTTGACATTAGTATCAAAAACTGATATGTGCAAAAATACTAAAGTGTTTAGTATGTACACTATGTATATATCCTTGTCATTATATGACTCCCCCTAACTGTATGCACCAGTATAGCAAAAGTATATGTACATGTATACTTGCCTTTATACTATACATTCCCCCCTATTTTTTTCTCATAATCTTTCCTCTTTTTTGATATAAGAATACTGAAAGATTACTAATTGTACATATCATTTCCCCCTTTTATGATAATCATGAAAAAAATGTACAACTTATAGAGTGTCAAGTATATGGGAGTGACTGTTCTTGATATCTTCCATCATTTTCTCCCATTTCTGTTGACGGGGTTTTGTTGACCGGGTCCGCCAACAGTCATAAGTTATCACCGGATGCCGGGGGTACCGGCCAACTCCGCCTGCAAAGGTTTTTCCAGGGAAATGAGATTCTCCAGGCCTCCAAGCACTTGGGTGTCAGGTCTCGACGGTGTGGGGCTCGGTTGGGAGAAGTGACTATTTTCGAGGGGGATAGCTGGTTTCTTCAACTCATTCTCTCCGGGGTTTCAGGAAGGTGAGGTTTCTCCAAGAATTCTTCACTTAGCAAATAAACCAAAAAAGATCCTATAGGGTTAGAAATGTCTCATCTACCTATAGTTATGCTTGAACATTCAACACATCAATAATACTTTGATATACTACACTAAATACCGAAGAAATGCACAACCATCGGTTCATATTTCATCAGTAGCAAGGGGAGAGAGGTCGTTAAGCTACTTAAAATATCAGAGCAGAAGATATGAAGAACATAAAACATAAAATACCATTAACTCAGAAGATCGAATGCCAACAACATCATTGTAAGAACTCTCCCTTCTTCATTAATATTTCTTCTAGCTAGCACTGGTGTGTGATACAATGGTGGATTCAAGGGAGCGTCTAACTACTGAAAGCTTAAACAATGGAGCATTGAGCTCTGCAACTGGAATGAAAATACTGCTTTTCTATTACTGTGGATAACAAAATCATCAATTTTTCTGACCCTTGGAAAAGGGCCAGAATTACTATTTATACACATTTTCATCTAACCCTAACCCTAACCCTATTTTACATTATACTGCAATAAAATATATTATCCGGGGGCTGGTACTACCTGCGCCACCCTACAAAAGACCTTGAGACAAAATAGGCCTGACCTGTCAGAAGAATAAGACAAGAAGGTAGAGTGAAAGAATCAGTCTCGAGAAGAGAGCCGAGAAAGAAAAGGAAGAAATCTGATCCCCGGGGATCGAGGCTACATGCCTCATAAATGGGAAATGTGGAATCCTGTCTCCAATGTGCTAGGTGTACATCCAAAGCAGCACCTTGAGAAGACCATCTGTTAGAACCAACTATTGATCCAACGTTCCTCAATGTAGCCAACTACCCTCTGACAGTCTTCAAAAACCTTTATTAACTGCTTGAAAATGACCGGTCGGCCTTGGGGACCGGGACACGAATCACTTGAAAGAATACAAAATTTTAGGATTCGGGACTCCGAGATCCGGGAACTTATGTTCCAAAAGAATAAAGAATACAAGATGTTTGGGTTTCCTCCGGCCTCCGAAGAAACTTTATTATTGCTTTTTTTCATTGAAGGTTTGGAGGAGGTAGGAGATTCCATCCTCATCAATCTCTTTGAGGCCAGACCGCCGGTACTTAGCTGCCTCAATCTGTTCTCCCAGCTTTGGAACATTACTATTGAACTCATCGGCCATTTTTTTCCGTATCATGGCCACTAAGGATCATGCGAGTTAATCTCACCATTTGAGTCCCATCCAGTCCCTCTGGGGATTGATACCTGGACTCCACTAATTCATCAAACTTACCCAAAATGTACTCCTCTGGAGTGCATGTGTCAGTGCTAAATGGGTCAGCTTCGGAGACCTTTGTGACAAATTCCTTGTACATATTTGAAGAATATTGAACAGCATTGATCTTGTCATGTAGAACCCCTACCAATTGCTTGAGTACCTCCAATGTGAGGTCAAGTCTGGAGTGTTGGGTCCTCACAAAATTGAATGATTCTTCTCCTAGAATCTCAGACTCAGAGACCATCTCTTCCCCAAGGCTGAGGACCTCTTCTAGTTCTACCTTCCATGCCTCATAGTTTTCCATATCACCCTACCATATGTTAAGGATAGTTTCCACCTGATGCAGAACGTGTCGAGCCACATATAAATTTGGGAGGGTGGATACTAGGAAACACCAGGTGTTTCCTACTTGCAGAGTGACCCACTCATCAACTGCTTGGGCCTTCTTCTTCATTGCTCGCAGGGAGTCAATGTCGCTCTGTGGTAATAGCGTATCAAATGTGGAGGCCTCCGGAGGAATGGCACTAATAGGCCTGGCCAGCTCAGTAGGCAATCCCATAAGCTTCACAGTCTTTTATTTTTCTGCTTTGAGCCTTTGGGCCTCCTTTTCATATTGGGCCTCCATGGCTATGGTTGCCTCCTTTAATAGGTTCACTTCACCCTGTTTCCCCCTTTTTCCTAGTGATATCTCTGTGATATTGTAATCTTCAGCCTTGGCAGTTGCCTCATCAGCGTCTGGGGGAGGTGTTGCAACAATGGCAACTGTTTCTCCTCCCGGCCCTATTTAAAGAGTATGAACCGTCTGGGCTTTCTTAGCCTTTGGTGGGCCCTGGGCCTGAGCCATCATTTTGGCTAAGGAGAGGTGAGCTCTAGGGCTAGACGAAGCCTTTCTTTTCTTACTTTCAACCAACCACTGACGCAGCAGGGGTGGCTTATTTTCCAAATTCTGTTCTTTCAATTCTTCCCTGGTGTCCTATTGTTGTTCCCCCTCAGTGGTGTGAGTCTCACCCGCCCCTTTCTCTTTATCTTGGGCTTCATTAGGAACATTTCCCCCGGCAATGTTTATTTCCTCTGCCTTGTCCTCTGTATCTTCAGCTTTGTCGGGACCTTCATTGGTTGTCCCGGGGATTTCCTCCTCTTGTTGTTATTCTTGTTCCTCGGCCTCTGTCATCAGGATTTCTTATTCTGTTGGTATATCCTTTGGTAATGGGGGAGGTACCGGGCCAAGATTTATCATTTGGGCTGTGGATATTACCTGCCCAAAGGTTGCTTTGGGGAGTTGCATTTGGAACACGGCTGCTGAGGTTATGATTTCTCCCGTAGGTCTGGTTCCCTAAGTAGATGCCTCATGTTCACTCTTCTTCTGCTAGTCTACCCCCGTACCTTGTATCTACAGAACTTCGGAGGTGATCTCCTGCTCTATTTCCTTTTCTTCTTCCATTTTCTCTTCCTGTTCCTACACAGGTTTTTGTTCCTCAGCCTCCTCTTATGCCGGGACTTTAGCTTCCATCTGCTCGATGTCCCCCTATAAGTTACCGAACTCATCGGTTGCAAAAACATCATCGAACTCATCTTGTGGAGGAGGGTTTTCTAGGACATCGGTAGACTCTGGTTCCCTTTCTGGCTCTGGAGAGTCAGAGGAGAGGATCTCCACTTGAGGGATGTGGGGCATCCCCAGATCCGGCTCTGCCTTGGGCTTTTGGGCAAGCCTCTTCTTTCTCTTCGTAATTAAGGGTGGCTCTGCATCCCTTATCGCTGCTTGTTCCTCTAGGTCCACCCCTGTTGCCTTAACCATCAAGGTTGCTAGTGAAGGGGAGGAGGGGAGACAAATGGGTCCATCCATTGACGTCGGGGTTTCCAGTCGCGTGATTATTCTATCTTTCATCTGCTGGGAGGCCGCCAGCAATTACTTTAGTTGTTCCTTTATAGGGACTTCTTGCTTCGTAGGAGTTGTCATTATTCCTTTTCCTTTATCCGCTCCCTGTGAAGAAGTCCCGGCCCCCGGGGTTATCTTTGGTACTGGCTGGGCCGCTCGGCGGACACTCCCGGGACACTCCTTCTTAAAGTAGGCGTGGATACGTTCAACCACCTCGCGGGTGAACTCTTCAATGGTGGGCCCTTCTTGGGCATCCCAGTTCACTAGTGGGAGGTCCAATGTATCAATCCCCTTTGCTTTGTACTGGGGATGTATTGTAGAACTGACGTCTGAGAAATTTTCTAAAAATTTCTGGAGCTTCAATCTTTCCATCATCCCCATGGTCATTTTAATGTAGTGCCGGCTCTGGACTTCTACGTCGTCATGGCAGTCTTCCTAGAAATCCTCCATATGGTATTGGTGGGGCTCCGACGCCTGGGGAAGCACCATCGCAATCTTACCATGTGGATCAAAATATTTCCACGCTAAGTAAAATTCTACCAAGTTATAGCTCTTTAGCTCATTATCTGCTTCTTTGGCGGTGGCCAGACTGCATGAATAATTCCCACAAGTGATTGGGAATAGAATATTGGTCACCTTCTTTAAGGCAAAGAGTGTGTGCAACTCCATTATCTGCCTGCAATATTCTAGGAGAATTATCTTGTCCCCACAATGTTTGGGCAACAAGTAGGATTTCTTGGAGAAGCCGGTCACCCTTATGTAAGTATGTTTTTGAAATTGTATGTAATAATATCCGTAACTCTGGACCAAATTTATCGCCTCTGTAGACAGGTGGTGTCCTGCATCCCGGGTGGGTGTGAGCAGGTGGTAGTAAATGAATGCGCCATTTACTCAGCAAAAACTGGGGAAACTAGCTTCTCATTGAATCTGTGGAAAGTAGTCCCAAGGGGCCTTCTGGCCCCAGCCGATCCCAAGTACACCGTCGGTGAGTAGCCCATTGGTGTGGGATCTCTACTGTGCCAAGGCCCAGAGAACATAAGAAGTCATATAGAACTTCTTCTTCTTGTCCAGTTGAAGGAACTGGGAGTCTACATGGTTGGAGATTATGGTAGCCCAGTCAAAATAATCTCCGCCCGTGCTGATGCCAAGGAAGAAGTAATACATCCACCCAGAAAACTCTCGGGCGTGTTGTTACCCGAAGACCCGACATAATGCTATCATCCCCATCTATATGCTTTCTTTGAATTTAGACCTGGGGATTTCCAATTTCATCCTTTTGGGGTCCCTCTTTGGGACCTTGAGCCAATTATTGTTCATATATATGCGGGCCGCCTCCTCCAACTATTTAAACTGGGCCAAGGCATCTAACCAGGTGACCACAGCTGGTTTGTCAAATTGGGGTATTCCCAATCCCCTTTGGAAGGTATCGGGGTTGAGGGACACCAAAGGAGTGGGGTACCCGGTTGGCTCCGGGGGTGCGAGCATAGCAGCCTGAACAGATGTGTTGTAGAGATCCCTAAGCGTGAGAATAAGCTCTAGTGACTACACCGAGCACGGGAAGCAAGTTTCTTTAAGAATCCCAGAGTTTCCAATTTTGATGGCTAATGGATCCCCGACCTGCCGTTGGATGTACATCATCTTTACCAAGGCCTGCATTTCAGGCCATGTCCCGATGCTGGTGTCGGTAATGAGCTGGACCTTGGACTCAATCTTTGAGCCCATGATAACACTATCTTTTACATATTTCATGCTCAAAGGCATCTTCTCTAGAGCCCTCTCCATTTTGGATCTAATTGCTGCTCTGGTACTTTCCGCAGATGGTAGTTCCAGACTTCCGGGTGGTGAAGATGCAGATGCTTCAGACATATTTGGAAGTACTACTCTGAAAACCTGCAAGGCAAAGAAACCGCCAGAACATATAAATAAATAAATATTTCAAGGTCCAGAGACCTTACCATTGGGTGTTTGCTTCCCCTGAAAAGTTAGTTTCATCCAAAAACTCTAGAAAGCATGTATATATATTACCAACTTTGGAATTTAATTAACCATCTGGGTCTGGGGATTTTATCACACTTAGTAAAAGAAGGACATGGGATGGGTGATGGCAAGAGACCCGGAGCCCAGGGATGTAACCGTTGGTAGAGGTGTACAAAAGTGAGCCATCAGACCCACATGGGCACCACATGGGTGAGTAATAAATGGGAGTTATGGTGATGACGGCGAAGCTAACTGTCTGAATGCACGAAGAGTGAAGGCCACTTGGACATATTTAAATTCACGTATGAGACATAAATGAAGGTCAAACTAGTTTATGGAGGAGAGAGAAAACCACCTGTTTGAAACTGGCTGAGAGCCGAGTTTCAAATGGGTGGTATTCTACATAGAGTGAGCTCGTGGACTAAAAACCAGTGACAGATGCAGCACGACAAGCTTGCTAGGCTACCAAACAGGATACACATAGAATATACATTAAAGCCGAAGGGTATATACATGTAAACTAGAAGGATATAAAACAAATATACACCAAATTCACATATATACAGAGTGTAGAGAAAATATTTACAAGAAACCAGACAATGTACAGAATATTTACAAATTTCTACACCATCTACAGACTAGGTTACATCTGCATAGAGGGCAGACAACCCACTAGCAGAGCTGACCCACCAACGGGTGGCAAACCAGAAAGAAATGCAAGACAAACAAACAAAAGCAAGGCAACCCAAGACCCACAAAACCATAAAGAAAGAAGATGAAGGGAGAGGAGGCACCAACCTGAAAATGCAGAAAGGCGAGGAAAGGAAGCCTCTGCAAAAGCTCTGCAATAGCTTCAACTGCTAAACGATCACAACTTGCCACCACAAACAACTCACAATCACTCAGAAATGCTCGAAATGATTAGCACTGGATTATAGCTAAATTGCTGCAAATCGCTCTGAAATCACTCTGATTGCTTAAGTGTTTAATCGCGGTAAATGTGAAAATGATAGGTAACTTCTATTTATACCCGCGGTAAAAAGCAAGTCACCTTTCCTTCCACAAACTCCGGATAGACAGACCTCCGGACTCTAGGCCCGGGGATTCCATGAGATAATATCATCTTAAGGAAAGAAGACATCATGACGAAGAATCTTAGAGTCCAGAATCTGGCTCTCGACAAAGGATGACCCACTCTAGGACCAGGGTCCCACAGGCACGAGAGACCAACAAAACAAAATGACACCACAGGGAAGAAAACCCTGGAGAAAGAAAACAAAGAAAAGAAAGGAAAAGACAAGGCAAGAGCCAAAAGCAGAAAGAAAAAAGGGGGACCCAACATTTTGCACACAAAATGTAGGGACGGGGATGCGAGGCATAATAGATGGAAACTATTTGGGATCAATGCCTTAGCACATTTGAGAACTACAAAATATCTGGTTAGCAAAAACTGGAACAAGTCGTTACTCAAAGTATCTTACACGTAAAGAGTAACATGTCTGAGAAAACCCGGCCACACGGGATCCAGTCCATGATCTTTTCATCAGTGGTGGAGTGTGTGCTTTGTAAGGAAACCAAGCCAATGACCTGTGGGAGGAGTAGAGAGGAGGCAATAATTACATCAAACCATAAAGTCATCAAATTTTCTTATTTCTCCCGGAGACCAAAATTTTGTCCCGCTTCCCTTTTCCTATTATTTTGCACATTTTGAGGTGGGAGGGCGGTACTTCTTTCACCATCTAGCTTAAGCTTATCTAATTTTAATGGCGATACTTCTTTCACCCTTTCACCTATTTTATATGTTGAATAGGGGATACAACTTTGGACCTAGAAAGAATTCTTTTTGAAAGTTTAGACTTGGGTCAACCAACTAGTACAACTAATCTACCCTCGGTGTGTCCGATTACTTGTTCCTTATTTTTATTTCACTGATTGCCAGACTTTCAGAAATAAACCCGATGGAGATTGCTCAAAATATACCACCAAACCCACAAAATAGCCCCAGAGATCGGACCAATTCCATCATGCTAAAGACAGATTCTCAAGCTCACCATGTTACAGACATCATCCCGGATACCAGAGTTTATGCGAGGCATTCCAATCCTCACAGGAGAACAAAATGTCGGAACCCAAAAAGAAAACAAGAAATGAAAATGAAAACCACCAAGAAAAGAAATTCTCTGGAGGGCAGCCAACAAGGCTATTTACAAGGCACAGTACCTCCCAACAAGGCACCGGGAAAGAAATATTTACAAGCGAAGGGCTTTACATAAAAATATAATTTTGGACAAACTTACCTTACTCGAAATAATGTTTGAGAAACTGTCCATTGACGGGCAATGGGACAGGTTCTCCAATCATGGTGTTAAGGTGGTAAGTATTTGCCCCGTAGATTTCTGAGATTAAATATGGCCCAAGCCAGAGCCGTTGGAACTTGGTGTGCTTACCTTTCTTTTCCCGGGCCTTGTCCCACAACAAAACCAAGTCTGAAATCTAAAAAACCCTGTATTGGGCTATACGGTCAAACTATCATTTTACCACTGCTTGATGAGGCGCAAAATGTTCAAGGGCTGTGTCTCACTGTTTTTCCATCCATACTAGATTTAGGAGCTGAACCTCCACGATGTTATCCCGGTTGCTGAATTCCTGCATAAACTGCAAAACTGGGATCTGTAAGTTGATTGGGAACACATGGTTCTAGCCATAAACCAGATGGAATGGGGACATTCCCAGGACAACTTTGATTCAAATGTGATCCGCCCAGAGGGTGAATTTCAAGTTTTAGTGTCAATCCCGAGGATTCTGTTCTAATAGGTGTTTGATCACTTTAAGTAAATTTTTGTTTATAGATTCAGTAACACCATTCCCTTGGGGGTAATAGTTTCTAGAAAACTTTAGAGTGATCTTTCAATTGTAGGTCCACTCAAGTAGTTGTGCCAAAGAAAATGCTGGACCATTGTCACATACCAAAGCAAAGGGCATTCCAAACCTCGTGATGATATTTTCTTCCAGAAATTTGATAACTACATCTACCGTATTGTTTTTGCAAGGTATAGCTTCAGACCACTGGGTGTAATAATCAGTAGTAGTAAGATGTATCGGTGGTTGGCGGACGAGTTGGGGTTGATTTCCCTGATGAAGTCAAATGCCCATTGGGTGAAGGGCCTAGCCTCAAAGACTGGTTGCAAAGGCATAGCCGGGTTACGCTGATGATGCACCACGGTTTGGCAAGTGTGGCACCTCCAAACGTGAGTGTAAACATCTTTAAATATACAGGGCCAATAGTATCTGGTCTGAAGGATCTGATGGGTGGTGGCGTCAGCTGAGCCATGCCCAGTTCTAAACTGCCCATGAAATCCATCAATCATCTTCGTAGCTTAGTCTCTATTGATGCACCGGAGGTACACTCCCTCATAGTTCCTACGATAAAGTGTGGAGTTTTTTATCATAAAGTGAGCACTTTTCATCCGCAGGGCATGACATTTATTGGGAGGTAACCCCTCTAGGCATTTGTTGTTCAATAGCAAATATAACAGATCGGTATACCATGGGTCTCGAGTGATGGATGCCACCATGTAAGTTTGGCATTCTATGCGGGGAGTCTCTTTTGCCATCGCTTGACTCAATCCCTGGCCTTAGACTATCTTCATGGGCTGCATTTCTAAATCATATTCCTAGAGGATGGCCATCCATTTATCCCATCTTTCACCCAACTCACTCTGCATCAGCAGAGACTTCACGGCTTGGTCCAGGACGATAGCATGCACCTTGCTCTGGAGAATGTAATGCCAGAATTTCTTCACGGCGTGAATAAGAGCAAAGGCCTGCTTTTCTAGCGATGAATATCAGACTTCGGCATTCTTGAAGGGGGATCTCATGAAAGCTATTGGTTATTCTTCCCCTTTCATCTTTTGATTCAACACCGCCATGGTAGAATGCGGTGAAGCAAAGGAGTAAATATAAAATAGAAGGGAGTAGTCCTAACTAGCCAGGATAGGTGCTTCTATTATTGTCTGTTTGATCGGGCAAACGCTCGCTTTGCTTCAGGACTCCACTCAATCTTAGTATCTTTTTTCATCATTTCATTGAGTGGTTTGACTATCTCGGCGAATCAAGTGATGAACCGCCGGACGAAGTTAATCTTTCTGAAGAAAGACCGCATCTCTTTCTTGCTACCGGGCATCTTTAAATTTAGCAGTACTTCAACTCTCTCAGGGTCAATGGATATGCCATTTTCAGAGACGATGTTCCCGAGCAACTTCCCTTCAGTGACCCTGAATATGCACTTCTTGGGGTTGAGGGATATTCCATACTGGTGACATCTTTCACAGATTTGAGCGAGATGGGTGGAATGGTCATGCCTATCCAAGGAAAAGATGGTCAAATCATCCATGTAGATGATATGCACCGATTCACAAGGCCCTCGAACGCAATGTCCATGGCCTTTTGAAATGTGGCTCATGTGTTAATCAAACCAAAGGGCATCCTCCTGTATGCAAATGTTCCCCACTTGGTGGTAAACACTATTTTCTCTCTATCTTCATACTTAACCATGACCTGGTTATAACCAGAGTACCCATCTAAGAACGACATCATTTGGGATCCATTCACTATTTGCAACACCTCATCCAATGAAGGGAGAGGGTGATTATCTTTCTTGGAGGCCTTATTCAAGTTTTGGAAATCCACGCAAAGGCGAATTTCACCGCTCTTCTTTCTCATAGGGACCAGATTGACAACCCATGTAGTGTGTCAGATTGGAAAGATTATCCAGGCTGACAACAATTTTTCCACCTCTTGACGAATTAGAGGCTCGATCAGTGGGTTGACCGGTCATTGCTTTTGTCAAAAAGGCTTAGCATCAGGCTTTAGGAGAATAGTATGAGTCATAATGGATGTGTCGTATGTTTTTAGATCCTCATATCCCCATGCAATCACATCTATGTATTCTCGAAGAATCGCGAGAATCTTCTCCTTCTCCTCAGGGAAACAGGAGGTACCAAAGTGTATCATCTTCTCTTCACCGGGCTGGCCAATGTTTTCCTTTTCAAAATTTCCTCCCTTAGAGGAAGATGACATCTTTTCATGGCCCCGAGGGTCTGAGTTAAAGATTTGTTCAAGTGTGACCATCCCCTTGGGGATGGTGTTAGTAGGTAGATCCATGATCCCATCATCTTCGTCACCCTGTCCGGTATCGTCATGATCTCGTTCTTCCACTATTTGATTCTCAAAGACACCAACATTCGCCATGAAGGCTAGGATATGTTGGTCGTCCTCAAAAACCTAAAAGTGGGTGACATTATCTGGAATGGACGGGGTGGGGACCATCTCAATTAAAAATCTCTGGAGTCATGAGCCGGCCATGGGCTCAAGTGTGCTGGCAGAAATAGTAAGGGAATTCGGGACATAATTTTGCCACCGGGGAATGAGATCAATGCCAAAGGCATCAAAATATTCAATAAAGCTCCAAGCCCGATTGTGATATGTGGCCAGCCTCTTGTCGTGACATGTATATTGACTCCGAACCTATTTGACAACCAACTCTGAATCACCCAAAGCTCAGAGGTGGGTGACTCCTTTCCTTAACACAAATAAGAGTCCAAGGACCAGAGCCTCGTACTCCAAAACATTGTTTGTGTAGTTGAACTGCAATCTGTAGGATGCAAGGAAGGATTTCCATCATGGATTGATTAATTCTACTCTATCCCCATAGCCTTGTTTGGATCGGGACCCATCGAACTTGAGGGTCCACAAATCGTTACTTGTGTTCTGGAGCTGGGGAGAGGGGGTAGCCTTTGGATTTATTTTGGGAGACTTAGGAGGAGCTTCCTCCCAAACTGTCAGCGTATGGGTGGGGTTTACCTCCAGAGGGGTTTGAATCTGAGGTTCCCGGGGAAATGGCACCAAAGAGGTGTTTCCAGTTGGAATACTGGATTCCTGGGGATCAACCGCATGTGCTTTGCTTCAGAAGGCATCGATGTGCCAGGTAGCGACAGAAAGGCAAGGTTCACACTCTAGCTCTGAATGTTTTTAATAGTGCACTCGGCATCAAGTATTAGACAAGAGTGTAGTGGGGGTCGCTGTGGCACCCTGAGAATCAACTTCGATTCTCAAATTTTCTTCTAGGTCCTGGGTTCTCTGCAGAACTATGGGATCCTCCCCGGGGGTGAAATCAAATGTCAAGATTTCAAAGGGCCGATACACCTTAAGGGAAGTCTCAGAGAAGAAGACCTCACTAACCCTCCTGACCTCGATAAGGGCCTACTTCATCTGGGGTTCACTTTAAACCTAGATCTTGTTTGATTCTCCTTCCTAGGGGAGCCACAAGAGGGAAAATTTGATCGAGAAATATCCATTCAAGGACTTAGACCAATTATGACTTAATAACATCCCATAAGTCTTTGGGATGTCCACCACTTGGACGTCGATTATGCTGGCTATCCTGGGGTCCTGGATAAGCTATATCCAGACGTTCTTCAATTCCCCCACCATTTTCACAGCAGTCTTATCTAGCTGGATCACTGTGCCATTAGATGGGGTGGGATGGAATCTGAGCTTCTAGCATATGGATAAGGGCATGATGTTGCCTGAAGCTCCGGAGTCTAATAAGTAATTGTGTATGTTTTTTCCTTGGATATTCAGGCCTAGTAGGAAGGGAGGATCCTCATTGTTTCCCTAGAAGATAGCAACATTGGCATCCTCAAAAGAGACAGTATTGGGTGGGCGACTGACAAGTTCCGGGTTTCTCAAGAGTTTCAGAAGAGACTTCTTCTGCTCAGGACAATTTAGAAAAACCTCCATCAAGGTCATGGAGGTGGTGGTTTGTTCTAACACCTTTGTAATGTCAAATCTTCCTCCCAGGAATTGATGACTTCTCTCGGCTAGGTCTTTCGCTTTCTTAGAGCTAGAACCTTTTAGAGGGGCAGGCCTATCAGTCACATTATCCCAGGGAGGAGTGTCCTTTGTAGGGGGTGTAGGTGTGTAAGCTAGTCCTTTACTAGCCTGAATTTGGGTATTGTATGGAGTCTGTGGGTTGGTGAAGGCATTGGCCTCAAAGGGCCGGATAGATTCATCAAAGAATCCATGCAATTCAGATTCCTCTTCATCTTCCCTAGAAGTTCCAAAAAAGATGGTCTCACAGGTGAAGGCACTGTGGGTTGACTCTTGCACATGAGACTCCGGGGGAGTAGCATCATGTGATTGTTGTCTGTCTAGCTGGGAGATCATGATGACCTTTTCCAGTGTGGCGCAATTCACCTCATTGTGTGAGCCCATGTCGTGCAATCTACACCAATTAGTCATGGGCTGGAAGTCTGCGACTGGTGTGAAATATGATGGTCCAGCACCATTTTGGTTGGTATTTTGGTTTGGAGGTGGACCTCTGGTGTTCGCATTATGGTTCCATTGCTGTTGGTTAGGCCAAGGCCCGTTGTTGAAGTTTCTCCCCCCGACATTGTTGTTTCTTTGGCCAGAGAAAATATTCCCTCTCTGGAAATTAGAATTCTGGGGTGCATAAGACCCCGCCTTTAGCTGACCCATGTCCATGGTCAGGGTAGGCAACATTCTCCGGAAGGACTCAACCTCGGTGGTCAACTAATTTTTTGCGTCATAGTGTGATAGTTGTTGTTGTTGGTTTCTCAGGAAGGCAGCAGTATTCACCAGAGTCGAGGGCGACAATCCTCCAGTCGCGGATGACTGAAAGAAGGGCACTCTGGGCGGTTGTGTCTGGGGTTGTTGTGCCTGCTATGGCTGATTCCAAAGGAAGACTTCTAGACCTGGTACTGCTTGAGTCCGTGATGGGTAAACGTACTAGGCGTGCTAGTCTATCGGCGGTGGTGGGGGATTCATTTCCATCGCGAGGGCACCCATTGCTAGATTGGGGTTATACCCCCTGGCGTACGCTGTTCCATCGAGGATCATGTTAAAGGGCGTGCTCTACCCAATCTCGCTTGGGGATTTGTTGAGACCACGGGATAATTCTAAGGCTAGATTGTAAACCTTCGCCAAAGTATCCCGGTCGCTCGCGGTGGTTGTTCTCCAAAGGAGAGTGGTAATGAAGGGCTCCATCGCATTAAGATAAGTCTATATGGTTACTTCTGGGGACGGAATAAAAGGGCCCATGCACTGCTTCAAGGCGCACTGGAACCGATGGTTGAATGTTGTAAGAGATTCATTGGGTTCCTTCCTAATAGAGATGAACTAGCTATGGGACTAGGCTGGGTCCACATGTACGCGAAAGGCAGCCAAGAAGGCATCCTCCATGTCTTGCCAACTATAAATGGAGTTGGCGGGAAGGTTAAGGTACCAGTTTAACTCACCTTGCCCTAAGGACAGGGGAAACATCTGGGTCACAACATCTTCATGTTGGATCCGGTGTCGGTTCATGGCATCCTTGTATGCCTTTAAGTTCTCCTCTGTGGTTCGTGAGCCTAGGTGCTCATATTGTGCGCAAATCTTCTCTGGGTGCGAGGGTAAGTCATTGATTATGCCCAAAAAAGTTCCCATTAGGGATACGGTGTTGCTAAAATATGCAGCCATTGGGGGAACTAAATTTTGAGTAGTTTGAGTGGTGGTTCCCGGGATTGTCTGAGAAGTTTGGGTATTCTGAGGTATACTAGATCCCCAGACAATAGTGGCTAGTGTGGTTTTTGGGGTCTGTTTCTTTTGAGCAGTAGGCTCGAGTTCAACAAACCTTTCAGGGTTTGGGGATAACCTAAGGATTCTCTCAAATTTTGCTGGGGGGAAAGACCCAATCCCACTGAAGGCTTGACTCCTAAAACTGTAGCTTGGGGAACCCTTGGGAGGTGTAAAATTGGAATCTCAAGAGGGGGATGAGTTCATGCCCTCCTTCTAGTGCCAGTTTCTATTGACAGGGTTTTGTTGATCGGGTTCGCCAATAGTCATAAGTTGTCACCGGATACCGAGGTACCGGCCAACTCCGCCTGCAAAGGTTTTTCCAGGGAAATGAGATTCCCTGGGCCTCCAAGCACCTAGGTGTCAGGTCTCAACGGTGCGGGGCTTGGTTGGGAGAAGTAACTATTTTTGAGGGGGATAGCTGGTTTCTTCAACTCATTCTCTCTGGGGATTCAGGAAGGTGAGGTTTCTCCAAGCATTCTTCACTTAGTAAATAAACCGAAAAAGATCCTGCAAGGTTAGAAATGTCTCATCTACCTATAGTTATGCTTGAACATTCAACACATCAATAATATTCTGATATACTACACTAAATACTAAAGAAATGCACAACCATCAGTTCATATTTCATCAGTAGCAAGGGGAGAGAGGTCGTTAAGCTACTTAAAATATCAGAGCAGAAGACATGAAGAACATAAAACATAAAATACCATTAACTCAGAAGATCGAATGTCAACAACATCATTATAAGAAATCTCCCTTCTTTATTAATATTTCTTCTAGCTAGCACTGGTGCGTGATACAATGGTGGCTCTAGGGGAGTGTCTAACTAATGAAAGATTAAACAATAGAGCATTGAGATCTGCAACTGGAATGAAAATACTGCTTTTCTATTACTGTGGATAGAAAAATCATCAATTTCACGGACCCTTGGAAAAGGGCCAAAATTACTATTTATACACATTTTCATCTAACCCTAACCCTCACCCTATTTTACATTATATTACAATAAAATATATTATCCGGGGGCTGGTACTACCTACGCCACCCTACAAAAGACCTTGAGATGAAATAGGCCTGACCTGTCAGAAGAATAAAACAAGAAGGTAGAGTGGAAGAATCAGCCTCGAGAAGAGAGTTAGGAAAGAAAAAGAAGAAATCTGATCCCCGGAGATCGAGGCTACATGCCTAATAAATGGGAAATGCGGCATCCTGTCTCCAATGTGCCAGGTGTACATCCAAAGTGGCACCTCAAGAAGACCATCTGTCAGAACCAACTATTGATCCAACGTTCCTCAATGTAGCCAACTACCCTCTAACATTCATCAACAACCTTTATTAACTGCTTGAAAATGATCGGTCGGCCTCGAGGACCGGGACACGGATCACTTCAAAGACTACAAAATTTTAGGATCTGGGACTCCGGGATCCGGGAACTTATGTTCTGAAAGAATAAAGAATACAAGATGTTTGGGTTTCGTCTGACCTCTGAAGAAACTTTATTGTTGCTTGTTGTCATTGAAGGTTTGGAGGAGGTGGGAGATTCCATCCTCATCAATCTCTCTGAGGCTGGACCGCCGGTACTTAGCCACCTCAATCTGTTCTCCCAGCTCTGGAACATTACTCTTGAACTCATCGGCCATTTTTTCCGCATCATGGCCACTAAGGATCATGCGAGTTAATCTCGCCATTTGAGTCCCATCCAGTCCCTCCGGGGATTGATACCTGGACTCCACTAATTCATCAAACTTACCCAAAATGTACTCCTCCAGAGTGCATGTGTCAATGCTGAATGGGTCAGCTCCGGAGACCTTTGTGACAAATGCCTTGTACATATTTGAAGAATACTGAACTACGTTGATCTTGTCATGCAGAACCCCTACCAGTTGCTTGAGTACCTCCAATGTGAGGTCAAGTCTGGAGTGCTGGATCCTCACAAAATTGAATGATTCTTCTCCCAGAATCCCAGACTCAGAGACCATCTCTTCCCCAAGGCTGAGGAGATCTTCTAGTTCTACCTTCCATGTCTCATAGTTTTCCATATCACCCTCCCATATGTTAAGGATAGTTTCTGCCTGATGCAGAACGTGTCGAGCCGCATATAAATCTGGGAGGGTGGATACTAAGAAACATCAAGTGTTTCCTACTTGCAGAGCGACCCACTCATCAACCGCTTGGGCCTTCTTCTTCATTGCTCATAGGGAGTCAATGTCGCTCTATGGTAATGGTGCATCAGATGTGGAGGCCTCCGGAGGATTGGCACTAACAGACCTGGCCAGCTCAGTAAGCAATCCCTTAAGGTTCATCGTCTTTTCTTTTTTTGCTTCGAGCCTTTGGGCCTCCTTTTCATATCGGGCCTCCATGGCTATGGTTGCCTCTTTTAACAGGTTCACTTTGCCTTGTTTCCCCCTTTTCCCCAGTGATATCTCTGTGATATCATAATTTTCAACCTCGGCAGTTTCCTCATCAGCGTCTGGGGGAGGTGTTGGAACAATGGCAAATGTTTCTCCTCCCGGCCCTGTTCGAAGAGTATGAACCGTCCAAGATTTCTTGGCCTTTGGTGGGCCCTAGACCTGAGCCATCATTTCGCCTAAGGAGAGGTGAGCTCTGGGGGTGGACGGAGACTTTCTTTTCTTACTTTCAACCAACCACTAAGGCGGCAGGGGTGGCTTATTTTCCAAAGTTTGTTCTTTCAGTTCTTCCCTGGTGTCCTGTTATTGTTCCCCCTCAGTAGTGTGAGTCTCACCCACTCCTTTCTCTTTATCTTGGGCTTCGTCAGGAACATTTCCCTCAGTGACATTTATTTCCTCTGCCTTGTCCTCTGTATCTTCAGCTTCATCAGGACCTTCATTGGTTGTACCTAGGGTTTCCTCCTGTTGTTGTTCTTCTTGTTCCTCAGCCTCTGTCGCTGGAATTTATTCTTCTATTGGTATATCCTTTGGTAATGGGGGAGGTACCAGGCCAAGATTTAGCGTTTGGGCCGCGATTATTACCTGCCCAAAGGTCGCTCTGGGGAGTGGCATTTGAAACATGGCTGCTAAGGTTACGGTTGCTCCTGTAGGTCAAGTTCCCTCAGCGGATGCCTCATGTTCACTCTGCTTCTGCTAGTCTACCCCCGTACCTTGTATCTCTAGAACTTCAAAGGTGATCTCCTACTCTATTTCCTTTTCTTCTTCCATCTGCTCTTCCTGTTCCTGCATAGGTTTTTGTTCCTCAGCCTCCTCTTGTGTCAGCACTTTAGCTTCTGTCTGCTCGATGTCCCCCTATAAGTTACCGAACTCGTCGGTTGCAAAAATATCATCAAACTCATCTTGCAGAGGAGGGTTGTCTGGGACATCGGCAGACTCTAGTTCCCTTTCTGGCTCTAGGGAGTTAGAGGAGAGGATATCCACTTGAGGAATGTGGGGCATCCCCAGATCTGGCTCTGCCTTGGGTTTTTGGGCAAGCCTCTTCTTCATCTTTGTAACTAAGGGTGGCCCCACATCCCTTATCGCTACTTGTTCCTCTGGGTCCACCCCTGTTGCCTTAACCATCAAGGCTGCTAGTGAAGGGGATGAGGGGAGATGAATGGGTCTGGCCATTGACGTTGGGGTTGCTAGCCACATGATTATTCTATCTTTCATCTGTTGGGAGGCCACCAGCGATTGCTTTAGCTGTTCCTTTATGGGGACTTCTTGCTCCGCGGGAGTTTTCATTATTCCTTTTCCTTTATCTTCTCCCTATGAAGAAGTCCCAGCCCCCGAGGTTATCTTTGGTACTGGCTGGGCCGCTCGGCGGACACTCCCAGGGCACACCTTCTTGAAGTAGGTGTGGCTGTGTTCAACCACCTCACGGGTGAACTCTTTAATGGTGGGCCCTTCTTGGGCATCCCAGTTCACTGGTGGGAGGGCCAATGTATCAATCCCCTTTTCTTTGTAAAGGGGATCTATTGTAGAACTGACGTCTCAGAAATCTTCCAAAAATTTCTGGAGCTTCAATCTTTCCATCATCCCCACGGTCATTTTAACGTAGTGCCGGCTCTGGACTTCTACGTCATCCTGGTAGTCTTCCCAGAAATCTTCCATATGGTATTGGTGGGGCTCTAATGCCTATGGAAGCGCCGTCGTAATCTTGCCATGCGGATCAAAATATTTTCACGCTAAGTAGAATTCGGCCAAGTTATAGCTCTTTAGCTCATTATCTACTTCTTTGGCAGCGGCCAGATTGCATGAATAATTCCCACAAGTGATTGGTAATGGAATATTGGTAACCTTCTTTAAGG
Organism: Thuja plicata; assembly: GCA_018584345.1. Classification (NCBI taxonomy): domain Eukaryota; kingdom Viridiplantae; phylum Streptophyta; class Pinopsida; order Cupressales; family Cupressaceae; genus Thuja; species Thuja plicata. Next base: position 7,270,335 of record MU224858.1, read on the forward strand.
CAAAGAGTGCGTGCAGCTCCATTATCTACCTACAATATTCTAGGAGAATTATCTTGTCCCCACAGTGTTTGGGCAACAAGTAGAGTTTCCCAGAGAAGCCGGTCACCCTTATGTAAGTATGTTGTTGAAATTGTATGTAATAATGTCCGTAACTCTGGACCAAATTCATCGCCTCTGTAGACAGGCGGTATCCTACATCCTGGGTGGGTGTGAGCAGGTGGTAGTAAATGAATGTGTCATTTACTCGACAAAAATTGGGGAAACTAGCTTCCCCTTGAATCTATGGAAAGTAGTCCCAAGGGGCCTTCTAGCCTGGGTCGATCTTGAGTACGTCATCGGTGAGTATCCCATTGGTGTGGGGTCTCTGCTGTGCCAGGGCCTAGAGAACATAAGAAGTCATATAGAAATTCTTCTTCTTGGCCAGTTGAAGGAACTGGGAGTCCACTTGGTTGGAGATTATGGTAGCCCAGTCAAAATACTCCCTGCCCGTGCTGATGCCAAGGTGGAAGTAATACATCCACCCAAAAAACTCTGAGGCATGTTGTTTCCTGAAGACCCGGCATAATTCTATCATCCCCATCTGTATGCTTTCTTTGAATTCAGACCTGGGGATTTCCAATTTCATCCTCTTGGGGTCCCTCTTTGGGACCTTGAGCCAATTATTGTTCATATATATGTGGTCCACCTCCTCCAACTATTTAAACTAGGCCAAGGCATCTAACCGGGTGACCAAAGCCGATTTGTCAAATTGGGGTATTCCCAAGCCCCTCTACAAGGTATCAGGGTCAAGGGACACCAAAGGAGTGGGGTACCCAGTTGGCTCCGGGGGTGCGAGCATAGCAGCCCAAATAGATGTGTTGTAGAGAGCCACAAGCGTGACAATAAGCTCCGGTGACTGTACTGAGCACTGGAAGCAAGCTACTTTAAGAATCTCAGATTTTCCAACTTTGATGGCTAATGGATCCCCGGCCTGCCGTTGGATGTACATCATCTTTACCAAGGCCTGCATTTTGGGCCATGTCCCGACGCTGGTGTCGGTAATGAGCTGGACCTTGGACTCAATCTTTGAGCCCATGATAACACTATCTTTTACATATTTCATGCTCAAAGGCATCTTCTCCAGAGCCCTCTCCATTTTGGATCTAACTGCTGCTCTGGTACTTGTCGCAAATGGTAGTTTCGGACTTCTGGGTGGTGAAGATGCAGATGCTTCAAACATATTTGGAAGTACTACTCCAGAAACCTGCAAGGCAAAGCGACTGTCAGAACGTATAGATAAATAAATATTTCAGGGTCCGGAGACCTTACCATCTCGGTGTTTGCTTCCCCTAAAAAGTTAGTTTCATCCAAAAACTCTGGAAAGCATATATATATATTATGAACTTTGGAATTTAATTAACCATTCGGGTTTGGGGATTTTATCACACTTAGTAAAAGAAGGACACAAGATGGGTGATGGAAAGAGACCCAGAGCCTGGGGAAGTAACCATTGGTAGAGGTGTACAAAAGTGAGACATCAGATCCACGTGGGTGCCACATGGGTGAGTAATAAATGGGAGTTATGGTGATGACGATGAAGCCAACTGTCTGAATGCGCGAAAAGTGAAGGCCACTTGGATAGATTTAAATGCACACATGGGACATAAATGAAGGTTAGACTAGTTTACAAAGGAGAGAGAAAACCACCTGTTTGAAATTGACCGAGAGTCGAGTTTCAAACAAGTGGTATTTTGCATAGAGTGAGCTCGTGGACTAAAAACTAGTGACAGACGCAGCACGATGAGCTTGCTAGGCTACCCGATAGGATACACATAGAATATACATCAAATTTTAAGAGTATATACATGTAAACTAGAAGGATATACAACAAATATACATAGCACAGATCAAATATTTACAAGAAACCAGACAATGTACAGAATATTTAAAACTTTCTACACCATCTACAGACTAGGTTACATCTGCATAGAGGGCAGACAACCCACTAGCAGAGCTGACCCACCAACGGGCGGCAAACCGGAAAGAAACACAAGACAAACAAAAAAAAGCAAGGCAACCCAAGACCCACAAAACCAGAAAGAAGGAAAGACAAAGGAAGAGGAGGCACCAACCTAAAAATGTAGAAAGGAGAGGAAAGGAAGCCTCCGCGAAAGCTCTGCAATAGCTTCAACTGCCAAACGATCACAACTCACCACCACAAACCACTCACAATCGCTCAGAAATGCTCGAAATGATTAGCACTGGATTATTGCTAAATTGTTGCAAATCGCTCTGAAATCGCTCTGATTGCTTAAGTGTTTAATCACGGTAAATGTGAAAATGACTGGTAACTTCTATTTATACCCACTGTAAAAATCAAGTCACCTTTCCTTCCGCAAACTCTGGATAGACAGACCTCTAGACTCTAGGCCCGGGGCTTCCATGCGATAATATCATCTTAAAGAAAGAAGACATCACGGCGAAGAATCTTGGAGTCTGAAATCTGGTTCCTGACAAAGGACTACCCACTCCAGGACCGGGGTGCCGGAGACACGAGAGACCAACAAAACAAAACGACAACGTAGGGAAGAAAACCCTGGAGAAGGAAAACAAAGAAAACAAAGGAAAACACAAGGCAAGAGCCAAAAGCAGAAAGCAAAAAGGGGGACCCAACATTTTGCACACAAAATGTAGGGACGGGGATGCAGGGCATAACAATTTCTCTTTGAGGATTTCCAGTGCCATGTGCTCTAGTTCAATCCTGGCATGCATATCATAAATGTTGTCTAGGAAAGACATTTCTGGGGTGGCAATAAGTGTTCTTTTATGTGTCATATGGTGTTGCAGTAATGTGAGAGTTGGTAAGAGTTGAGCTTGAAGCTCATTCACCTCATCTCTAAACTTTGTTTCTACAATCTGAATATCATGTCTCAGCTTCCTAGCTTTCTTGAGCTGGTCATTGTGCAATTTGATTGCATCTTCAGTGTTTGTGAGACCTTGTGCACTAGCTTGAAGATCAACATCAATTTGTGCTATCTTTTCGGTATACTCCTTGGTGAGTTGATCCAACGTGCACAATTTTTAAATTAAGGCTATAGCTTCTAAAATTATATGGTCCAATGTGCTTACCTGTTCAGATAGCTTCACCTTGTGTAGTGCCACTTCTTGGCTTATTTATCTGCTAACTTGAATTCATATTTCTTCTCAAGTCTTGCTTCCATAGCCTTTTTAGCATCTATATTATGAGATGTGATAGCGTCAGTGAGAACCACTAATTGATCAAGTATGGGATTTGTTTGATCAACATCTGTATCAGGTACAATTTGCTGGAGGATTCCTTTTGCAACTTTGAGTACCTTTGATTCTTTTGTGGCCTTTCTCAGCGTATCTTGCATAGCTTTCCTTTCACAAATTCTAGCATACTTTGTCAACTCAGTAGGATCCAATGTTCTGGGATCACAAACTGGAATCTCAATTATTTTATCCAGAGTGACTGGATTTTTTATCTTGCTCTTCTTCTTCCTTGAGATTTGTGTAGAAGAAGATGTATGAACTACCATTGCTAGTTCATATGTTTTCTCTAAGGTTCTCGATGAAGGCTTTATAGATGAAACTTCTTATGCCTTTTGCTCGGTGTTTACCTGTCAGTTAGGTGAAGATGTCTCTTCATTAACCTTGGGTGTTTCAGCAGATTTCTCTTATGTTGTATTTTGTGGTTCATCTGTCTTTGCTTCTTCACTCTTTTCCTTCTACTTTTCCTCTTCTACCTATTTTTCTCCTTCTTGATTCTGACCAGTAGAATTGTCTTGCTGATCATCGATAGCAGCTTTTTCTACAGTTGTATCTTTAGATTCATCTGTTGTATCATTTTTTTTTGCATCACCCTTGTCTTTGGGTATGCTTGTATCTGCAGTAGATTCTTCTTGTCCTTATATCTGATTGATGACCTTCATTAATACTGGCATATTTTTCATTGTGCCCACTTGTGTTGCATCTATAGTTGTGTCATGTTCATCGGTTTGAGCTTGTTGAACAGTGACATCTTCATCCTTTTGAATTTGTTCTGCAGGGTCTGGTCCTGTTATGTCAATGATTGAAGTGTCTGACCATGTCTCATCAGCAACATCCAAGTCATTATTTCCTGGTGTCTTCAATTCTTGTTGCTTTTCTTGATCCTTAAGAGATATGAATATTACATCATGATCCTTCTTTGGATCCTTATCAAAATCATAATGAGTAATATCTTGAATGTCAAGATCATCCACGAATTTATCTAATTCAATGGGCTTAGTATCTTCTGTATTATCCAAAGCAATATGCTCTGGACTCTATTTTTCTTTCTTCTCCTCTATATGAGGTGTCTCGGTTAGAAGTAATGGATTCTCACAGCTTGTTGATTCTGTAGGTAGATCAAGAATTTCTCTCCATTTAGCATCTGTCGTGCTGTCAAGATCTAATAATTTCCCTTGTAGCACCTTGTAGGCCCTTATCTTTGCTACAAATTTATTGGAATGATTTTTCATCATTTCTTTTATCTCTTCCATTTTGGATTCGGGAGGAATGAGTGTTACAAGTATCCTCTCCCTTGCTTCCTTTTCAAAGTTCAAAGCATGAGACCATGGTGCTAAAATTCTGTCACTTAGTGGTTTGGGTATTTTGTTAGCAAACTCAACTGGTGCATATTTGAATTTAGCCATAGACTTGATTATTTCATCTTCTATTTTATTTTGGTCCTCGGGATCCAGCTTTACCCATTGTCTGATTTTCCTATCATTCATGGAACCTGTTGTAGCAATTAAATCAGCTATCTCATCAATTGTTCTAGGGGTTAAGCTTTTCTTATCTACTTCAGGCTCATCCCGTTTTGAATCTTCAATGTTGGCCTTGGTTCTGACTAGTCTTCTCCTCCTTTTAGTAGGTGTTTTCTTCTCTATTTTTTGCTTCCTCTTATAGGTCCTCACTTGACCTTTCTTAAGAGGTGTAGTATCTTTCTTTTTAGTTTGGCTCCTTGTCCTCTAAGATGCTATAGTTCTTGGTTTCTTGTTTGGAGGTGGAGTCACATTAGACTCTGTGGATTCAAAATTTGTTGCTTTATTTTCTTCCTCTTCATCGATGGCACCCTATTTCTCAGTGTCCTTTGTTTCCTCTTTCTCCTCCTCATTTATCGACAACAACTTGTCAATATTCTTCACCATCTTATTTTTCTTGTTGACAGTCTTCTTTATGACCAGGCCCATTTTTATTTTAGACTTGGCCTCTTCATATGTTCCAAATCTTTGTTGCTTACTATCAAGTGGTTCATTCAATAGTTCATTAATTGCATTTGTTGCTTGATCTATGTTTATCTCATAGTCAAGTGGTGGTAACCAGGTTGTTCTTGGTACAACTGGCTTAATATGAGTAAAATTTGAATCCACCATTAAGCATATCTCTTCCCTACGCTTTTCAATTAACTGTTCAGGGATCCTTACTCTTTCCATCATCTTTTCCTTGAAATCAAGGAAGTATTTAGTCGTCACTGAATAAAAGTTGTCACCTAGTGATTTGATAAGGTCACTTATTTGTAATGTAACTAGCTTGGTGGTGTCCCACTTCACTTTGCCATTTGAAGGAAAGTATTCTTGAAAATAAAATAATATACACATTATAAGTGAGCCAAACTTACATGTGTTTGTCTTGGCAAACCTGATTGTTGTCATATTTTCATCAAGTTTCTTCAGTAGGATCTCACATAGATCCATTTGTATTCCTTTTGTGACAATCTTGTAAGTTGTGCTTACTGTTGTTGATGCTATGTTGTTTATCCTGCTAGCTTGAAAGATTGTGTACCTTATTACACATGCATCGAACCTCAGTTCCTCATTGGTGATGGTGTTCACCTTAAGTCCTTGGTTATCCCATACAGCGTTGGTGAGTTTCTCAACTTCTGGTCGAGAGGGATGCTTGTGAGATTTTGGTTTGTCGGTTATAGGGTAACCTATTATAGCATGTAATACATCCTTTGTAATCTACTTGGGTTCATCCAGACATAACTTATGATTGTGCATTCTTCTTAGAACTAACCAAATCTAGACAGTTTTGAAAACCATCAAGAAATATAGGACATTTGTTATCCCTTTTACTTGCAAGTGCTTGTGCTCTTCCTTTAGGTTCCCTTGATCATCTAACATCTTCTATCAACAAAACCCTTGGTCGAGTTTTTGAGAATGCCCCAGATTCATCGGGTTGCGAGGCAATCTTTGGGCATATCTTGTGTTTTGGTTCCACACAAGTGCTATTCTTGATTAAATTAACGACATTCTTCTTTTCACTCTTCAATTTGGCTATTCTTGAAGTCGTTGCCATTGTGTTTCAAATTTAGGGATTTTTCAAAAATAATAACAGAGTTCTCAGTACGCTTGGTACTTCAATCTGTGTAGCTTGTGAGTGATCTATTTGGAGTGCATTGGATCGAGTCGAGGATGCTCTACTAACTGCTCTCTTTTCACTCTATTTTTTCTCTGTTTTGTTTTCTCAATTCGTATGTGAAGAATGAAGTGCTTCCATTGATTATTTATATCTACTTTTTCCCTAATTTTGTCATAAATTCTCAACAACTTGTCGGGTCATGAAGACGGAGTTCGTTGGGTAAAATCTCAAATAACATTCTCGCTGTTGACAAGATGCTCAAGATAGCTGTTAAGATTATTGCTTTCACTGACGGATCTCGGTGTAGTGTCAAGACAACATTGTAATTATGCTTCCTTACTGATGGGTGTCAATTTACATTAGTGACTTAGCCTTTTTATGTATTGATCGACGATTCTTGGTAAGTGTAGACAACTCGTACTTTTATGTTCACCAATGATTTTTGATATGTGTTTACTGACGGGGTTGTTTTCTCAGAATTATAACAAGTAACATAATATGCATCTTTATTCATGTAGATCTTGACTATCTATCAATTTTCATAATGGAACTGATGTAAAATATGACTTGGTGTAGTGCAGTTCCATACTTACTTGTTCATCTTTTAGGTGGGGGTGGTGATGTCACTAGATCCATGGGATGAGGTGTCACCGAATGCATTGCTTGGTACAACTTCCTCAATGGTTGAGGCTTTCCTCCACATTTTCTTTCTCATTTTATTGATGTCTTCAATGGTGTTGCCATTTGCAAAAGTAGTGGTTCCTGTTATTCGATCTCTGCAGTCCTTCTTTAGATGTCCCACCTTATGACAATGTAAACATGCCATTCCATGGTTGGTGCAGCCTCTAGACCTTTTGGTCCATGTTCTCATGCAGTTTGCAGCAATGTGACCATATCTACCACATGTTGTGTAGTTTATCCACGTATTGTAATCCCAAACATATGAATTACCAACTCTGCTTGGTTTATATGCATTTTCTTGATTTTTGGGTTTCCATGCTTCAATTTTCTTCTTCCTGCATTCAAGAGTTGTGTGCCCATGCATTTTTCAAGTGGGATAATACTTGTCCATATAGGTTTCCTTCTTTGGTTCCTTCACCTTTGATTTACATTCATATGCTTTATGTCCTTTCTTGTTACAATTATAATAGTGTCCTATGAATGTAAGTGTGGATTTAGGAATACCTTTTTCTTTGCTCCTACAAACATTTGAGGTGTGGCCTTTATTTTCACAGTGATTGCATGTTAGCTTCTTTGGTCTAGGATTGATGTAGACATCTTTTGGATTAGCTTCATTTGATGACTCTCCATGCTCGATGTACCCTAGTCTAGTGTTGGTGTTGGGTCTTCTATGTGCATTCAAGAATTCATCCATCCTTTTTGTACTTTCTTCACCTCTCTTAATCATGTCATTATGTTGTTGCTGAATTCTAACCTCATGCTTTAGTTTTTCATTCTATTCTCTTAGTTCACCGATAATCTGTATTCTTTCAATGAGTTCCATATTCATTATGTTGGCTTCTTGACTCATAAGAATAATCTGATTTGTAACCTCATGGTGATGCTCTGTAAGTCTTTGTATCTTAGACTCTTTTTCTTGTAGCTTTTATGTGATCTTTCTTCTATCATCAATAGCTAGTGTTCTTTCTTGTTCAGCTTGCCTAGCATTGTTCATGACATCAATCATCGTTACCATCTGTGTCTCTTGACCAATTTGTAGAGATTTGACTTATCCAGCCAGATGTAGATTGATTTTAGTTATGCTTGTGATGCTTTCTTATGATGTATCTGATGCTTTGCTTATATTTGATCCTGAAGACTCAGAGAAATCTGGAATCTCTTCCTCATGATAATATGTCTTATTACAACGAGATGCCATATTCTTTCTTTCATTCGGCAACTGTCTCATGTTTATTCTAGCTTATTTATATTGTTCATAGAATATCTAAATTTCAAGCTTTTTATTCTCAATATTTTTATCAAGTCTGTACTTCTCCATTGTAGGATCTTTTATCTTAATCCTTTAAGCTTTCCAAGAAGAGACTCAGCTTTGATGCCAATTGTTGGGATTAATGGGAAGTAATACTGAGAGGGGAGGGGTGAATCACTACCTCTAAAACTTTTAACACTTTTCACCTTACTTCATTAGCAATTAATCTTTATTGTATTACCAACCAAATTTGATGTTCTTTCTTATGCATGTAATATTAATTCATAACCTTAATTGTATTTAACATTCATGAAATTAATAGACACATAACACAAGATATGATATCACAGAAAGCTCTTGTTAGGAAGTAAAAACTGCGGTGGGGATGGCACCCTCAAAACTTCAATATCTGCAGATTGGAAGGGAGCCGGTTAAGGCTTACAATTTGATCACTTTTGATGATCTACCCTATTAGGAGTATTAATGTGGAGACCAGTTAGGATCTACTATGTTAAGAGCTTTAGCAACACTGATATAGTGTGCACTTGGTTAAGAGATTTACAATAGAATTTTTAAATCCACCTTCCTTGAAAGGATTTCTTAAGTGTACTACACTTGTTAGAATGTGGAAAATATGTATGACCTGACTGTATGCAATCTATAATTTCTAATCACATATCCATTAAAGCTTACAGTATATGAATATCACCTATAGTGATTGATTAATACCTTTTCTTGCTTGTTGGTAGCCTTGGTTCTTGTTCTTGAAAAATTGATTTGATCTTTGTATGTGCTTCTGCATGAATTCTCTTGTCTGAACCTTAGATGTTATCAGAGGCTACAATCATCATCGAACAACATGTTCACAATTGATTGAGCATCTATTTATACAAGTTCTTTGGCCTATTCTAGTATCACACATTACAATGTTAACTCTAGATCCAAGGTATACAACTTGACCTTGATCCTTTATTATGCATGTTTTAAATTAGTTAGACTAATAAGAACAATAATAATTACATTTCTTTTCCCTCACGTAATGGATTTAAAATAAATAAAGAAGCTAAATATAAAAATTCAGTGATTTATCTGACGTGGATGTTAGATCCACTTTTTGCGGGATGTAACTAACTCTTAGTATCTGATCGTCAGTGTGAAATGAAATTCTATCGGTGTTCCTTCTTTGAACTATTCATCGGGTTCCCTTGATCTGTCGGGTTCTAGTCTTGATTGTTGTGTCGGGTTGCACGGTTGGTTACTCGTCGGGTTCCTTTGTCTTTTCTATCATCGGGTAACACTAAATAGTGTTGTGTCAGGATGCTTTGTTCTTATCAATATCAGTAACCTTGGCGTTGGGTGGTGTTGTGCCCTGTCTGTCGGTGTAGTATAAGCCGACGGTGTTTATCATGTTTTTCCTTGCATATACTAATGGCAAAATATAATGTCTTTTGTAGTAGTAGTGGTAGTGGTAGTGGTGGTGGTGGTGGTGGTGGTGGTGGTGGTAGTAGTAGTAACTCTATGAAGATGTTTTTTTGTGTTTTTTGTTAAGTTTTTGGGTGGGGTTGTTATGCTTTCTTTCGACTGTCATGACCCTGAGTAGGGTTTCTTTTGCTTCTTCCTAGTGTGTTTCTAGTTTTTATGAGATCAGGGTCATCTTCCTGCTAACTTACTAAAAAACATATAGACAACTTGATGTCATATCTTCCTTGCCAGCATTTGGCAGGAACTATGGTGCAATGTAGCACTTGTTTTATATGTATCCCGCCCCTTTCTCTTTATCTACTTCCAAAATGAATCAACTTGAAGTTTTCGTCTTAAAGGAAAAAGAAAAAACTGTGCTCTTTACAAAGATAATTTTTAAACCAAATTTTATTGTTTTGAATTCAAGATCTTAATAATATAAGAATTTATTTTTGAGGTTTTGTGATTCTTTAAAAAATTAAAATCTTAATATCTAAAGTAAAATTAATGTTTGGTAGACTAGATTTACATCCCTAAATGGAAGGTACAAACACGATGGAGTATTGGTGGATATGTGGCCCAGACAATTTGCTTTAGACATCGAACTTTAAGGTTTGCGCACTTTGTGGTCGAGGAGAACATAATCCATGACGTAATAAATGCTCTTCTAACTAAATAAAAACCCCAAAAGTGGATTTAGGAAAGGTCTAGAAAATTGTATTATGATTCTATTTGCTAATTATTAAAAATTCTAGCTGACAAAACAAAAAGTCTCTAAAAATAATTAATAGTCAACACAAATAGAGGATTCTTTGTAACTATTACTAAAATATATTTTTATAATTAAACATAAATTAGAATTTAAGATAAATAAAATATTCGCTAATAGATTGAAACTTGTAGGTTACAAGTTTTTAGATTATGAGGAACCTATAGTTTTAAATCTAAGGTTCAATTTTCTTTTATAGAGATCCAAGGCTTGGGATTCTTTCAATTTCATGAAAAAAATAAAAATAAATCACGAAATACACTTTGGATTTGCAATATTAGATGTTATGCTTGAGGTTCTATTTGAGTTATGAGGTCCATCATATAAGTAAGCTTTTGATAATATGTGTCAAGTTAGATTAGGAAGAGGAACTTCAACTATAGATCATGAGATCTTAAAATAATTTCTGCCCTAAAATAATTATTGTACCAGTTGAACCTTAGTAAAAAAAGGAGAGGTGGACTCTTAAAATATAAACAACAAACCTAAAATAATCTTAGTAAAGATTTTTTTTCTTTGTTTGTGTTGTACAACAAACCTAATATAATCTTAGTAAAGATTTTATTTTGTTTGTTTGTGTTGTACATTTTGCATATAAAAATATTTTGTATTTTGCAATGTTGCAGTGACGTCTATATCAAATGTCTAACATTGCAATCAAGCATATGTCATTATGAATGTATTTTATGTGGGTGGCACATTAGATATGGTGATTGTTTAGTGAGGACATAATCAACTAAATTCTTTAAATGAATGCATTTGATAAATTTGGAATATCATTGAAAAAATAAATTCAGTATTGTAAAAAAAAATTAATAATTTAATCACCTAAACACTTCTCATAAAAAAAAACATAAATAAATTTATCATGTTTAAATTGAAATTGATTAAAGCTAGATTAAAATGTTTAAGTTCTTATATTTTTAATCAACCTTTTAAAAACACATAAGAATTAAAATAATATTAAAAATTAATATACTTTAATTCTCATATTAAACTTATATATGTTAATCAAACTATGTGAAATTCTCTAATTAGAAAACAACTAATATATTTGGACATTCATTGAACATACAACCGTTGATGACTTAATTAATTGAAATTGAGTGATTTTTAACTCAGTGAAAAACATAGAGATTGAATTTACAAAGATTATTTAATATCTTAAGATGTAACGCATGATCTCTTTTTCAATTTTTTTCTATTTGTGATATTTAAAATTATGTTTTTTAAATTATTTTTTACTCCAGTTAGTATTTGTCGGCTGAACATTATTTCCATGTGATAAGGGTGTTTATATTTTATTTTATAAAAAGCAACGTTTTTCGCTAATACTACTGAAGGTCAATGCAAATTAGGTTGGAAATCAAATTATTATCCATTATCATTAAAAAATGGGTATTTTTCAATCAAAATCAATTTGCTAATATTCAGCCTGTTATTTCTTACGACTCTATGTTCTGAAAAATGCCCGGCTTAATAGTGTATTGAGCGTGCTATTTAAAGTAAACAATTTTAAAGTTGTGACAACGAACTTTATTATTTCTTTTTATTCTTTTATAAAAATAATTTAATATTATATTATAGATAAGTAGTCATTCATTTTTCTTGTCAGATTTATCTTATTTTCTTAAGTCTTTTGTACAATGCACCAAACACAGTATTTAAAAAGATTATTCATCTTATTTTCTTAAGTCTTTTGTACAATGCACCAAACACACCATTTAACAAGATTATTCTCTCTTCTATTGAGAAGTAATGGACAAAGGTATATTTGACGGCTATATGATATAGTAATAATAATAAGACAATATTAAAAATATCTTTTAGTTATTATTACTCTACTTATTTTATCTTCTTCTTCTATACCGTTAGTCCAATGATTTCTTCTATAACATACATGGAAACATGTGAAGTTGAATCATATAGAGGTTTAGGAGTAACTCGCCAAACTAGAAGTTATGGTAGATGTTATTTTCTTCTATAAATAGGATCCTGAGAGTAATAGCATATCTTACCATCACTATCTTCAAATTAGAGGCTTGTAAAGAAACACAAAAATCTAAACAAAGCACACAATAATATCAATAGAATGTCACTCTTGTTGTTAAGGCATTTTCTAGCATTTTTAAGCCTCCAGATTTTTGCATGTTACTAATGTACTTGCTTAACTAAATAATATGTGGCTACAATAATTATACTTGAGTTAATACACATCGTCTTTAAAGTTTTTACCATCATAATTAGAATGTACAGTAACATTTATCATAGTCTAGAGAGCTTAAAAATAAGATGTGGCTTAATGGGAGTAGAACTATAGTTATATCCACTTAGAAATGGAATTGGATTTGCCTCCATAGAGAAGGAAAATAAATGAGAAAGGAAATTATATGTTTATAAAGAGAATTAAGAGTAATAAAATAACATACACAGATACATGTGAAGTTGAACCATATAGAGAAGTAGAAGAGTAGTTCTTAAATGTGAACATGTGATAAAGGAGCACACAATAATAAGAAGGTTAAAAATATAGTAAGAGAAACATAGGAGTCATGATACATAGAAAATGGTAGTAGAAATGAATAAAGAATTTAATATATATGATTCACACAAAAGGCATGGGCACTAGGCTAGTTTAAAAATGACATTATTAATTGTAATCATATTATTATTGTATTGGGTTTTCCCTGAGTCTTTTTCTGAATGTTGGATCCTGTGGGTTCATCCTTCTAACCCTTCCCTTCATCTCTTGTGGTCCTTTATGATGCCTCACATTTCTTGGGTGGTTTGGAAGGAAAGAAGAAACCATTTTTTCAGGGATTTTTCTTATCCTTTGGAAGTGGTGGCTATGAAGATCCAATTGGCTATCAAGGTGAATTTCTTAGTTTCTAGTGATAATTTAAAGGTTGTTGGCTCTCCTCTTCATCTTTCACAGTATGATTGTGTAGTTTCTCAGTGCTAAATATTTAGTGGGATATTTATACACCTATGGAAAAATAGAATAAAGTTAGAGATGGTGTGGTGTGGAAGGCACCTCCATTGGGAAGGATACAAATTAACACTTATGTGGTAGCAAAAGGGAATATTGGACCTTTTGGTTGTGGGGGAGTGCCTCATTATCATAATGGAAGGTTTGCCTTGGCGGTGGCACTCCCTTTTGGGTTCCTAGACAAACCATTACATCAAGCCTTACATAGCCTACATTTGCCTCAAAATGGAAATATCGAAGGGGTTTACTAAGGTATGGTTGAAATGTGATTCCCTAAATATAATTAATTTCCTAAAAGGGAAAAATTCCCGTAGTTGGGTCATTAATATGCTTAATTCATTTGAATATTATAAGGTTACTCACATTTGTGAAGGTAACTTAGTTTTTGATAGGCTAGAAAATCTTGGGATCTCTTATTATAATACAATGAGGTGTGGGATTAACATAGTCATGGCAGGAGTTTCCCCAATGGAGATGGTCCAAACCATACAGCAAGAGCCAACACAACGGAAATAACTAATCCAGGAAAAAGAAAAGATAATCAAGATGCTACAACAGATCTTCGCATTATCCAAAGATCATGTATTTACATCACATTGGCCTACAACATGCAGATTATAGACTTTTGGCATACATGCCTAATTACAACACAAATAAGAACTAAACCCTAATGCTAACCTCCAAAAGAACTTCTCCCCAAGAAATACCTAAACAAAGATCAAAAGCCTCAATATATAGAGTCTTCTCAACACATATGTCAGCCAGAACAATTACATTTTCCAAGACTAAGAAAATGTAACGTGGAGAAATATAGGTCAAGACCCTAATCAAAATATTTCAATGCCAAGATGTAGAAATGATGCGTGATCCAATAAATACATCGACCAAAGATCCAAGAATATTGTGATATGAACTAGAAAGCTTCATCGATCAGGAATTGCTTCGCACGACCAGGAAACTCCATCTGAATGTTAGAACATGAAGAACACATATAACTGACCATGAATCTTTAATATCTCAAAAACAAAGTATCCAAATGAGGTGTGAACCAATACATAAGTAAAACATGATGTCTAGAACAAACCCTGGAGTTCACAATAGGCAATGATCCAAAGCCAAGGAACACAACCAAAAACACAGAAACTGGAAAATAAGAACAAACTAAAAGGAAATATTTTTGAGTGATGCTAGATTGCCAATGACCCAAGGATGCTCCTACATAAAACACCCCCGATGAGAATAAAATATTCCATAAGAGAAACTTATGAACATTTGACAGGATTTGGGACATAAATCCCATGCTCGTTCTTAAACCAAATATCCTCTTAATTTGTAATTTTCCTTCTATGTACATCTGCTCTTTCTTCTCTCACATTCATCCACTTATTATGCTCTGAACTCTCTTTGACATAGCTCACATCATAATTATTACCACCTCCTTTCTTTCCCACAACCAATTTACCTTGATTACAAGACTCTAATCCAAAGCCTTCTACTGCTTCACTTTACCCTTCATGTTATTTGATACCAACTGATTCTCAGATCTATCTCCAAGATCATTCACCAGATCCATATCAACCTATGTATTATGTTTTCCTAAACAATAACTCTTCACAATAATTAGATTCCTTGCGATTCTCCCCTCTTTGTCCTTCAAGGGAATTGTTAGCACTTTTTCTTGTAGAATCACAATATATCTTATCAAGCCTGACTCTCAGATTCCCAATTCCAGATTCATACAAGGAAAAGGATAATTCACAAGGATATAATCCTTCTACACTTTGGGCTCCACAAACCCAGGCGGGTGCACCTTATACAAGTTACTACCTAACAGTAAACTTATCAATGGATTGGGGTTTACACTTATTCTCCAATTATCATTTATTGCATCAACTGATGAAACACATTACAGATGGTTGTAATCAACTTGATACAGGATTTAACAAGCCAAAATATAATCATGATAATAGTAGACAACAGTGAAACAAGGATTTTCATCCTTTTTAAATTTCTTAGACTTAGGAAGGCTAACCTAATGATTCACTCTTCAAGGAATTGGTAAAATAAATTGTACCTTTTGAATACAATCAAACATGAATATTCTCAGTAACAGAAATGTAAAGATTAATTTGATTTTATGATTGATGATGAGAACTACTTATCATAACTTAGACCAGTGCCTAATCTCGAGCAAAGAGTCCAATGACATGTAAATCCATAGAAAAGTGATTAATAAGAACACAAATAAGATCCCAGATAGAGTTCCTTACAAACTATCCTATCATTCTCACATCCATGTATCAAATTTTCATACAAATACCTAGCCCTGTGGAATTACTCACAAGATGGACTCCCTCCTTGAAGGACACTCACAAGTAATTGCATAGTTACCTTATAACCAGTATGTTTAAAATGCCTTACAAACTAAACATACAAGAGCATGAAAAAAAGCACAAAAAGACACTGTATATCTAAAATAGGAGATTCCACTATATTTTATTAATATATTTCTGCTTCAATACATTCAGATAGACCAAAGATTGGAAAAACTAAACAAAATATTAAGTCTACTTTGCAGTTGTAAATTCACCATCCTTTACAAATTCTTCTCACTTTCAATATATAGTTTGCCTTATTCATTTTGGAATCCTTAAAAAATCAAGGATGAACAAGCTTCAGATGACTAAGCAAAAAGACAAACCTACAACCCATGAATAGGAAAAAATAACAAGTGGAATGATAACCACTTTTGTTACAAGATATTCAAAGTAGTTTGTCCTCTGACCGCTTGGTTATTGTACTTGCTTTAAACTTGTTAGGAAATAACCATCTGGAATTTGTTGTACTTGATCCTGTTGATGTAGAATCTTTTGCCTTTGCCTGTCTTATTCAAACTGTTGAGAAGCATCGTCAATTTTTTCCTTTTACACATTATCACCTTCTCTCTGATCAATTGCGTTGTACCTATCCTTCCAGGAGGTATACACCTCATCACTTAGCCAAGAGAAACCAATGAATTTATCTTTTCTGCTGTTAATATCATCCCAATTGACACTTGCCTTCTCAATCTCCTCTTTCCAGAATTCAAAAAATGCCTTGGCTTTGCCAATAATTTCCATAGTTTGGACAAACAAAAGCATGCTTTCCAAAGTAATAATATTGTTGGTCCTGGTTGCCAGCACCTCATTCATTTGTCTCAGCCACAATGCTTCACTCTTTCTTTCACCACTCTTCTTGAAAAGTTAGGAAACATCTCATATCAATCCTTTGAATATTCTTTCCTCAAGGTTTCTACCTTCCTAATGATGATGCTTCTCTTTATGTCCATGTCCAATAGTAATTTCAAGCATTTATAAGTGCTGGTTAAAAAAATATCAATATTGTTTTCTTCCTTGGATGTGGAATAGAAAAATTTCAACTCAGCCTTCTTTCCTTTCCATCTATCCATGATTAGGCCCCACTTATATATCCTTGTTTGTATCATACTCATTTATTATGCTAATATCTTTCTTTCCTAGTGAATAAAGGGCAGTAGGACTTCATTCCTTAGTACAATGCATGAGAGTGACATGTATTTTATCAGAGTATCTTTGTTGTACCCATGCCTTTGCTTCTTTAAATGTTGTAGACTCTTCAATTCATTTCTTCCTTGATTCTTCTAATCTGGTCCTTTTAGCAATTATTTTTTGTTTTTCTAATTCCAAGTTTTCTTGTGTAATAGGACTTGATGACATAGGGGAAGGAGGGAAAGTTACAATTGGGCTAGATGTACCAGGCTGATGTGGATCTTGTGTTATCATCCTTTGAGGAGAAAATTGAGATATTTTTTTTCCCTCAAGGATAGAAATTTTCTTGTCTTTTTCAATGGACTTTACCCTTTCATCATTATATTCTTTCATGACTATCTCATATTTTTTCCTCGAGCTTTTGATTTCTTCTTCCTGTTTCTCAGCTACTTTCATGCCCAATTTTGCTGATTCCAAAGTAAGGCTAGCTGCTTCTACCCCTGAGCCATCTGCAACTCTCTTTACTAATAGGCTACCTAAGTGTTCAGCATGGTCATCTTCACTAGTTCTCTTATGGTCTTTCTTCTTTGTAGACCACATTACTAGTATTGCATGGTCTTCACTAAATTTGACACCAACAGACACTCCACTAGTTTGCATTGGTTTGGTCTCTTTTCTAACAGCATTAAAGACAATGGCATCAGCAAGATCCCACTGTGGAAGAATGAGAACTCCTTGTTTCTTTACTAATTCTATGCCTTCTTTAGGAGTGATTTGATCAAATTTAGCTACCATCTCCTGCTTTACTTCCTTTTCAATGTTATCTTTATCTCTATTAGGTTGATCATCCCACAACTTCTAACATTTCTCTCTAAATTCATTAATGTGAATTCTCCAAAGGAACTGCATGAAAGCCCTTTCTTTAACAAATTGGTCATCTGACAAGAATTCATTACTAGCTTGCTTAGTGATAGGATCCAATTCCTTCCCAGCAAACTCATGTACTATCAAGTCCATTTCAACATGTTTGGGTGCCTCTGGCACTCCTTCTTGCAATTCCTGGGCCGTAACAAAGACAAGTCCTATATTTCCCATTTGCACTATTTGCTCAGCAATATCTTGATCATCCATGTGCAGGGGAGATTGGGAAGGGGAATAAATATCATCTTTTTATTAATCTCTTCCTTCCACCCTGTGCCTTTATGGAGATGGAAATGATTGGGTACTCGAGTCTAATGTTCTTTTACCTTTTGGATCAGAGGTCTTTTCAAATCTTGGAAAGATTGTGCTATATCCTCTCT
Organism: Thuja plicata; assembly: GCA_018584345.1. NCBI lineage: Eukaryota > Viridiplantae > Streptophyta > Pinopsida > Cupressales > Cupressaceae > Thuja > Thuja plicata. The sequence goes on from MU224858.1 coordinate 7,288,678, forward strand.
ATTGGTACACCACATATTTCCCTGGTGGAACAACCCTTCTGTGTGTAGCTCTACTCAAAATAGCTTTGGCCTTTTCTGGATATGTTTCTATTATCTTCTTCTTCTTCTATTCTAAGGCTTGCATAATGTCTTCAAACATGCTCATCAAGGATTCCCCCTTCTTTGCCTAGGGCATAAATTATTTTAAAGGATCATATGCTTTATCAAAATGACGGACAAAATCTAATTATTTCTTATAAACTAACAATTTTTCCTTCTTGATTTCTTGCTCCATCAAGTCAAATTCATTTCTAATTATATCCTCAGGAAAATTGAACTGATGCTCTAGAGCTAAACACTTAGTTCTTTTTCTGAACATGTCACTGATGAATCCCTCATTATCTGTACATCTTTCCACTAGTGTTGCTATTTGGTAAGGCTCCAAGTATTTGTGAAACTGGGTCCATCCTCCTTTAGTGATAATGAACCGATGGGCTTTTGTAATGGTTGGGAAGATGATGCCTTTCACTTTTCCAGTCAATGCTTCTTCTTGTAACCCACCCAGTTGTCTCAGGATTTCTACCATGCCTATCTTGAGTGGAACCCTATAAGGGAGGCCATTTGGAGTTCATCTGAAACCATAGACCTTGATAACTATTGAAATAGGGTATAAAATTAATTCTCCCCAATTGTGAACAATCTGAAACTCTTTAACATACTCCATTGGCCTCAAAAATCTCAACACATCTATGTAAATTCTTGGGTTGTCTTTGCATAACAGTGCTCTAAGCCTAGAGGTAAAACATCTATCAAAATTGATAAAACTTGCTTCTTTCCTATCCCAAGACAAATATGTACTTCACAACTAAACTAGAAAATCTTCATCATCTTGAAATTTGATAAGATCCATTTCTTTCTCAAAATAGTCAGCATTATTATACAAGATCATGTGTATCATCATAGAGTACCATCCAAATGGCTTAACTATCTTATAATCTTTTATGCCTACTAGACCTTGATGCATTAGATCAGAAATGTAATTAGCAAAGTCAAAGACAACAGACAAATGTGGATTCAAAATCTGAACCATCATAAGCATATAGTCAATGGGCATTGTTGTCTCCGCATCTTCTCCTAGAACATGACATGGGGCACTATACATCCATCTAGCCTTGCCACTAAAATAATCTAATTTGAAGGGCTCTGGTGTGTTAGGGTATACTACAATTAAACCCCCTATCTTATTGAAACACTCTTTCAAAGGCCCAGTTCTGAAGTAGTCCCTTTGATTCTTGTATACTTCTTTGAAATACTCAAAATCTATGTCATCCATCTGAACAGAAAGGTCACACAACTTGAAAAATTTTCTTATCTCATCAACTATGACATTCAATAATATGGTCCCATCTATATCTCTTAGAACTCTGGACACCTTATCATAAGTTTTGGCAATTGTGATCAACAAATCCGTGTCCATAAGCACTCCAGGAACTATCATTTTTCCTACATCCAAATCCCATGTGTTACAGTCTAGGATAGGAGCATTCCCTTGGCTAAAGGCAATTCTAAACAAACTAAGACCACTTACACTAACCTTGGCATCCTTAGCCCATCTTCCCAGATCATATAAACCCTCCCCGACTCTAAAATGAGGACTTACAGGCACTAATTTTTTTATTTGAGTAGAGTCATTGGTGGATCCATTTAGCTATTGTAAAAGATCATCCTGCACATTCCTATCTTTGTAATCAACTTTACCAGTGAACTCAATTCTAGTTGCCATTTTCTGAATTTAGGGTTTCTTACAGTAATAGTATCAAACTTTATCAACACTCTGTTTATCCTTCAAATTTTGAAACCCTACTGCCAGTATGAATTTTAATGCTTCAAAAGTGTGACAATAGAAAACTTACCCGTTCTACAATTTGTAACACAAAGAGTGAGATTGATACAACTTTCAGTTTCACTTCAATCACTTCAATGGTTATGGAAACTTCAAACTCAAGTAATGAATTATATGCTCAATCAAATAAATCTCTCGCATTTAGTTTTATCTGAGGTTGCCACACACTCTGTAATCAATTCATCTTGTTTGAACATTTGCGGCTCAACTGTTCGTTGAAACTAGTCTTAAGATTTTAAATCTGAACCATAGATCTTATCAGCATCCCATCTTATCGTGTGGCTCTCATCACTTTACAAAAACCACTATTCATCTTGGACACATGTTAGCACAACTTGATCGCTTAAACATTAGATCTCGTGCATCTCCCCGATAAGCCTTTAAGTTAGTCATTCGATCTTTTCTAACCTGACCACTAGTTACTTTACCCCAGACTTTACTAACTACGGATACAACTTTATCATCTTAGACATGCGTCAACACCACTTAATTGCTTAAACATTAGATCTTCCTCATCTTTACCTTAATTCATTAAGTGCGTCGTCTGATCTTTTTCAAGCTACATCCTCTTTATCTTATCCTTGTGTTGTATTGGGCCCGCCAACTACCATGCGTCAACATGAATTAATCGCTTAAGAATTAGATCTCTATCACTTTATCACCAAACGATTAAGTCAATCGTCGGATCAACCTTTAGATGCTAAGCCTTTAACTCTTTTCTCATGACCTCAACTGGATCCACTGGGACACATGGCATCACGACTTAATGGCTTACATGTTATATTACGATCACTTTACCATTAAGCTATCAAGTCAGTCGTTGGATCTTTTTACAACTGTTGGCCCTTTAATATGTGGTCACCTTCATGTTAGTGGAACACACATCATCTCCAGGACATGCGGTAGCACGGCTTAATGACTTGAATGATAGATCTTATGCATCTTATGATTAATCTATTAAGTCAGTCATTGGATCAAAAGGGAATCTGACTGTAGTTTATCAAACAGTTGTTCACAAATCTTAGGCCCGCCAAGACACGCGGCATCACCGCTTAATTACTTATATGTTAGATGTTGTGCATCTTGATCAAAAGAAATTAAGTGAATATTTGGATTAAAACATATTAGCTCAACACATAATAGTTTAATAGAAGACTTGCGGGCTTTCAGACTTAGGGATTAATAAATTACTAAGGAGTTAGGATAAATTGAACGCGGCCCCGTTTAAAAGAAAACATGATCTTATGATGACTTAAGTGAACGAATAAAGTAACATGAAATTAGAATGAGCCAAGAACATTTAGGTTTTTGCTTGAAAACACATGAAGACTAACCTAAGACATAGGGTTTTCATAATTTTCACCATTTCAAAGCTTGGACATAACAATTTACAGGGAGTTTTGACAACTTTGGACAAGATTTTGTTATTTTTGACCAAGAATAACCACTGGGAACCAAAATTTTACTAGCATGTTTCAAAACCATAAATATAACCAACAGGAACCAAAGTAAATTTATTTCCTTCCTTCTCTATTGTGGACAAGTTATTTCTGCAATCAAGAATAGTTTCTCCATCAAATTGCCAAGGTCTTCCCAATAGAACATTACAAGAACTCATAGATACCACATCACACAATAATTCATATCTATAAGGAACAATGTTTAAGTTCACCAAACATTTCTCTTTCACCTCCACCATATGTTCATCTAAAACCCAACTTATCCCATAAGGACAAGGATGTTTAAGCCTTTGCAAGACAAGTTTTTGTACCATCTCTTTTGATACTAAATTATCAGTACTACTACCATCCACAAAAACCTTACAAAATTTACCTTATGATTTGAAAATAGTCCTAAACAAATTCCTCCTTTGTATAGGTTCATATTCCTTCCTACTCAACATGACTCTCCTAAGCATAAGATATTTTCCCATCTCAAGTCCTGCTACATTTTCCACAAGGTCATCAGTAGCATGTTCCTCATGAGCCATAAGATTATGTCTACCCACATTCTTACTAGATATCTTAGAACATTAAAAATCCCTATGTCCTATGCAACCACATTTGAAACAAGTACGTTTGAACTCCTTGCTACCATTTCCTCTCCTGAGTGTCTTCTAATTAGGTTCTACCTGAATGACCTTTGTTTCTCCTTTCCATTTCTACTTGTTTCCTTTTCTCTTCCCCTCGGGTTACCCTATCTTCTCTTCAACTTATCTTCTACCTTGAATGGATACCGATAAGCATCCTCCATTATATAAATCCTCAACATATTTAGCTCATCCTTAATATTAAATCACAGACCATTAATATATCTAGACACCTTCTCTTTAGATACCTCTAGGTGTTCATATATAATTGTCATGTTATAGAAATCCTTAGTGTAATCCTTATACCAATGTCCTTCTACTTCAAGTTCTGTAACTTCTTAAACAATTATAATTCATAGTCCTCGGGAATGAGTTTAGCCTTTAATATAGAAACCATACCTCTTCATCTAGTGATCTTAATTTCACCATTCTCTTCTCTGTCTTTCTGTAACTCTTTCTATGATAAGGTAGCATGACCCTTCAACTTAGTCTGTGGTAATCTAAAACTATGTGGATATTTGATATCTTCAAGCTCAAAGTAATCTTCTAGTTCAAAAATCCAATGTATAAAATCCTCAGGATGCAATGAACTAGAAAAAGTAGAAACTTTCATTCTGTGAATGTTACTTACTTGTGCCATAGCTCGCAATAATCTTTATTCATCTGTAAGGATCTTAGTATCTTAGGATATTAGTATCTACATAGAAAATGGTAGTAGAAATGAATAAAGAATTTAATAAATATGATTCACAAAAAAGACACAAAAGGCATTGGCACTAGGCTAGTTTAAAAATATGACATTACTAATCATAATCATAACATTAATCATATTATTATTGTCTTGGTTTTTCCCTGAGTCTTTTTCTAAATGTTGGATCCAGTGGGTTCTTCCTTCTAACCCTTCCCTTCATCCAATCTTGTGGTCCTTTATGATGTCTCATATTTCTTGTGTGGTTTGGAAGGAAAGAAGCAACCATATTTTAGGGATTTTTCTTTTCCTCTAGAAGTGGTGGCTATGAAGATCCAATTGGATATCAAGGTGAATTTATTAGTTTCTCATGATAATTTAAAGATGACTAGCTCTCCTCTTCATCTTTCATAGTATGATCGTGCAGTTTCTTAGTGTAGAATATTTAGTGGGATATTTCTACACCTTTGGCAAAATAGAATAAAGCTAGAAATGGTGTGGTGTGGGAGGCACCTCCATTGGGAAGGATAAAAATTAACACTTATGTGGTAGAGAAAGAGAATCTTGGACTTGTTGGTTGTGGGGGAGTGCCTCATGATCACAATGGGGTGAACCCACAATAGTGGGTTACACCTTTTTGCCTAAACAGACACTGAACTCTACATTTTGAAAAAATATTTTAGATTCGGATGCATATTTCCATTAAACCGCTTGAAATTAGAAGATGAAGTAAACTAGAGTCTTTTAGGATTTTCTGTCTATATTCTAAATATATTTTTTTCTTTTTTTTTGAATTGATTTGAATGGTTTTTTTTCTCCCACAAAAACTACTATGTTGCTGAAAACGTCATTTTCAAAGAGTTGCATTGACCTCATAGAGCATAACATTTTTTCTAAAATAGATATCAATGTGCTTCTTTCGAATTTAGTTTTGAAACATCCATATGGAGGACATGCAATTGGTTTGATGACATTATCATGATTTTTCATATTTTATGAACGTTTGAAGTTGAGTAAACTGTAATTTTGACATACCTTGACTACATATCTTATAAATTGCGTATTTATCGAAATTAAATTTTTTTTATAGAAAGTAGACTCGAAGACGGAGCACACTGTTATTTAAAATTTTTTTTTTATCTTTTCTACTATTTTTCATTAAACACCAAACTTGGAGGTTTATATTTGATAAAAAACCTACATTCGATGCACGTCAAAAAGCATAGGCCTAATTAATTCAAAAATTGTCAAATCTATATTCATTAGAAATCTCATTCAGATTACTTGTGCGATGCAAAAGAATGTCTCCTTATTCTTCCATTTGAGACTTGTGCTTGAGCCCCGAATCCATGAAAACTTCAGACTTGTGTTAATCTCTGTAAATGGTCTCTAATCAGAAAATTTTGATTGAAACTACTTTCAATAGAAATTATTTTCAATTGAAAATAATTAGTTTTGATTGAAACTACTTTCTATCAAAAGTATTTGACTATAATTGCCCTTAATCAAGGACTTTCAATAGAAAGTACTTTCTATTGAAAGTCCCTACTTTCTAAATCCGCCTACTTTGTAAATTTTAGGAGGAATTGCTTCCTCCAAAAAAGTGTAACCCACTATTGTGGGTTCACCAAATGGCAGGTTTGTCTTGGCGGTGACACTCCCTTTTGGGTTCCTAGACAAACCATTAAGTTGAGGCTTACATAGCCTACATTTTCCTCAAGATGGAAATATCGAATGGGTTTACTAAGGTATGCTTGGAATGTGATTCCATAAATATAATTAATTCCCTAAAAAGGAAACATTCCCCTAGTTGGGTCATTAATATGCTTAATTCATTTGAATATTATAAGGTTATTCATGTATGTATTTTGAAGGTAACTTCGGTTTTTATAGACTAGGAAATCTTGGGGTCTCTTGTTATAATACAATGAGGTGTAGGATTAACACAACCATGGCAGGAGTTTCCCTAATGGAGATGGTCCAAACCATGCAACAAGAGTCAATACAATGGAAACAAATAATCTAGGAACAAGAAAAGACAATCAAGATGCTACAACAGATCTTCACATTATCCAAAGATCATGTATTTACATCACATTGGTCTGCAACATTCAGATTATAGACTTGCAGCATACATGTCTGATTACAACATAAAATAGAACTAACCCTGATGCTAACCTCCAAAATAACTTCTCCCCAAGTACTACCTAAAACAAGATCAAAAGCCTCAATATATAGAGCCTTTGCAATGTACATATTTTGACTAGAACAATTACATTTTCCAAGACTAAGAAAATGTAACATGGAGAAATATAGATCAAGACCCAAATCAAAAGATCTTTATGCCAAGATGTAGAAATGATGCACGATCCAAGAAAGACATTGACCAAAGATCCATGAACATTGTGATATGAGCCAGAAAGCTTTGTCCATCATGAATTTCTTTGCAAGACCAGAAAACTCCATTTGAATGTTAGAACATGAAGAACACATAGAATTGACCATGAATCTTTAATATCTCAGTAACAAAGTATCCAAATGAGTTATGAATAAAGACATAATTAAAACATGATGTCTAGAACAAACCCTAAAGCTCACAACATCCAATGATCAAAAACCAAGGAACACCACCAAAAATACAAAAACTAGAAAACAAGAACAAACTAAAAGGAAATATTTTTGGGCATCAAACACCCCTGGTGAGGATAAAATATTTCATAAGATAAAATTATGAATATTTGGCAGGATTCAAGAAATAAATCCAATACTCGTTCTTAAACCAAATATCCTCTTAATCTACAACAATCCTTCTCTGTACTTCTACTCTTTCTTCTATCAGATTCATCCACTTATTCTGCTCTAAATTCTCTCTATCATACCTCATATCATAATTCTTACCACCTCCTTTCTTTCGCACAACCGATTTACCTCTGTTACAAGACTTCATCTGATCCTAAGCCTTTTGTTGCTTCACTTTACACTTCTTGTTATCTAATACCAATCAATTCTCAAATCTATCTCCAGGATCATTTGTCGGATCCATATCAACCTATGTGTTATGTTTCCCTAAACAATAAATCTTTAGAATACTTATATTCCTTTCAATTATTCCCTATTCATCCTCCAAGGGAAACAAATTAAATTTATGTCCTTCCTTCTCTATTGTGACCAAGTTATTTTTACAATCAAGAATAGTTTCTCTATCAAATTGCCAAGGTCTAACCAATAGAACATGACAAGCACTCGTAGATACCACATCACACAATAATTCATCTTTGTAAGGCACAATGTTGAAGTTCACCAAATATTTCTCTTTCACCTCCACCATATGTTCATCTAAAAACCAACTTATCCCATAAGGGCAAGGATTTTTAATATCTGCAAGTTTTTGTACCATCTCTTCTGATACCATATTATCAGTACTACCACCATCCACAACAACCATAAACAATTTACCTTATGATTTGTAAATATTCCTAAAAAAATTGCTCCTTTTTATAGGTTCATATTCCTTCTTACTCAACATGACTCTCCTAAGCATAAGAGATTTTCCCATCTTAGATTCTGCTACATTTTTTACAAGGTCATCAGTAGCTTGTTCCTCATGTGCCATGATATTTTGTCTACCCACATTGTTACTAGTTCTTTAGAACATTAAAAATCCCTATGTCCTATGCCACGACATTTGAAACAAGTACCTTTGAATTCCTTATAACCATTTCCTCTCCTGAGTGTATTTTGATCAGGTTCTACCTCAATGAACTTTTTTCTCCTTTCCATTTCTACTCATTTTCTTTTCTCTTCCCCTCGGGTTACCCCGTCTTCTCTTCAACTTATCTTCTACCTTCAATGGATGCTGATAAGAATCCTCCACTGTAGAAATCCTCAACATATTCAACTCATCCTTAATATTAAATCTTAGATCATAAATATATCTAACCACTTGAACTCCTTAGATACCTCTCGATCTCTAGACTAATTGTCATCTTATACAACTCCTCAGTGTAATCCTTCACACCCCTGTCCTTCTACTTAAGGCTAGGTAAATTCTTAAACAATCCTAATTCATAGTCCTCAAGAATGAATTTAGCCTTTAATATAGAAACCATAACTCTCCATCTAGTGATCTTCATTTCACCATTCTCTTTTCCATCTTTCTATAACTCTTTCCACCATAAGGTAGCATGACCCTTAAACTTAGTATGTGCTAACCTTAACCTCTATGGATCTCTGATAGATCTTCAAGCTCAAAGTAATCTTCTAGTTCACCAATCCAATATATAAAATCCTCAGGATGCAATGAACCAGAAAAAGTATAAACCTTCATTCTATGACTGTTACTTACTTGTGTCATAGCTCTCAATAATCTTTCTTCATCTACAGGGATCTTAGTATCTGCAGGACCTCAAGATCTTCAACAACTTCTTCATATTCCTCCTCAGTCTCAGGGTTCCTTCACAATCCACTCAATACATTTCAAATCTGAGTCCTCATCTCATTTTAGAAATCTTCCATCATTTATTCTAACCTCCTAGGGCTCATTCTTCTAGGAGGCATCTCTCCCAATCCTCAAGTGCAACTGCCTCACCTCGGTGATCTGGCTACTAGGATTCAATTTCCTCACACTTGAAGATATATTGAAGATACTTGCGGTCTTCCTCCAAATTGGCGATCAGTTCCTTAATAGGATACCTCTAAAACTTAAACATGGTTCATAACCAACAACAATCTCATTTGTGATTCCCTTGCACAAGCACTCTGCAATTGTGAGTCAGATCTACATTATGCCACCCCACAATAAACACATCAAGGCCTTCGCAATCACAAGAACTCAATATACTAACACAGGAACATCATCCTTGTCTGATACCACCTAATGCAATCATGGTAGGAGTTTCCCCAATGGAGATGGTCCAAACAATGCAGCAAGAGTCAACACAGTGGAAACAACTAATTCATGAACAAGAAAAGACAATCAAGATTCTACAATAGATGTTTGCATTATCTAGAAATCATGTATTTACATCATATTGGCCTGCAACATGCAGATTACAGACATTTGGCATACATGCCTAATTACAACATAAATTAGAACTAAACCCTAATGCTAACCTCCAAAAAATTCTCCCCAAGCACTTCCTAAACAAATATCAAAAGCCTTAATATATAGAGCCTTCACAACACATATGTCAGCCAGAATAATTACATTTTCCAAGACTAAGAAAACATAACATGAAGAAATATAGGTCAGGACCCAAATCAAAATATCTCAATGCCAAGATGTAGAAATTCTATGTAATCCAAGAAAGATGTCGGCCAAAGATCCAAGAACATAGTAATATGAGCAAGAAAGATTTGTCGATCGGGAATTTCTTCGCAAGGCCGGCAAACTCCATCTTACCGTTAAAACATGAAGAACACATAGAACTGACCATGAAAGTTTAATATCTCAATATTGAAGTATCCAAAGGAGGTGAAAACCCAGACATAAGTAAAACATGATGTCTGGAACCCTGAAGTTTGCAACATCCAATTATCCAAACCCAACGAATGCCACCAAAAACACATAAATTGGAAAACAAGAACAAACTGAAAGGAAATTGTTTTGGGTGATGCAAGATTGACAACAACCCAAGGATTCTTTTGCATCGTGGATTAATGATATAATTCCAAAATATATTAAGATGTTCATTTGTAATGATTTCAAGGAATGTTAATTTGAATGCATTCTGGGAAATGATAAAGTCAAGTGTGAAAAATGGCATATTGATTTGGCCCTCTTTTACTATGGAGTTTCATGCTCTCTTCTTATTCATGAACTTTTTTCTATATCTGGCTTGTTATTTGTTTGGTTATTGCTGCTCTTGAAATTTTATACAACATGGGAGGTGACAAGAAAAGGATTAATCGTATTGTCTAACCCAAATGGAAAGAGAACCAGGCAATCGAGAGTAAGCTTTCTTTTGGTGGTCTCTATCCCTATATGGAGAAGTTACACATGGTTCAGACCCTCAAGTGACTAATTATTTTGTAGAAGTATGGGATTAGGGCATGCTTAAGGTCTATGACATTGAGCATGAAATCTCTAAGTATTTAATCATGGAGGTTTTTAATACCTTGGTGGAAGGGAAGAAATTTTATTAGGATAGGAAGAGTGCAAATGAAGCTCTTGGGATCTTCTTTCTACCAAGGGAGAGGAATAAAGTTAAAAGAACCATGGATGGAGGGTATGAAAGATCTTCTATCAAGGCTCCATGGAAAGATGTAGCTAAGGTTTTCATGCAATAAGTTACCCTAGATGGAAAATTGTGTAGCCTTTTTAGCTACCATTTTTTCATACTTAACCACTTTAGGGTATAAAGGAGTTGAAAGAGGGACATGAGATTTGAGTAAAAACTTTGGAGGATTCTATTGTTACTATTCAAGAAAAATTGAAGGTGATTGTAGTTGTTAGTCATGTGGTCATGGAGAAAAATTATGAAGGCCTTGAGAAGTTGAATTCTTAAGGGAAAGTGATACAGGGTCTATCTAAAGGGACTTATGAATCGCCCACTAGAAGTGTTAAATATAAGAAGAATGTTGTTGCTAATAGAAAGAATGTTGTTGTGAATGAAAAGGATTTTGTTTCCTCTCCCTATGCAGTCATAAGAGATTGAAGTGAGGATAAGGGAGACAGTCCTATTGACAACATTTTCAACAAAGTTCGCAACATCAATGAAGAAATCGTGCATAAAAATGAAAGTTTAATGATAAATATGTGAGGAATTTGGGGATTTTTCCCCTATTTTTATTGTTTTTGTTTTGTTTTTGTCCAACTAGTGATGAGTGTTTGTTTCTTTCTTCTAGATGTTCATTTTGTTAAAGGGCTTCAGGTCCCTTCAAAACCTATTTTCCTTTAATTAAAAATATGCAACATATAAAATATGACATAATATGTATGAATATAATGACAAAAATATGGCACTATCATTTCACAACTAGAATAAACTAAACAAAGGTTTTAATACTTGATACCTTAACTATCATTTTGGAATTTAAAGTTTAAATTTATTGGTGTCAAATTGTGGTCAATGGGTTTTAAGCTTTCTCCCACAAGAACCCTGCGCAAATGAATGGAGATGTCCAAGTCTTACATGACCATGCTGGGAGGCTCATTGTTTATTATGATACCAACTTAGGGGTATATACTTCTCACTTAGTTGAGATGACAGTGACTTGGAAAAGCACCAAAATTGTTAAAAATAAAGGGATGAAAAACATTTCTATTGAGGATGACTCGATGAATATTGTCAATCTACTAATTGATAAGGCCAAATCTAATTGGAAGGTCAAAGATTTGATTGATGATGCCTACACCAATATCACAAAATTTTAGAATTGTGTGGTTCCACATGTGTTTAGATAAGGCAACAAGTTATCCGACCTTTTTTCTAGCGTAGCTACTCAAATCAATGATTGCATTATTTGGGAGGAGATGTTCTCCTTTCCAACTAACTTTTTCCGAAGGTTATACCTAGATAGAAATATGACATTCCAATTTAATTTTCTATCATTTATGAATCCAGACACACATACCAAACTCATGATGAGTTCTAACTTCATTATTTTCACTCCTTGTGGTTCCATAGCCTACCTTTATCTTCCTCCTATAGTTCTAGTTTTGGATATTCTTCATTGTATCTACTATTCTATAGATATATGTGGGGATTTAGTTCAAATTGAACCCAAAGAGCATAAAAATATTTAAAATAACCTTAAAGTTTGAGAAATACTAGAGATGAACTTAACTTTACCCTTACATTTTATCCATGAAATGATTTAATCCGACCATTTCCATGATATTTTCTAGTTCATAGACAAAGGGTGTTGTGATGATGACCGACATATCTCTCCAAGTCTCAAAAAAGACTATTGCATTGCTGAAGTTAGTATTCCTAATATTTGGTGATGTGTGTTTTTCAAAGACAAATAATGGAGATTAAAAGGAGGCAATGTGGAATTTCCTAAAAAAAGGGAAAAAGTGAACTAGCTTCAAAATAGTTACAACCAAGAAGACCTTACTAAGATGTGGTCAAGGGTTTTGAGGTTTTGATATAACGTGTCACTTTGGAGGGAAAGTAAAAAAGGTTTCATGCCTTCCTACTTCCTATGCTTAATCTTTTTCATTACCTGATGATTACTGATTATTTACATCATTCAAAGAATTTGTGTTAAAGAATGTTGGTTTTGAGAAACCCCATCTTTACTAGGGGTTAATTATGTGTTCATCTCAATGTAATTTATCACTCACTCCTATAATTAACCCAAAACCAAAAATTGTTAACCCCTCCACTCTTGCATAAAACATGAATCCTAAGCTTCCCACACTAGGCACTCCCTCATCTTTGGTTACTCATGCATGTGAGTCCAAATTGAATCCCTTCAGTTTAATTCTACCCTAGCTATCATGGTTGATCTTACCTGTGAGCTCCCCAAAGACAAATGTTCTTTTTTGAACCTGTATTGTCCTAAAAAGTTAGCACATATAATTAAATGTTCTATTAGGTCCCATTTTTTGCATTCTCAAGATTTCCTGTCAGTTATGCTTGATCCAACAACTCATCTCTCCCAATTTCGACACCTTTTCCTCCTTTGTAATTGTTCGTTAAAATTTTAGCATGTTTTCTCAGGTATAGAACTCCTAGGGTATTATATACCTAGGTATAGAATTCCCTAGGCATTATGTACCTCAATATTTGGGTCTAAATTCAAATGGGTGGATCATTACAATTTTTTAGTGTAAAATTAGATCTCATGTCAGCCTCCTTTAATTTTTTAATCCTGAAATGTTGTGAGAGGTATATAAGTGGCCTATCTCTCCTTATTTGGACATCAAGTTCATAAGGCAAGCTAGAATTCAAGTTCTCTCCTACAATTTTGCATCCAAGCATTCAAGATCTAGTATTCTTCAGGCTTCCAAGGTATCTTTGAAGGAAATATTCTCTACTATAGCAAGCTTCTCTCTCATCATGGCCAAGTAGAGGAGTTATCAATTGAGAAAGAAGATCCTTTGACCATCTACATGCATTTTTCCTTCCAAGAAAGTGTCGATCAAGCATAACAACATTGCGGATCTATGATTCATACATCTAAAGAAGAATAAATAGAAGTCAATGCATGAGAAACTTCTCTTGTTTTTTGTTCTTTTTCTTCTTGCTTCTTGGCACTTTATAGGATAAGGTTACCAAGATTATTATGTTGAAGGATTTGTACCATGAGACCAGTGGTCTTCTTCATGCATGATGGTTTTGGATGGTAACCACAATCGCAATAGTTCACTAAATGATTTCCCCTTTTTGTCCTTATTTTCTTTTGACCCACTAGATCCATTTGGAGGTTTGGAATTGCCTTCCTTTCTTGGATCTAGTTCCTTCTTCTGTTTGCCTTTCGATTGTTGATTGGATTTAGAAATTTCCTTCCCACTTGCATGCACAACAAGTGCATGAGCTTTGAAAAAAAAATATGTACCCATCTTTATGAGCTTATCTTGCTCATGTATCAATGACTCAATGAAAGTATTTAATGTGGACATCTTCCAAGTTTCTCATGTTGCAATCCTGACTGTGTGAAAAGTGGAGACAAATATACCATATTATGGACCCAACTTTGACAGAATAGCAAGGATTAATTTTCTTTCTTCCTTGGATTTTTAGATTTTGCATCCTTTTAGCTCGAGTAATAAGGCCTTGAACTTTGTGAAGAAGTCTGAATGTTTTCAAAACTCCTTGGATCTAATGAATTGATCTCATTTTTGAGAATGTGACCTTGCATATCATCTTGCTTTCCAAAATGAGTCTCCAATGTGCTCCAAAATTCATTTGAATTTTTGCATTCTTCAACATGAAACATCAATTCTAGATTTATGGATAAACATAAGAGACTATAGGCCTCCTTCATCTTATTGAAACATTCATATTTTTCAATTGTAGAATTAGGTTCAACCTCTGTTGCTATAACTATTTGATACAAGCCTCTACTTCTGAGTTGAAGTAGAATCTTTGGTATTCGTTTGAAATATTTGTATGACGTATGAAGAGAACATTTTGGATTTCAATACCTAGAAAATAAAAAATAAAAAAAAAAATTATTTTTCTCCTTCCTAGTTCCTAAGCTTTGATTCCATGTGAAGTTCAAATTGAACCAGAAAAAAAAGAGTACATATATGAGATGAAAGAAGAAAATAAACTTGCATAAAATAAAAAAAATAGATCATCTACAAATGGAAACTCAAAATTATTATTTACTGAATAAAACAAAGGTTTGCGATGAATAAGGAAACTATTGTAAGGACAAGAATTAATGTGAAAGGAAGAGGAAAAAAAAATGCAATCCTAGTTAGTCTTATTGCATTAGAATCTCAGATCCAATATTAATCACATAGACAATAGATAGAAAAAGAGACTAAGGTCATATCCATGAATTATGGAGGTAATAGAAGTTGTTATGCTAACAGGAGAACCTTCCATACATACAAAGTGTGGTGAAGGAAAAACTGAGAAAAGAATCGATTCACCAAACAGAGGAGGAATGTAAGGTTATGGGCATCACCATATCTGAAAAGCTAGGAGTTCTCTTTAATCTACACATCATATCAAAGGATCCAGAAGTTTGGAAGGAGTTCAAGGTAAAATGATTGATGGAGAAGATTGAGTGATGCAGGAGCATCCTGGGTGTAAGGGCAATCTTGCATCACCCAAAAATATGTGTTTTTCTATTCAATAAGGGCTATTTTGTACAAAGCTGCTATTTTTGGAAACTTACTATTTTTAGTAAGTTGGTCGTTTGAACTCAGAATGTTCTAATTTTCCAGGTGAAGGTTCATCTTAGTCATATAAGAATGCTAGTTGAATTTCATTGCCAGATAATCTGTATTGGCGAAGTTATTAAGGATTTACTGTTGAGATTTTAGGGTGCAAAACATTTGAGCTCAATTTTTAGGACCTTAGAGGCTCTGGATCAAGGTCGAACCCCCGGCTGACTAGCACTTCGCGAGTAGCACTTCGTGAGTCAAGCACTGTAGATCGCGATCTCCCCTTTTCGGAAAGTGGTTATAATAGCTAATCGGAGCTACGATTCAAAAGTTATAGCTTCCAGAAGTTGGGCTACTTAATCTCATGTTTTGTAAATATTTAAAGCCGACCCTTTTTGTAATAAAAGTGAAAAATAATTAAATTCTAAGGGTAGTCAGCCTTAATGGCTAGATTTCTGGAACCTTCTTGGGCGATGGAAAATTGCCTATTTAAGGAAGGCCTGTGGTGTTTTCTAGGGCAATTCTGGGTGGTTATTGGAGGCTTTGTCCTACAGATTATTGTAAGGGATGCCCATGTGGCTTTTGATATTGTAATTCTGAAGTTTGTAATTCCACATTTGTGGAGCCAATAAGAAGCCAATTTTCTATTCTTGCAAATTTCTTTTGTTGTTTTCTTTGTTTCTATCGTGTGCTGAGTGGTATTAAGGGGAGTCCCCTTCATCATTGAGCGAGGAATTGGGGTGGCCAGCATGGATGCTCTCATCACTCTCGCCAACTTACTTAGAACATTCAAATGGGATTCTTCCAAGAAAGGCACTCTTCATGATTTGACTCAAGATATTTCATCTATGCTCATGTCAATGAAGTATCATATGGAAGCCAGAATCACACCTCGCCTATCATAATCCCTATCCTTTCTTACTTGAATAAAGTCCTCTATCTTCTCTTAGAATTTTCAATACAAGAAAATAGAATGTTCAATACAAGAAAAGTGATGTTTAAGTAGTGTGGATGCTCTATCTTCTCTTATAAGTTTTTTTTTCTTAATAGAGGCCTTTAATATTAATATGTATAACAAAGTATAGTATTCACAAAAAAATCCCAGGGGATAAAAAATCACCCCACAAATTCACTCAGCATCAAGCCGGAACAAAATAGCTATTCATCAAAAAAAACCATAAGAAAAGCCCTCATGCTGTGAGAGCGGTAGCAAAAGAGGGCGGAGGATCTTTATCTGGCAGATTGCCCCACACATTGGATCTAGGGGTCTGGTCGGGAGGCGACCACCCATCTTTAGTTTCTTTCTCCATCTCTCCTTCCTCCCGCCTAGGAGAAATTGCAAGGGCTAGGTGGGGGATCTTATCAGAAGGGGCAGGAGGCCACACAGGAACAGTAGCTGAAGTCCGAACAGCAGTAGAGGCAAGCACAGGAGGCCATCCAGAAGTTGAGGCCCTCCTACCAGGAGGAGAGGCAGAGCGATGATGCCAAGAGTGTAGTGTTCTGGAACGCCTTAC
Source organism: Thuja plicata (assembly GCA_018584345.1). Taxonomy (NCBI): domain Eukaryota; kingdom Viridiplantae; phylum Streptophyta; class Pinopsida; order Cupressales; family Cupressaceae; genus Thuja; species Thuja plicata. The sequence continues at coordinate 7,305,640 of MU224858.1, forward strand.
AGAGGCACTCCTGCTGTGACGCCGACCCCGGGGTGGTGTGTGATCAGCAGAGAGAGAATCTGACGGCACCCTGACAACAGTACATGGGGCATTACCCCAATGTTGCAGCAACTCCTGTAAGTGGGAAACCTTGAAGGCCACCTTATCAGCTTGGACTTGAATCTACATCATGACATTATTATATAAACATGCCTTAGCATAGAGAGAAACATTGATATCTAAAAAGTTGTGAGAAAAAATAACAACATTGTAGTCTTTCCATAAGGAAAACAAAATCTCCATCCTGAAAGCATGCCAAATCTGGGTGAACTGGGAAGGCATTCTGGGAGAGTCACCAAGCAAAGCCATGTGCTAAGAAAAAGGCTCAGGCCGAAAAGGCATAAAAAAATTGTGAATCCAATTCTAGTAATTCTGGGCCCGACTACAGAACTACAAAATATGCATAATGGTTTCAGAATGCCCACAAAAAGGGCAATTAGGATCAGGCACACTTAATTGCCGAAGTCGAGCTCCTAAGGGTAACCCTTGGTAGAGCAGACACCAAGCAAAGTGAGCAATTTTGGGTTTAGTGATAACATCCCAAATACTGCAGAAACGCCAGCTCGAAGTTCTCTATGAGGAAGAGAGATGCCAACGATGATTGAGATACTCAACCATCAGGAAATGAGGCACCAATCACAAGTATCTAAGTTTGGGCTTATAGTTGGTAAATGGTGTATCTAGTTTCCAATCTTTCCACCAAGGTTTAACTGACTGAATGCCAAGTTTGTGCAGGAGGTGTGGCGGAATAGCAGAGACAAGAAAGTCAAAAGTATGACGATCTGGGCGAGTGAGCCGGAACTGAACCCTAAAATCATTCCAAGAGCGGAGACTCATGGTGGCTCTAGAAAACATATCCTTGGGCGTTTGGATGTCTCTTTTGTGAAAACAGAGAGCAGTAATCCCTTGAATTTTTGCCAAAGGAAACCCTTGCTGGGCAAAGAGTGGGGACCACCAAATATTCTGCTGCTTGAATGAAAGCCCATAACAGATTCCATTACCTACCCAGCGAAGCCAGGGTTTAATTGCCTCCCAGGCACACCAAATACTTTTGGCAACAAAGGTACCTTGGACTTGAACAGGATGTTTCATAACCAAGAGGGTTTGAAAACCAATTCCTTTCCAAGCTAGTTTGTGCAACGGGTACCCAGAAGAAATATAGTGGCGAAGTAAAACTTTCCAGGTCTCGTTGACAGTGAGGCAACGCACAATCCACTTTGCACAAAGGGCTAAGCCCTACTTCTGGGTATCAAGTAAGCCAAGCCCACCAGAGGCCCTGGGGAGACAACAAAATTCCCTCTCTTATAAGTTTGACTGTAAGAAGAGTGGTATTTAAGTAGGGTGAATGGTCCTCTCCTATTCAGTATAATATGAATGATGTTTTCTATATTATAATATATTTTATAATTGTCTTTTCATTTATCATTAAAATATAAAAAAGTATTTATGGGAAAAAAATATTTGTAAATAAAGGCTAGATTTAAGAAAAAAAGAGGGGTCCAAAGGAGAAGGTTGGTCACATTTCAAAGAAGAAATATTGAAATTGAAAAGGGGGAGAAAATGACCAAATAAAAGCCTCTATTGTTAAGTTAGAATTGTTTAACAAAAATAAAAAGTTTGGAATGAATGAAAGAACAAAGAAAAATAAGGAAATTCAATCAAAGTTAAAATTGTAAAACAAGAGAAGAAAAATCAAATAGTCAAGAAAGAGGTAAGGAAAACAAGTAATAAAAGAAAAAGATGAAAAGAACCATAAATATAAATTTTTAAAATTGATCAATAAAATGAGATAAAAAGATAAGAAAGTAATAAAAGAAAAAGAGCAAAGAATCATAAATATAAATTAGAAAAAATGAACTATATATACATATTTAGATGTTTTCTATTTTTAAAAAAGATATTTATAAATAAAAAGGTTAAAGAAAACTTAAGACTAATCTAAATATTGAAAATAAAAGGAAAAAAAATTAAAAGAATAACAAATATGCCAAGTAATTTTTTTTATAAACAAAAAAATAATTCAAATGTTTGATAATTTGCATCCATAAGTGGGTGTAGTCTTTTCAACATATTTTCAACATATTTTCAACACATTTTCAACATATTAGATTTAGGTGTGTCTAGTCTTTTCAACCAATTCTAGATTTACATGAATGTACTATTTTCAACACATTCTAGATTTGCATGAGTGTATGATTTTCAACACATCAGATTTATGTCACAATCTACAAATTAAAGAATATATTCTTTTCAAAATACATTAGGTATATGTCACAATCCAAACAATAATTGAATTTAATATACTCAAATTTCCATACTGAATAGTCAAAACAATGCTCACATTACTATTCATAGTTAAAAAAAATATTTAAAATGCTTAAAATAATATTAATTGCTCCTAATAAATAATATTTAAAACTATCAAAGAAAACCAACGTGTAACTTGCTGTCAAGCTGTGTATTTATATGTGGGAATTAATGTGAGAATTGCAGTCCATCCATTCGTCATGGAGCAAATACTGGCTCTTCTTAATTACCTTCCCCCCTTCCATTTCCCTCACACTCCCACTCTTCAAGTGACTCTTATTTCCCTTGTTGCAGCTTCATTTCTTCTTCTTGCTCTTTCTCTGTCACCCACTAAGAAGAAGGTGGTATGGCCTCCATCTCCACCAAGGCTGCCATTGTTGGGCAACTTGCATCAGCTCAGCAAGGGTGGAAACATTCTTTCTGCCTTGACAGCCATGGCCAAAACATATGGCCCTGTCATGACAGTCTGGATGGGTCCAACCCCCATTATAATCCTCACTGGCCAAGCTACAATCTGGGAGGCCTTGGTTAACCAGGCCTCCAATTTCTCTAGTCGCCCCCTCCTCTATTCTAGGCAGTTTACAAATGCCTCTTATAGGACCATGCTCAGTTCTCCCTACAACCAGCATTGGACCAAACTCAGAAAACTTCTCCACAACAATGTCCTCAGCCCTGCCCACGTGGCACTCCAGAGCTCCTCTCACCAGGCCAGTCTGAAGAAACTCATCACCAACCTAGAAAATGAGATGAAAGAGAAGAATGGAGTTGTGAAGCCCTTTCATGCCTTCAAGATGATGGCAATGGGTTTCATTGCCCCCTTCTGCTTTGGCCCGGACTTTGATGACGATGGTTTCTTGTCCCAGCTTGAAGAATTTATAGCCAGAGATGTTTTCCTGAGTAACAGAGGCGATAAGCTTCTGGACCAACTTCCTGTTGCTCGCTTCTTTTTTCCTTCCTCAATCAGGACTGAAAGGGAATGGAAGACTCTCCGAGCTGATGTTCTGCGTTTCATGTTGCCCTTCATTCGATATGCTCGCAGTTACAGACAGTATTTGAGGCGAAATGCCCCCAGCAGTTTCTTGAACTGTTTGTTGTCTGTTGGGGAAGAGGGGGAAGAAATGGGTGAAAGGAAATCAAAGTTATCAGATGATGTAATAGCCTTCAACTTGTATGAGCTGTTCCTTCTTGCAGTAGACAGCACATCTACTGCCATAGAATGGGCTCTTGCTTATCTCATAACCAATCCTGACATCCAAGAGAGGGCTTATGAAGAGATAGCACAGCAAGGGAAAAGTGGGTTTTTTAGTTTAGAGGATTTGAAGAAGCTGCCATACATACAAAGTGTGGTGAAGGAGACGCTGAGAAAAGAATCGATTGCACCGCTTGCGATGCTTCACGAGACAGAGGAGGAATGTAAGGTGATGGGCATCACCCTTCCTGCAAAGGTAGGAGTGCTGTTCAATCTACACAGCGTGGCCAATGATCCGGAGGTGTGGAAGGAGCCCAATGAGTTCAGGCCAGAGAGATTTATGGGGAAGAATGAGATGGAGAATGTGAGAATGGCGTATCTTCCATTTGGAGCAGGAAGGAGGGTGTGTGCAGGAATGGACGTAGCCAGCGTGTATGTTCCCATCACTCTCGCCAACTTACTCAAGACGTTCAAATGGGATTCTGCCAAGGAAGGAATTCTTCCCGATCTTACTCGGGACATTCCAACTGTGCTCATGGCAATGAAGTATCACTTGGAAGCTCGAATCGCACCTCGCCCATCATAAGCCTATCTTTTCTTAGTCTTTTTAAATAACAAGCAACACACGAGTTGTTTGAAGTTCCACTGTTCACAGGCAGGGGATAGTAGTTGTTGTTTTAGAGTATTTTGTATGTTTATTAGCCGATAGCAGTTGTTGTTTTAGAGTATTTTTAGCCGATAGGCTTTCTTTGGGGAGAAAGCTTTGATCGGTAAAGTGTCTCACAATCGGAAAATCTTTGCCTGCAAAAGTTGCAGTTAAATCTATGTGTGTTACTTTCTTTAGCCTGGCAGACAATAGTATTATTTATCTGCACCAAAACCAAAAGTGTCTAAAATCTAACTTGAAGCTCATGTAAACTTCTTGATGTCTTGTTTACTTCATTATAAAACCTATTAATTTAATTAGCCGATAGGCTATTATAAGTGGGGATTTCACCCCAAACCTGTCTGACGCTACAAATACAGGCGGTAATTTGTTTGGTAGTTTTCAGTTGCTCAAGAAATGTTTTCAGTCAACGAGAAATGTTTTCAGTCAACAAGAAAATTATCGATCAAATCAACTCAAACCTTTAGCAA
>MU224858.1:7313427-7327041 GCA_018584345.1 Thuja plicata
CTGATGTGGCATCACACTATTGGCTGCTTTTTAGAACAAAAGGTACATTTCATTCAATTATGGGTAGTCATGATTAGCAAAAACAACTTTAAAGTCACAACCATTGGTACAATGTTGTCAAAAATATTAGATATTAAATCAACAACTATGGGTATTAAGTTAAGAACTACTATCACAACCATTGAAACGTGCTCAACTACTGGGTCCTCTCCCCTAAATTCTCTATTTTTTCTTGCCAGAAAATAAAAAGACTCCCAGAAAACAGCAACACGGCCAATCATAAAATCAAAAAAAAAAGGCAATAATTTCATTTAATGACAGATTTTCGATCGACCATAGACTAAACTGTAAATATGGGACTGTGCACGATTATCAAGATGTCGATTAATACTAAACAACCGGTCGAAAACAACAGTCCCCGCCATAGAGGCCGGGACTAATAATTGATTACATTGTTTATGGTATTTTTTAATCGAGTTACTACTCTCATAAAAAATGGTTTAAATGTTTTCATTACTCGCCCTATGAGAAGCCCATTTGTTCTACACTAGTAGCAACTCCTAACACTTCAATCCATACACATAATTGTACCATTGTAAGGGACTTTTATTCAGGTAATGATCATCACAAATGTTACAAATAAACAATAATAATTTTACAAAATCATACATTATTCACATATACATAAACAAAACAACAATTTTTTAAGAATACTATGAAAAAAATCATGTTTTTAACACCACATTCATAAAGTATCAACCTATGCTTCGTCGTTGACAAAAAAGGAACTAAATGAACCAATTTGTAACAAATAAACCTTATACACATACATCATTGTGATAAGTTAAAGATAATTAAATTATGTGAAATGAAAAGAATAAGTATGTGCCCATCCTTTTTATTAGAGTCGGTTTAGTGCATGGAATTAATTTATTTAGAATAGGTCTATTTTAGAATAAGGATCTATTCTCGGATTAATTAATCTTGAAAACGAAAGCTGGAATAAGATTTGGTTATGTTTGGTGCACAGAATTAATCTATTATGCGTTTGGATCCCATAATGTAGAATTGGAATAAGGATTTCATTTTTTTAATTAATTTGAACAATATGTATTTTTAACTTATTAAAAAATTATAATTATAAAAAAAAATATTTTCTTACAAATTTTAATCTTTGAACTTATCATTTTTGTTGCTTGTTTTTTAATTAAAATATATGTGTATTTTTAACTTATAAATTTTTAAATTAAAATATGTATTATTAACTTTAAAAAATAAGATTATAAAAAAAAAAGAAAATTCTTACAAATTTTAATTTTTGAATTATTAACTTAAAAAAATAAGAATATAAAAAAAATAAGATTATAAACAAAAAATAAGATTATAAAAAATAAAAATAAAAATCTCAGAATTCTAGGTTTTTTTTTGAATTAATTAATCCAAGCATTGGCCCAAAAAAGTGGATTAATTTTCTAATTCGGGAATTCAAAAAATGGCCACAAACGACAAATTACTTTATTCTCGCATTAAATAATGACTATTCCAGATTAATACCAGGAACCAAACGGGCCCTATGAATCCAAGAAAAATAGCATAGAAAGAGAAGTTCATCTAATACTGAGTGCATTCCATCAACGAGATGAAATATAATATATACCATGGTTTAAACAAATTAATTATCCTCTACGATCGTACATCCACCAATAATTAGCTTCAACACACGAATTCATATTTTGTATTTCATGGTAGGCATACATTAATGTTAGTATTACATTTAAATTGTTTTGAAACCACAGTAACTATGATCAATTCAAACATGTATGTGCTCAAATCCATCATCAAATTTAATAAATAAAAGTAACCTTCATATTAAAAAAGTGGACCACATTTATGTATATTATTTGAATATAAATATAAAAAATTATTTTAAAAAAATCACATATTCTCATATGAGAATTTATTCAATAGATAAGTTTTTCATCATATCTTTTACTCGTATCTATGAATAAGAGGTATAAAGAATCTCAATCTCCTTGTAGTGATTTAATGATATTGTTGTCAAACAATTAAGATTAATTTTTATATGTTTCTCATAATTAAGTTAATGTCATAGGCTAACTCTATTCAATGCACTTAATCTTGTTAATCAGTTATATGAAAATGTTATCTAATATATTATTTGTGCTTCCTTTTGTATGTTAAAAAGCTAGAGTTACACTTAGCCAAGTGTCTATTTGTTAAGCCATCTCTTTCAATCATGCCTTAAAACATTTATCAAAAGTTGTTTTCAACTTTCAAATAAAATTCTCAAATAAAACATTGCAAAAACAAAAAAAAATATTTTCTTATAGCTACACATATTTGAGAACACCGTGACTTGAAAGTCCCTTGATAGAATTTCTTAAAATATGAAAAGCCTCATAACAATGGATTGGGTCTTCAATTTTCAAATTTGGTGCTTTCTTAGCTCTTACGCATATACATTTTCATTTTGTAAGACATTTTTGCATGTTATAAATTTTACACTATTTTAATGTTTGTCTTCTCCAATTTCAAACCTCTATTCTAACAAGTAGCATGTCTAGATATCATCCATTTTCATCATAAGTTCTCGGATCTTAGGTCCTTTCATTTTCATTCTATTTTGAATGTGTATTACCTATTTCCAACTATAAAATAAAAATAAATTAGTTTATACAACGTACAAAATAGATCACTAATGTTGTACATAAGAAATATGAAATAAAATAATAATAAAATTAATATAAATTATATCTAATAATAAATATATTATTAAAATTAAATTAAATAACTAAGTTTATTTATAAATGCTCAAAAATTCTTCTAAAATCTAAAAATGCATGAAATAAGAGTCTAAAAAATAAGAGATAAGGGGAAAAAATAGGCATGTACATAAGAAATATCAAATAAAAAATAATAAAATTAGTATTTATATACCCAATAAAAACATTTTTATTAAAATTAACTAAAATAACTAAATTTATTTATAAATGATCAGAAATTCTACTAAAATCCAAAAATGCACGAAATAAGGGCCAAAAAAGAAGAGATAAGGATACGGGGAAAAATAGGAACAAAAGTGGACAAAATATGTAAGAGGATAGTAATGAGTTGAAATTATCTGCATGATTGGAAGAAAATATAGGCGGAGAGGCTGACAATTTTGTGACATAAAAATTATTTTCCAGCGAGCAAAGCTCCCACAAATAGCCTATCGGCTAAAAATCCAATAGATAGTGCAGTCATGATACTCATCACTATTTGTTCACTATTTGTTTAGGATGAAAATGTAAAATTAATGACAAAATACAGTGAAATTTTTAAACAAAATGGAACTTCTTGGTAACATTGTCGGCCAAGATCTCTCACATTTTCCAAGAATAAGAAAACATAATACAAAAATATAGGTCAGGAGCCAAATCAAGAAGATCTCAGTGCCAAGTTATAGAAATGACTTGTGATCCAAGAGAAATGTTGACCAAAGATCAAAGATCATTGTGATATGAGCCATAAAGCTTCGTCGATCGGGAAATTGCTTCGCGAGATCGGAAAACTCCAACTGATTGTTAGAACATGAAGAACACACAGGCTCAAGCATAAATCTAAGATAACTCCACTATGAAGTATCAGATTGAGCTGCGAACCTAGACATAGGCAAAACATGATTTCCAGAACATACCCTAAAGTCCGCGTCAGAAAATGATCCAAATCCAAGGTATGCCACTAAAAACACAGAACTAGCTAACAGGAACAAACTGAAAACAAACTGGAAAGGAAATCTTTTTGGGTGATGCAAGATTTCCAACAACCCAAGAATGCTCATGCATCAGACACCCATGGTGAGAAGAAGATGTTTTGTAAGAGGAACTTATGAACATCTTACAGGATTTAGGATGTAAATCTCATTCTCATTCTTGATCCAAGTGTCTTATTTATCTGCAACATTCTTTCTCTCTACCTATTTTCTTCCTTCTTTCAAATCCATCAACCTCTTCTGCTCTATACCCTCTCTTTCCTGTCTCACATCTGCATAAGGTAGTAAAGGAATTTTACCACCACCTCTTTCCTTCTATACGTCTGATTTACTTTTGCCAAAAGACTTCATCCAATCAGATCAAACCAAAGCCTTTTGTTGCTTAACTTTACCTCTGTTATAATTCAGGACCTTCATGTTTTCAAATCCAATCACTAGATCTTCTTCAGATGCAAGCCTTCCTTCAGCATACCCTATGAATTCTACTTCTCAATATAGTAACTCTTCACAATGCTCAAGTTCCTTGCATGTCTCCCTTCTTCCTCCTTCAAGAGAACCAAAGTAAATCTTTGTCCATATTTCTCTATTGTGACTAATTTTCTTCTACAATCATAGATAGATTCCCTGTCATATTTCCAAGGTTTTCCCAATAAAACATGACAAGCACTCATAGATACAACATCACATAATACTTCATCCTTGAAAGGCTCAATGTAAAAGTTCACCAAACACAACTCTTTCACACCCACCATATCATCATCTTGGAACCAACTTATCCCATAAGGACAAGGATGTCTCAGCTTCTTCAAGACAAGCTTTTGCACCATCTCTTATGATACCAAATTATCAATACTTCCACTATCCACAATAACCTTACAACATGTACCTCTTCATTTGCATAAATTCCTAAACAAGTACCTCCTTTGTGTAGGTCCAACTTCCTTCTTGCTCAACATAACTCTCCTACGCATAAGGGATTATCCCACCTCAAGTTCCAATAAGTCATCATCAGTTGTCTTATCCTCATGTGCCACAATATTCTGTTGGCCCAATCTTCTTCTAGATCCCTCAGAATATTGAAAATATTTATGTCCTATGCCACCACACTGGAAACAAGTCCCAATCTTCTTCTAGATCCCTCATAATATTGAAAATATGTATGTCCTATGTCACCACACTTGAAACAAGTACAACTAAACTCCTTACTATCATTCCCTCTTCTAGGAGCTCTTTGATCAGGTTCTTTATTCCACTTAGGTTTTGACTCATCTTTCACCATCTTCTTCTCTTTTTCATTGCTACTCACTTGCTTCTCCTTCCCTCTAGAGTTTTTTTTTTCCTCCTTACCTTATCTTCTGCCTTCAGTGCATATTGATAAGAATCCTCCACCATATTAATCCTCAACATACTCATCTCATCATGAATATTGAATCTCAGGCCATTAATATATCTACCTACCTTCTCTCTAGATATCTCTCAATGTACAGATCTTATTGTCATCTTGTAAAACTCCCCAATGTTTTCCTTCACACTCATGTCCTTCTACTTCATATTTTGTAACTTCTTGAACAATTCCATCTCATAATCCTTTGGAATTAACTTAGCCTTCAACCTACCAACCATTAACCTCCATCTAGTGATTTTCATTTCGCCATTTTCCTCTCCATCCTTCTACAATTATTTCCACCTTAAGGAAGCATGAACCTTCAACTTAGTATGTTCTAACCTATCCCTTTATGGAGCTTTGATATCCTCAAGTTCAAAGTAATATTCTAATTCACCAATCCAATCTATCAAATCCTTTGGATACAATGAACCAAAAAAGTTAGAAACCTCCATCCTATGAATTTTACTTTCTTGTGCCATAGCTCTTAACAATCTCTCTTCATCTTTAGGTATTTCATTCCCTTCAATCTTAAGATCTTCAACAGCTTCTTCGTATTCTTCCTTTATCTCAAGAATCCTTCTCAAACTAACTAACACCTTATGAATATCATTCCTCGTCTCATTCCTTAAATCTTCCACCATTTGTTCTAACCTCCTAGGGTTCATCCTTCTTGGTGGCATCTCTCCCAATCCTAAGTGCAACTACGTCATCTTAGTGATCTTTTCACCAACGGGATACCTCAAAAATCAGCAATCAATAGTAATTCCTCTCCTAACCATCTCGCGCAAGTCCTTTGTGATTGCAGGCCAGATTCACACTCTGCCACCCCACAACTAACACATCTAGGGATTCGCAAGCTCAAGAACACGGATCTGCAATCAAAGGAATAAATATTTCTCTGATACCACCTGACATAGTCATGGTAGGAGTTTTCCCAAAGGAGATGGTCTAAACCATACAGCCTGATTCAACACAGTGGAAATCAACAACTAAAGATCAACAATAAATCAACAATGAACTAGAAACATGCAAAATCCCACATTTGCATTATCACAGATTCAAGAATTTACATCAAATTGGTCTGCAACATGTAGTTTACATACTCAGCATACATGCCTAATTAAAATAGAAATCCAGTACTAAACCCTAGAATTAACCTTCCAAAGGTTCTCCCCCTCAGATCTACCTAACTAAGATCAAAAGCCTCAATATGTAGAGCCTTCACAACACATATGTTGACCAAGATCTATCACATTTTCCAAGAATAAGAAAAGGTAATACAAAAATATAGGTTAGGACCCAAATCAAGAAGATCTCGATGCTAAGTTGTATAAATGATGTGTGATCCAAGAGAAATATTGGCCAAAGATCGAAGATCATCGCGATATGAGCCACAAAGCTTTGTCGATCAGGAAATTTCTTTGCGAGATCTGAAAACTCCAACTAGTTGTTAGAACATGAGGAACACATATGCCTGAGCATAAATACAATATAACTCCACTCCAAAGTATCAGATTAAGGTGTGAACCTAGTCATAGGTAAAACATGATGTATAGAACATACCCTGAGGTCCACAACAGAAAATGATCCAAATCCAAGGTACACCATGAAACACACAGAACTAGCTAATAGGAACAAACTAAAAACAAACTGCAAAGGAAATATTTTTGGGTGATGATGTTGGAATTAATGGGAAGTAGTACTGAGAGGGGAGGGGTGAATCAGTACCTCTAAAACTTTTAGCACCTTACACAATTCATCATTAGTAATCATTCAATTCTGATTTACCAACCATTATTGTTATTATTTCTTATGTATCTATTGTTTGTTCACAATCTTTAATAGTTTTCAATCATTCAGAGAAACATTCATGAAATTGACAAACACATAACACAAGATATGGTATCGCAGAAAACTCCTGTTAGGAAGTAAAAACTGCAGTGGGGATGGCACCCACAAAACTTCACTATCTGCAGAATGGAAGGGAGCCGGTTAAGGCTTACAATTTGATCACTTCTGATGATCTACCTTGTTAAGAGTATTAAGGTGGAGAGCTGTTAAGATCTACTCTATTAAGAGCTTTAGCAACACTTATTTAAGTGTGCACTCAGTTATGAGATTTACAATAGGACGGTTAAGCCCACATTTCTTGAAAGGATTTCATTAGTGTACTGCACTTGTTAGAATGAGTACAAATCTTGACCTGACTGTATGCAATCTAATATTGTTGATTTACAGATCCAATAAAGCTTTTTTCATAATAATATCACCTTAAGTGATTGATGAATACCTTTTCTCTGCTTGTCGGTAGCCTCTGTTATGTTCTTGAAAAACTGATTAGATTATGTTTGTGTTCTTCTGCATGAATTCTTTGTCTGGTCTTTAGTTTCTCTTCGTGGCTACTATCTTCATTGAACAACAACTATTCTCAATGGATTGAGCACCTATTTATACAAGTATTTGACCTAACTTGGAATTCACGTTTTACAATGTTAACTCTTAGATCCAAGGTTTACAACTTGACCTTGATCTTTAGTTTGCATGTTTTAAAACAGTAAAACTAATTAAAACAATAACAATTACATTGCTTCCTCCGCACATAATGGATTTAAAAGCAAATCAAGAAGTTATAAATACAACTTCAGTGATTTATCTGACGTGGAAAGTCAGATCCACTTTTTGCGGAATGTAACTGACTGTCGGTTCTTGGTCGTCGGTTTGAACTTGTAGTCTGTCGGCATTCCTTGACTGAACTATTCCTCGGGTTCCCTGTATCTGTCGGTAGCCTCTCTTTGTTGTACTGTCGGGTAGCATTGTTTTTACTCGTCGGGTGTCTTTTACCTTTTTGTCATCGGGTTACACTTAACAGTGTTTGTCGGGTAACCTTGGCGTTGGATAGTGTTGTGCCTTGTCTGTCGGTGTAGAGTAAACCGATGGTGCAGATTATGTTTTTCTCTAAGCATATTAATGGAAAAATAGAATGCCTTCGGATGAAATATTTTCAACAACCCAAAGATGCTCCTGCATCAAGTTGAAAAAATACTTAAGCAAAATTCAAAGGTATCGGGACAAGTAGTAAATAAAAATAAATTATAATTTATTTCCTTACATGTCAAAGTAAGAGTTCAATTTTAAATTATAAGCTCACTGAGTTTTAAAGAAGCTGACTTTGAATGTACATAACTAGGAATATTGTTGGATAAATCCCTAAGATCTTTTTCAACATGGAAATCAGTAAGATAAAAATTGGACAAGAGAATGGAATCATGGAAATCTAAATAGAATCATAGAAATCTAAATGGTTATCATGGGCAGCTGAATAATCATGTTAAAAGAAACCTTATCGGAAATCCACATATACCTATTGTCTCCTATTTCTTTTCCTACAGTAGCCTACATGGACCAAATAAAGAAATTGGGAAAATTCTTTTGGAAAGGCATGGATACTAAAAGGAATTTTGCCTTGATTGTTGTTGGCTTGCCTATGCCACCCCCAATTTTAAAGTTTTAAAACAAAGCCCTTATCTTATTAATGATGATTAAAGCTGAAATCTGCACAATTTTGTTCATAATGTTCTTGGGAAGGTGACCTTTCACAAGAGGTGATATATGGGAGAATCATTGAACTTTTGAACCAAAAAGGTTTGGGTTCAATAGTCCAAGTTCATTGGTTCAAAAGTGCAGATTTAAAGTTCAACCAAAGAGAAGTATCATTGAGAAATGTGGACTCCATTGACAGTTCGGGAGCATTTGATAAATTTTGGGTTCCGCATCAAACCATTGAACCAAGTTCAATAGGTTCAAGGGTTCAAAGATCATATATTCAAAGTTCAAAATTCAAAGTTCCATAATTCCTTGAATTCAAGAAACATGAAAGGTTGTAAATGGAATTGACAGAGCACCCTATGCATTTAGAAACCAATGGATGTTTCTATGGAATTTTTTATATATATTTGATGCTTGGTCATTAATTGACCTATATAATGGACATTAAATTCAAAACTCTATTAGACCAATATCAATAATTCATCAAGCCTAAATGGCGTATATTATATTATGGAAGTTTTTGTTTTGATGAGAACATTGTTTGAGCTGGAATAATCATTGATCAGTTGTTTTCACATTGGAACCTATTTGATTTTACAAAGGAAAGATGAATGGTTATTATATGGGTACATTTGAAATGGGCATGAGATACACTCTTCCAAAGCTAATTGAAGGTGATGCAGTGGATATCAATATGCGGTAAATGTTTTTGGGATTAAGTTTTAATTAGCATCATTGATGGACAGTAAGTCTGAAAGAAAGTTGACTGCTAGATTGTGACAGTAAATAATTGAAGAGATTTTTTCCATGAATTTAGATTTTGTTCAGTTATACAGCCCATTGAATACTATGTTACATGTATGGTTGAACCTTAGAGAACTCAGAGCAGCATAAGTGATGTCACGGGAAAGGATATATATGAAGGATGTCATTGGTATTAAGAACCAACACCCATGATGGTGTTGCTCTTGTGCATGAAACACTACATTTTATTGTCAAAGAAATAAAATGTTTAATTCTATTTGTCATTCATTATCCAATAGATTGCAAAGCTTAAGAATGGATTCCCATAGCGAAATGCTTCATCCAGTAACCAAAAATTTGTGAAGTTGAGATTCACAATCGGTTAAAGTGATTGAGGGATGTCTCAAGGCACGGCTCATATAGGCGCACTAAACTATGTGTCCACTAAAGGTTGATGATGAGTGCGAATAATACTAATATCCACTAGAGCACATGGGAAACTCAGTTTTGGGATTCTTGACTATGGAATTTTCCCAAGGTTACCCTCGTATCGAGGACTCTATGAACTATCAAATTATGCTTTGGTTGGGGTCAATCAGGTAGGTTATGGAAAGCATGAAGAACGGGCATATATGCAACCTTGGAACATTCCTGAGTTCTTGGCTAATGTACTTTAAGCCTGGCTTTTGGAGGACCGTCCTCAATCAATAACTGTACTCTCGCATTTAAGATTGATACCAATTTCCATGATTCAAATAAGATGTGATTAATAACCATGAAGCAATATCGAATCAGTCTGAGTAGCGAGTAAAGATGCTTGAACACTAAGATAGCCCGACATGACCATGGTTCCCAAATTCATGTCATACCGTTGCTAGTTGTCAAAAATACCAATAATCATTGTGCAGAATATCAAATTAGCCATCATATGTTCAATTTGATCTTTTATCTCTGATTCATTCTAGATACAAATTGATATTTTTAATATTAATCTCTTGCCTACGTTAGCATGAGAAGTTGCAAATCGCACTCCTAAATTAAAGGAAAGTGTTTGAAAGCTGAGTTTTCTGGCAACATGTCGATAGAGGGTAGCTGTGAGATGAGATGTTATGCTTGGATACATAAGACATGAACAGTTTGTGTAAACCAATGAAAGTGACACTCGATATATAAAGGAGAAGGGCCAAGTTTTGCATGGAGAGGACAAATGTATGCCACCTGCCCAAGTCCAAATATATATCATTTCGATCTGTAGAGCATGATTAATATATAGACCTTTATTCCAATGTTTATAAAAGTATCAGGTCCAAAAAAGGAGGCATGGGTGATAATTAAAAGAGATTTTAAAGAATCAGTTATATAACTGAAGGAGTAAGCAAGAAAAGGGTTCTTCTTTTTCCAGAAGTCGGTGGGCTACTGGAAGAGGAGAATATTATTTTTTGAGTTCTGCAATTGTGACAGGAAAGTGAAGGAAGGGATGATATTTTCATTTTGTAAATTTTTTTATGGGCAGGGTACTATGATCTGTGGGTCATTTTATTATATATTTGAAAATAAAGAGAAATAGATACCAAGTCTGTGTTCTTATATTTGTCTCTCTGATTGGAATGTATCTGTAGGTTATTCTCAGTGATTTTTAGATGATGTCTTGCTCCATATTGCAAAGTATGTACATGTTATAAAATCTTTAGTTTTTTGCATCCATATGTGCAAATGAAATGATCAATCTTCCTCTTATTTCTCTGTAAATAAGAAGACTGATTGCATGATTTGTGTGTCATGTATTTGATCTTCTTTCAAATTATCTAAATTAGTAATTATATCCATTTCATGTTGATGAGTGGATATTAATGTGCCTTCATGTCTTCCGATTAAATACATATTCAATTATTCTATTCATTGCAAATCAGATGAAGGGAGTTGCACCTTCTTATCAAAATTCAAAGAGCCCTTGCATATAACAATTACAAGTAGCTCAACTGTTGGTTGTGATTTTGTCTTTAATTTTAGGGCATTTGGGAGTTACTTGTGGAGGTGTTTTAAGGAAGACAAATATGTTCACCAACATATTTTTGGCGACTCCACTGGGGATTCAAAAATGAATGATCAGTGCTTTCTTTCCTCATTTGTATTAAATATCTATGTGTATGTAGGATTGGAAACTCTGTTAGACCATCATGCAAAATTAAAAGGTTGCGAGAATAGGGAAAATACCAAACCCCACCATCTTTGAAATTATTGAAATGGATGATAAAGTGTTGCATGAGTTATGGGACCTTTGTAAAGAGAGTATTTCTCAAGCTATAAAAACCAAGCTGAGCATTGAAGAAGATCATACATCTTCTCTTTTATGGAGAAGTCTTTGTGTCAGATTTCAAGAGCTAAGTGTTGAAGATGATGAGGCTCGAGTTATCTTCGTATTATCTCTCGCCTGCAAATATCTTGTCATGAATGAGAAAGAAGTTCAGCAAGAAACAATTCAGCCACATGAAGATCAGAATGACCAAGACATCATCAAAGAACCTATGAGAAAGGATGACAAAGAATCATTTCATTTTGAAAATGAATCAATGCATTTTGAAAACTATTTATTCAAAGGGGATTGTATTGAAGATGAAGTTAGATCATGCTTTGGTAAAGATCCTTCAAATTCTGAAAATCTGATTGGAAAAGAAAATTCTGAAGTAAACATTGTACAGGAAGTCTAGCCAAGAAAATAATTAAGAAAGAAACCCACAGCTAAAGAGTTAAATGTTGAAAATGATCAAATGTCACAATATCTTTGGGATGTCTTTAAAGGAAGCATTTGTGAAGCTGAAAGGAATAGATTAAATACCTCTAAAGATCATAGATCTTCCCTACTCCTTAAATGTGTGCATCAAAGATATTACCATCTTAAGAGCCTTAAACAAGAAGTGTTGGTTTCAATAGAGATACCAAAGGAAAAACCAGAAAATAGAGAGCTAGTGTCTTTCAATCTCTTGGTTCTTGGGGAACAAGATCTTACACCAGCAATAGCAGAATCATTAGCACCTCGGGATCACAATCAGCAACAAAGGGAAAGTTTGCACCAAGCTGAAAATGAACAGTCTAGATATTCTTCATCATGTGTGCAGGACAGACAAGGAGAAGAGGTGCATATACAAGAAGACCTTTTGGTTAGTGTTGGTAAAGGTATGAACAATTCATATTTTCAGCCTTCATGTTCACTAGATGGATATTTTGGTTGTATCAGAAAAGAAGAAGCCCTTTCTTTTAAGTTTGAGCCTATGATAGTGGATGTAAGACCAGAAAAAGGCATAATAAGCATATCTAGGTAACCACAAAACCCTAAACAATATGAATACCTATCTAATCTATCATGAAATCCATTGTAAACAAGAGCATAAACACAAAGAATGAAAACACTTAAAAACTCCCTTCAAATGTACCTCCTATGTCCTCCTTTCTTCTCCATAGAGTAGATTATCTTGCTCTTTTTCCAATGACAAAATTGCACAAGTGTTGAAAATCCAAATTCGATAGCAAGAATACTAGGAGGTAGTCGTTCAAACTTGAATGAGAGAATTGCATCCCATTTTTTATAAAATGAGAGGCAATTAGGTGAATTAGAATGCATAAAATCAATGCATAATGGAGGGAAATGGAGGTAGGAAATTGGAAACATGATTAGGGGAGAATTGAATGAGGAAATATGGGAGATATCATGAAGCACCTTAATAGGGATATGAATCACAATTAAGGGATATGACAAATTGTTAGAGTAATCTTTAGTAATTACTCTTTAGTGCTTAAGTTAGACTTAGGAAAGTTTCCTTTTCTGAGTTAGTTTCCCTTTTAGGGTTTCGGCATCCTTTATAAGAAGTGCCCTCTTCTGCTTTTCTTGGATCTTGTACACCTGGTTCGATTGATGTACCCGCACTGTGTTATAAAGTGCCATGGGGGGATTCTGATGCATTTGCCACTATAGGCGCGTCTACTTTTGTCAAGTGAGCGTACCTTCCACGACATTAGCCCATGTAGAATGTGTCGATGACACCGCCCTTTATCCTGTGTTTGTACCTCTGTTGCACTTGGTGTTCCTGATTCTTCTTCTGCAGTTGTTTCTGGCATCGCATTTCAGTGTTCCTGTCACCTCTCCCAGTTCAGCATTATGGGGGGG
>MU224858.1:7341530-7378852 GCA_018584345.1 Thuja plicata
ATATATATATATATATCATTTCGATATTTAGAGCATGATTAATATATAGACCTTTATCCCAATATTTATAAAAGTATCGGGTCCAAAAAGGAGGCATAGGAGATAATTAAGAGAGATTTTAAAGAATCAGTTATATAACTGAAGGAGTTACCGAGAACTGAAAAAGCTTCTAGAGAGTAGCTATTTAAGGACCTAATTATTGCCAAGAAAAGGGTTCTTTTTCCAGAAGTTGGTGGGCTACTGGAAGATGAGAATATTATTTTTTGAGTTCTGTAATTGTGACAGGGAAGTGAAGGAAGGGATGATATTTTCATTTTGTAAAATTTTTTATGGGTAGGGTACTATGATATGTGGGTCATTTTATTATGTATTTGAAAATAAAGAGAAATAGATACCAAGTCTTTGTGCTTATATTTATCTCTCTGATTGGAATATATCTATAGGTCATTCTCAATAATTTTTAGATGATGTCTTTCTCCATATTGCAAAGTATGTGCATATTATAAAATCTTTATTTTTTGTGCATATGTATGTACAAATGAAATTATCAATCTTCCTTTTATTTCTCTGTAAATAAGAAGACTGATTGCATGGTATGTGTGCCATGTATTTGATCTTCTTTCAAATTATCTAAATTAGTAATTATATCCATTTCATGTTGATGAGTGGATATTAATGTGTCTTCTGGTTAAAGACATATTCTATTATTCTATTCGTTGCAAATCAAATGAAGGGAGTTGTACCTTCTTTTCAAAATTCAGAGAGCACTTGCATATAAAAATTGCAAGTAGCTCAAATGTTGGTTGTGATTTTGTCTTTGATTTTGGGGCATTTGGGAGTTACTTGTGAAGGTATTTTAAGGAAGACAAATTTGTTCACCAACAATTACATGGGAAAAGATATGTAATCTGATTGAGAGAGGAGGTATGGGTATAAAGAATCAACTTTGGAAAAATAGAGCATTAGGGGCGAAATTGTTTTTGAATATCCATAAGGAACCACACCTCAAATGGGTCAAAATTATCAAAGGAAAATATCTTTCTAACTTCAGCAGTGAAGAGATTCTGAGAATTAAAAATTCTCCAAGAGGATCTTGTATTTGGAACTTCATCTCTAAGTGTAATGACATCATTAGTAGTCATATACCTTGGAATATAAGAGATGGAAGAAAGATCTTATTTGGAATGACTCGTGGGGAGGGTACCCAATTATTAGTAATCTAATGGAGACAAATAGAATAAGATAGGTATGTGAAGCTAATTAGGGGATTCATGTTAGATATTACATTAAATTTGCATATCAAAATTGAATCTTAAATGGGAATGGGGACACTTTTAAGATCTGAATTTTCCATTAGAAGATATTGGGAGACTTAATAAAATCTTGAAAACTAAATTTATTTCATTTGAGCAGGATGGTGATGAAATTGTTTGGAATGGATCGACGTCAAGAGAGTACAATGTGAAATATGGATACAAGGTAGCTTCTTTATGGAAAGAAGGGACCAAGACACATCTACCAATTCATTTATGTTAGAACAGATTATGCATTCTGAATGTAGGCATCTTTACTTGGGCAGCCTTGCAGGGAAAGATACTATTAGCAGAGTGGTTTAAGAGGATTGTCTTTTAGGGACGTTCAATTCGCATGTTATGTTATAAGAGTGAAGAAGACAGATCAGTCATATGCTTTTGATGGTTATGTGCTAAACTAGGTTGGATATTAGCACTTCCAAATGATATTTTGTCGCTCTTTCAATCATGTCCAAATCCATTAAAAGATAGTTTATTTAGAAAATTATAGATAATAGGACCCTCAATTGTTGTTTGGGAGGTTTGGAAGGAGAGGAATAGAAGGTTATTTCAAGGAAAAGCTTTGGAAAAGGAAATGCTTATGAATAAAATAGAAGCAATTATAATGAAAATAGTAAATTCAAGAATATATGCCTAGGGACATAAATCTAGTTATTTCATAAGTTGGGATGACAAAATGCAAAAGAATTGGTTTGGTTTGAAAATCCCTCCAGTAGTTGGTAAAGGATGCCAATTAAGTAAACAAGATTGAAATTATTTCAAATGTCATCCTCCAAGTCAAGGTTGGTTCAAACTAAATTTTGATGGGGCATCCAGAGGTAATCTGGGCCTCTCTGGATTAGGGTGTGTCATTCATTCATGTCAAGGAAAGACAATAGTCAGACTATTAAAATAATTGGAGGAAGACACAAATAATGTAGCACAATTTAAGGCCTTAGTAGAAGGATTACTTCTTTGCATAGAATTGGATTTGAGAAAGGTGGAAATTGAGGGTGATTCAACCATAACCATAAATGCAATTAGAGAAAATAAGATTACAAACTGGAAATTACAGACTATTTTGGATGTTAAAGCAGTGGAACTATTGGAAATTTTTTAAAGTGTTACAATGAACCATATTTATAGAGAAGGCAACATGTGGGCAGATGAACTTGAAAACTTGGGAGTTGATGGGAAGAACATCAGATAGATATTAATGTAGTGCAAAATATGTTTTGAGGTTTAAAACTTCTTTCGTAAGTCCTCATTTGTATAAAAGTAAATTATCCTAGTAAAGAAAATTGTGATGGTTGAATCCTATCTTGCAGCAGTAATTTTTGTAAGCATCTTGTATAAAATGGCAGAGATATAAAATATGTTGTATTGATAAAGTGGTTTGTAGCCATATTGTATTGATCATAGTCATCATATAGGAGATGGTAAGAATTATCAATAAACCAATTCAATTGGGAGTATTTTAAATCTAAGGTAACGGATAAAAATTTTGAAATCATCTCAAGTGGGTATAGTTAATCTCAGGCATAAATTAGATCCAATCCCACATCATTGAATAGATGCTTCATCAAAAGGGAAAAAATATTCAATAGAGGTAACATATAGTAATAAAAGATTGGCAACATCCCAACTAATTAATTAGAAAAGTCACAAGTTTGAATTTCAAATTTGAGAAGAAAATATTATGCCCGTTGATGGTAGTAATCCGATGAAATATGGTGGTGGTGGAAATAAAGGAGAAAAGTTAGCAGATGTATACTCATGGGATTTGATGGAACCATAAAAAAGAAAGGCAACATAATTCTCATCTAGCTCATTAATGGAAGGTAATTTGAATTAGAAAATGACATCCTCTTGTTCGCTAATTTTAGCAAGTCAACAAAATAAGGTGGAATCACCAAAAAAGGAGGAAAGTTAGCAAATGTAAGACTGATTCATTGGCATCACCAGAATTAGATGTGGCAGAATACTTAGAAAGATAGAGGAAGAGCACTTAGAAATTTGGAGATCACCAAATCTAAAGGTGGCATAAAACTTTTCAACTTGGTGATCTACCAAGCTCATTCAGTAATGAGATGGGACGAAAGTGGGCATGAGTTGGCCATGGTATTTCAGGAAGATGTTGCAAGTACTGTAGGAGATTTACAACTTTCTCTTCCTCTTGGTTTTCATATTTCACAGAGCTAATAACTCCTCAAAATTTGGTGGCGTATGAAGGAAGTTTCATCTCTATCAAAGGCTATTGTTTCATAGTTTTCTTTCTTGTTATCTCTTCTTGCTTGCAGGTTAAGAGTTTAGCGGAAGAATAGAGACGCTAGCTATAAATTCTCTAATCAAGCTTAACTCCTTGAGTTGGAAAACAAAATTTGATACACCTATCACGAATCAAAGAGTAAAGGAAGTGTCAAAATACAAATATCACGTAATCACTCATGCCACCAGAAGGATTCTCGGCTTCAATTACATTCACACAAACCATCGTCTCAGATTGGACTCGGATATATCTTTTGGGTTCCTAGCTTTTATCTTGGTCGTGGGGTGCCAAAAATGATAGCTGGAGAATTTTGCAAGACTTTTCAGGGAGAAATATTTGTTGGGCCTCCATGAGGCCATTGTTAAAATAGATAATAATCTCACCATCCCCTTCCCTTTTTATTATGTCATCATCATGAGAGTTGGAGATAGGATCTTAGGTTTTGGAGAGGGACCAAGAAGAAATATTTACGGATGCCCACCCAAACGTTTCTTTGTACTGATGGGTTGGGAATGGGAATTTCAGGAGATGAGGTTAAGCATAATGAACAGAAGCATAAAGTTCTTAAAAAGGTTTTAGGTGCCAATGAAGTTCGCGAAAACCCTATTGGAGACAATATAAAGGAAAATGATGAACGGGTTCTCAAATATGAATATGATGAAAATATAGATGGATTGGGAAGTGAGGATTCCTCTGAATTAGAAGATCAAGATGAAGATGATGATGCTGAGGTAAATCCTATTCAGTATGAAGCAAGAACTTTGACAAACATGGAGATTAAAAGGAAACCTCGACAGGGACCACAGACAGACTCTACAAAAAAGAAGGCAATTGAAGATATATAAGATATTTTTTATGTTTTTTGAGATGATGTTATTAGAGTCATTTTTAAGTAGACTTTGTTTAGTTTCATTTAGAAACAGCATATATTTAGCTTCTTATGTATTTGTCTCTCTCAGACTTTAAATTTAGATTAGGAGTCACAAATATTTGTTTAATTTTGGTTAGTTGATATCTCCATGGTTGCCCTATTTTACACTTCGGTCCTGTTGATCTTGCTCTTTCCCTCTAACCCACTAAGAATAAGGTGGTATGGCCTCCATCTCCACCAAAGCTAGTGTTGATCCCTAATCAAGCTCCCGCCTGAGGTAGGGTAGTCTAGAAGCTTCACAAGGGTGGGACAAGCTTGCTCCCTGTGAAACGACCTCTGGGATTTTATAGAAGTTGGCTCTTTATTTTATGTGTTTTAGGAAAAAGGGAAGAAGGAAGCTAAAGATATTTGAAGCAATGTGCAAATATTTTGGAACACTCTAAACCTACAAAGCTTTTGAAACACTTTAAACCTGACATGCACAGGCTATTTTAGTGAATGAAATATTGAGGCAACTTTATAACTCATAGATCCTAGGAACAGTTATAGAAATATAATAACCCTTATAAGAAAATGACATAGAGTGAACCATACATTAAACTTATACAACAAAGAATCCTAAGGCATAATCTATTTAGAAAAGCTTAAACATACATGTACTAAAGTCTATTATTACTTTTAACCAGCACAGAAACTTTCGTGACCACTGAAAACTTCAAAATCAAATAGGTAAAAGAATGATCAATTTGTATTAAGAATTCCATCTGCCCATTATAGTTTGAGGCTTACAAAAATCTTTTCAAAAGAAATATCTGAAAATTCTTGTTCTATTTGTCAAAAACTTGGTCTAAAGTTTTCCCTTCCACTAAGAAGATGATCCTCTTCTTTTTTTAAAAACCTGTCCCTTTTAAGGTTGAGGCATGCTTCTCTTCTCCAACAAAGAAAGTGGCTAGAAGAAAACGCCAGGTGTCATACTCCATGCAATAAGGAGAGAGTGATCTCGATCAGCAACACATGAAACTGACAGCAAGCCCATGCTAATACATTACCAGAAATAAATCACTCATCATGCTCTGTAACCACTACTTCCTGCAAAATATTGTAACAACTTTTTGAAAATCGCGTAGAATGGAAATTTGAGAAAATGTTGAAACACGTGAGAAAAAACAACGCAAGCGTGGAGTGCGTGCACACTTTTAGCTCGACCAAAGAAAGACACGTAGCCTTCAAATGCTAGCTTCTCATAGTGCGAGAGACATAACTTCTCAAAGTCCCATGAGAGAGCCACGTGGTGTGCAGTGCAAAGGTTACCAGTGGGACACACAGCGGATGAGCGTGAGGCCTCCTTTAAAGAAAAAGATGGATATCTCAAAAACCCACGAGAGAGCCATGTGTATCATTTGATTATTTATTTTGATAGCGCTCATTCCCATCAACAAAATTCATTGTGGTACATTCAGGGATGACAGGCGGTAGGCAAGCACAGCACGCAACAATGAGGGAAGGGAAACTGATTCAAAATGCACATCGTGCTAACAAGTGGCAAGCACGCGCATATTTCAACAAGGATTCTTGCTAAGACAAAGGAAGCACAAGCTGGACTCTAACTTTACGGATTGGTGAATTTATGATTCACAGTTCTTGGCAATTTTTGGGGAAAACCTACCTGTAGGGGTACAAACTCTAGAATCTATGGTTTCGTAGACTAGTGCTTATCCATTGGGAAACGGAGTCATTCGATCATTCCACCTTCGGCTGGTAACCTCTGTGAAACACTTGGATAAACCTCAAGGCGACGACTCCAGGGAACCCAAAATCTTGACGCTTCTTGCAGAGAGAAGATTCTAAAAGAAAGGGGAAGACGTTGGGCACAAGAAACAAACTACGTTAGCCAAATAAAAAAGCCAAGATAAAGGATTTAGGAAAGAAAACCAGGGCAGTTATCTAATGTCCTCAGAGGAAAAGTACACAAACAAAACTGGAAGGAGGCAATTGCAATCTTCTTCATCTTTGTGTTGAAACTTCACATTTGATACCCTACAGAAATAGCACTTCCAACTAGCATTCTAGATTAAGTAGTCATAAGGTGAACATAGCTCGTCTAGGGATTTAAGTGTGTAGAGAGATTTAGTCCTTCTCTTTATTTAGAGGAAGAAAGAGGCTTCTCTCACCCGCTAGGCTACATAGGTGAGGTATTTTCCCATAGCCAACTGGATAGAGCCTCACTTCCAGCCAGGCGTCTATAGCCCCGATGAGGTTATCGGCTTGAAAATCATTAGCATTTCTCCATTGTCAGCCATGTGTCCATAGTCATGATAGAGTTGTCAATATAACTTGAATTTTGCATATTTTATATTTTATTAATCTTCCTTTCTCTTCCTCTTGGCTTCAATTTGCACGGATGACTATGACATCATCCCTCCAGGTTGGCTATTAAGGTGGTAGTAGGACACCTCTGATTTTTCACCGAGTTTGGGAAGGAGTGCTATTTTATCCTCATTAATAAAGGTATTTAAATATAGAAGTGTGCAAAATCCAGAGTGGACATCACTAATTTTCAGCAAAATGATTATAAGTAATGCATGAATGCTACAAAGAATGTGATCACACATACCAGATATCAAATGTAATCTTTCACTTTGAACAGAAATTAAATGTCATCACCTTTTTCCTATTTTTGAAGAGTACAACCTCCTCTGACAACATCAGTAGCAAAAACCTAGCTCGTCATCCACAAAAACCCAACAAGTGGTAATTCTTGGAAAATGGGTAAGGTACTTCTGCAAAATGAAGGGAAATTCTTTCAAAAGAATTAAAAGCAACATGCCTGCGAACTTAATTACTTGCTCTATAAAAGTGAAATCCTTCTCAAAAGATGGCATGGCATTTATGAATTCCTTATCTTTAGAAAAAATATTAGACTCGATCAGCCAATAAGTATGGACACTCTAGTGAGACTGACTAGCCCATTACAGCAAGATCCCTTTCTAGGATGGATAGATGATAATCAATTAGCCTCGCCGGTTAATACTAGCGAAAAATTAGTCCTTGTGGCTCTGAAATGGGTGCTAGGAGAGGACTTCTTAAATAGCGAAGATAGATACAAGCTTAACATTGATATTTCATCTCGCTTTGTTGGCTCTATGCTGGACTTGGGAAAAACAAAGGACACAATTTCCTTCCTGGTCGAAAGTATGTTTGGCAAGGCTTTTTGCGAAGGGCTTGAGGACATGATTGTTGTGGTGCGAGAGGGTGTGGGGTTTCCATTGTAAATTGAATTAAAGGTTCATTTGGAGATGGGAACAGAGGTGCCTTTCGTGTCATTTGTAATGAACTTTTGTTATTGTCCCCTCGACATTCATCTCTACTATGCGAAACATGGGGTCAAATTCCTAAAAAGGTACTTCAACCCCAAGGCGCAAATGTCTGAGGATGTGATAAGGGATTCCATCTGTGAGTACGCTTTGAGAAAGCATGGGATACGAAAATAGAGTCAAGCGGAGGGGACTCTTCTGACGCATAAGAGAACATGGCGGGAAGTGGAGAAGACTCTGGAAATGATAGCCCTAGCTTTGGAGAAGTTTAAACCTACAGTGAACAAAATGATTTTGCTTTCTCTTGTTAATAAATACATGTAAATGAAAAGATATTTATGAAAATTTCGTAACTTTTTCAATGTATAAAATCGCTATCCATAATAATAAAATTTTGGCTTTTTTTTATGCTTATACATGTCTCTTGTCATTCTTTTATTTGGAGTGCTTTAATTCTTTATGTTCTAGCATTTCTCTTTGAATTTTTACTATAAAGAATCAAAATGTCATAGTGTAGGACTTTACTATCGCACACAAAATGATAATAAAGTAGAGAGTACATTTTCGAGAACGCAAAGATGGGAAAACAACCTGTAGAGAAAAAAAACCCGAACGGATACCAGAGGAGGAACCTCTTACGCAACAACACTTATTAAAACTAAGAAGTTAAACACACCACACACAAAGAAAAATAAAACTAACTATTTACACTAACTGAGACTAAGTCTTCCTAAAAGAAACCATTAACTGGGTTTTGAAAGTAGCTACCCTTGTGACCCATTTTTTTCTTTTTCTTTAATGGCCCTAGCAAATTGTGGTAAAAGAGGGGAAACAAAAGCACTTCCCTTTCTTGGTGTGATACACCAAATGTGATGAAGATGTGACCTAATTTGTACATTTCCTCTGACATCATAGGAATTGACAGCTCGGCCTCTTTGATGGGACTTTACTCATGTTCTGGGAAAAACATGATCCGGGGTAACCTGTTGATTTGTTGCAAAGTTAAATGGCTTATGGGGTATCCTCTTGACGGTACTAGATCTGAGCTATCAACCCAAACCGTATTATGGTGCTCTGTAGTGATTATTTCTTATTAGTTCTAAACCAACTCACCTTTCTGTCGGGAAGAGATATATTCTTGCACCTCTTCTTCGTGTTTCCCATGAACCTTTTGTAGAGTAACTGGCATGTTGTTGACCTCCCCACATATTTGTTGCAACTCATAGTCTTCTACTAAATGATTCGATGGCTTGATATCTAGGGATGAGCAAAACTTCTCTAGCTCATCCCAAAAAATTTCTTCGTCGTCAGATTCTCCCTGCCTAACTGCATTAGTGCACACAAGTTGAGGGACGTCCTTACGTAACAAACTCATCAACTCTGGTAAAGATTCAACCACCAAGATTAGTCTCTTAAAGAGAAAAACAACTTCATTACTCTCTACTTCCTCCACAAATGAGGGAAATTCTTCAAATGAGAGAAGTGGGTCCTCTTCATTTTGTTCAATTTCTATATGCAAGGGGGGTTGAATAGATAAACCTTCCTCAATATTTTTTTGCAATAGTTCCTCGTCGTTCTCATCAAACTCGTCCCTCTCCGCCTCAGGTGATACCTCATTATCAAAAGACCCTTTTAGTGGAAAGGGTTGTCTGAAACTTGGGATGTTATATTTAGGGGAAGGACTTGTTTGGCTTTCTTTTTATGCATTTTGACTAATAAAAGCTTCACTAGCTGTCCATTTTCAGCTATTTGCCTTGCATGTTCATCCTCAAACTATCTTTTCCATTGGGCTTCCACTTCCTCCTCCCAAAAATCTTGTATCTTTTGGGCCCTATTTATTTCATTTACTTGATTTTCAAAGTCCAACAGCATGGATTTGAGCTCACTAATGCCACTTGAAGATGTTAGGGAAGGTGGAGCAACTGGAGGGTGAGGATGGGCATACTGGACATGATAGTTGTTTGTTGCCATGGAAACATTGTAGCCATAACTGAACTGTGGCTGAGGTTGGTATTGGTAGTGAGGGATTTGAGGAGACTTATTTTCATAATATGGGGGACGATAAAAGGTATATGTGTGAAATGGGTCCATTTGTCAACTCCTCATAGAAGCTACAAATTTATAAAAATTTGGGATCACACAAAATCAGAAATGATCTTGTACATACCATCACTATGACTGTTCAAACCAGTGGATTCTCTCTAGTAGGGTCGCTGTGGTTTTTATTAA
Organism: Thuja plicata; assembly: GCA_018584345.1. NCBI lineage: Eukaryota > Viridiplantae > Streptophyta > Pinopsida > Cupressales > Cupressaceae > Thuja > Thuja plicata. The sequence goes on from MU224858.1 coordinate 7,351,506, forward strand.
AAACACTTCTGAAAGTTGATAAAACTAAGAATAACACTCGAATTATCAGTGAATAATGATTGACTGGATACAAGAGGCTTAAGTAGCTGAGTAATGTTTTGTGTCCCACTAGGCGTGCCATAAAACTATTGATCCCTAATCAGGCTCTCACCAGAGGTACTGTAGTCTGGAAGCTTCACATGGGTGGTACAAGTTTGCTCCATGTGAAATGACCTTCGGGATTTTATAAAAGTTGGCTCTTCATTTCATGTGTTTTAGGAAAAAGGGAAGAAGGAAGCTAAAGAGATTTGAAGTGATGCACAAAGCTTTTGGAACACTTTAAACCTGACATGCACAGGCTATTTCAGTGAATGAAATATCAAGGCAATTTTATAACTCATAGATCATAGGTACAGTTACAGAAATTTAATAACCCTTATAAGAAAATGACATAGAGTGAACCATACATTACACTTACAGAATAGAGAAGCCTACGGCATAATCTATTTAGCAAAGCTTAAAAGCACATGCACGAAAGTCTGTTATTACTTTTAACCAGCACAGAAACTTTTGTGACCACTGAAAACTTCAAAATAAAAGGGCTAAAAGCACGATCAATTTGTATTAAGAATTCCAAATGCCCATTACAGTTTGAGGCTTACAAAAATCTTTTCAAAATAAATCTTTGAAAAGTCTTGTTCTATTTGTCAAAAATTAGGTCTAAAGTTTTCCCTTCCACTGAGAAGATGATCCTCTTATTTTTTTAACAATCTACCCCTTTTAAGGCTAAGGCACACTTCTCTTCTCCAAAAAGAAAGCAAGTAGAAGAAAACACCAGGTGTCATACTCCATGCATCAGGAGAGAGCGATCTCGATCAGCAACACTGAAAACTGATAGCAAGCCCATGTTGATCCGTTACGAGAAATGAATCACTCATCATGCTCTGCAACCATTACTTCCCATAAAACAGTGTAATTGAGAAAATGCCGAAACACGTGAGAAACAAGCACGCGGGCGTGGAGTGTGTCTACACTTTTAGCTCGACCGAGGAAAGACACGCAACCTTCAAGCGCTAGCTTCCCATAGTAGGAGAGATGGAACTTCTCAAAGTCCCGCGAGAGAACCACGCTACACTACACGAATTATATATTTCTTACACGCCACAACTCATATCCATGATGAAGTGAGGAATTACATATAGTCGCCACCCGAATGAATGTGGCTAAACTCTACGAAAAACAACACTCCATACAGTTTCTAAAATCCTCAAAACACAATGGATTTTTGCAAAGTTTTCAGTAGTTGAATCTTCATGAGCTGCTTCCCCATTGTAGTTAAACCACAAAAATTAGATGAAAAAATATTGTGTTTTGCAAATTTGTAGGTTTTTTTACAATGCCATTTTGTGTGGAGATTAAACGTCGCCCACCAGATCCCACTTGAAATTGAGAAACAAAGCAAATGGGGAATGGAGAATATTGGTAAGAATGATAGCATTTATAGAGTTTCCTTCAAAACCAAAAATCAACACTACAGTTGTCTAATATGTTTGCAAGTGTCTAGTGAAATGAATAAAGGAAGGTGGTTAAGACCAAATGAACCACACAATATCTTTGTCACTATTCTCATCTTTAAAAAAACAAGAAAAGAAAGGGCATTAATTCAACTTAAATTGTCAACATGTTGTGTTGACAACTGGGTGCTCTTCGATAAAAATTCAAGAGAGCATTCAACACGCCTTTGCTAGTTTTAGAAAAGAAAGCCAACACAGTAACTTGGTCTATTCAAAGGTTGACACCTTGAAGTGGAATTGTGAAGATAATTAAAAGATATATATTGGTCTTTTTTTTACAATATTTTAATGTGTTCAACATATTTATCTTGTTGGTGCATTACACACGAAGTTGTCACACCAAATCTTATCAAGTGTTGAGTTTAGAACATCTATGTAAGAGATTGCAAATGAGGTGACAACATATTCCAAGATAAAATCCTAATCTATACGAAAGGAAAGGAAATGTCTTTTTATAGTCCACGATACCAGCCATGTGTTTTTGGGTTTACATATGGTGACAACAATATGGGACTATCCTATACTCCTTGCGGGAGGCACAAATATAATAATATATGATTACAAGTTAATTAAGATTAATAAAAAGTCGAGAATGAAGAGTTGTGACTCCCTCAACATAAAATATAAAGGAAGGAGAATTCATGTGAAAAGGGGGTATATATTTTTCACTAGCACAGAGTTTAAGACAATTCGCAGGAATAAAGATAGCGCAAAAGGGGTTTCCACTAATTATCATGACTTTCTTCAAGAACCATGGACCATGAGCAAACCCTAAAAGACCTTATTTTGTGATCTTAAGAGAGCCTTAATAGATTTTAAATAATTTATGTTTTTCTCCACTTCATTCCAATTCCATTTCCATTTTCATATATATATATGAAATGAGACTATCTGAAAAACACCCTGTGATCTATAACAACAATATTTTCAAAAGCTTTGCATTGTTCTCTGTGCGTGAACAATTAAATCATACATAAAATGAAAATGGAACCCAGAACTTAGGACTTAAATCAAATAAACTATTCCCTCCATCCACAAAGTCCTATGTGCATATTCTGCTGGAGATATTATGTCAACATCGTCAAATTCAATGCAGTCGCAATGATCATCAGATCCCTTCGTAAAAAGCTCTAGTGTAAATTTCTATCCTTCGACGCAAACTTACGTTTGTCTAACCTGCATATTTTACTGGTCCATCCCAAAAATGGGTCTACATTGCTCGATACAATTCAAATGAATGTAAATTATAGTTTGACATTCAGCAGGACTCGTTTGTGTTTGCAATGTTTTTAAATTGGAGAACATATGTGGTGTTAAGCAAAGCTTGTTTGTAAATGCACATGAATGTTTAATATTTTAACTCAAATGTATTCCCTCATATTGGAAGCCTGACATGAACCAACAGGAACGTTCCCCTAGCCGTACATTTTTCAAGCACTTCCAAACTTGCTGGTTTGCTCAAGCTATGGTATTCTAACCATCAATGCGGGAACCATACTTGGTTATGCCCTGGTTAATTTAAGTGATCAGTTTCACCCATATTCATGTCAGCCTACTAAGTTTAAGGATGCAATTGCCAAGGAGTGCCAGATTAAAAGCCTCGTGCAATAGCTCCAGATGAAATTCTTGAGAACTTGAAATGGGTAGTTCAAATAAATAAATCCTTTAAAAGCTCAATGATAGGAGGCTGGTGGCACACATTTTAATCTACAGAAGGACAATAATGATATGTGTTAAGCAAATAAAACAGAAGAAAATAAAAAACAGAGTCGACAAAAATCCTTCCTGCCATCTTGCAAAAGAAAATGACTTAAAACTTCTATATATTCAAACCGAAGCAAGATGGATAGAATTTAGGAACACATCTGTAGAACTCAACTAAGGCAGCTTTTTTGCCTGCATGCTTGCAACATAATGTTACATCCCAGTTCATTAATCCTTTTGTGCACCAATGATTTTAGTTTGGGATTAGGACTGGTGGCAAATGATTGACGTGCAAGAAAGTTCATCATCGATCATCCACATATTAAGGGCTTTCAATCGTTCCTTTACATAATCTGTGTCTTTATTTGGAGGCCAAAATAAAACCTTTGCTACTGGTTCTGAGAATGTTTTGGAAGAAGAATTACTTGTATAGCTACCAACATGTGTCATTAAACTTGCATCAATTAACTTGATCATAAAATTGAATCTTGTAATGGAAGAACTAACTTGAGAACTTAAAATATTTTCATCTTCAGGAAGATCATCAATGACAGAAGATGTAGCTTTTTGTGCCAATTTTACCAATACATTACTCATTAACTGTATTGTTGCTTCTGAACTCTTCAAGTACAATAGCTCTGCTCTCTGCTTTTGGTCTGTCTCCAAAAGAATCGCATCATTCTTGAGGTAACTTTCAGTAGAAAAAATAGTGTCTGTGGGAATTATGTTTGCTTTAGTTAACCAGATGCTATAATTAAGTAGGAGTGATTTCTTTATTGCGTGTGCATAAACCAGAGCCTCCCTGAAACCTGGAACTTTGGAAAATTTAAGATCCACTAAACCCACTCTCGTCATATCATCTAGCAGTTGATCTGCATCTATGGTTGCATGTCCCCTCCTAGCCAAGTCATCTAACAAATTTGTTTTCTCTCCCAGAAGAATATAATTCCGGATGCCTAACTTTTTGAACTGACACAAAAGATTCCTTACAATAGCAACTGGTATTCTAAACAAACTAACAAGGATTACCCTCTTCTGCTCTTGAACGGATGATAGAACTGTTTCTAATTCATCAAGCCTTTTCACAAGTCTATGTACAAGCACTTTCTGAAAGCAGAAATCATACCAGTTGATAAATTTCAAAGGTTTCATTTCCCATAGGTTAATGTCCAGAATATTGTTTGAATTAATTAACTGAGAATCAGGCCCAACATTCTTCCCATAGTTTACACCAGCATCCCTGTAAGAAACACTCAATGCTCTTTCAAGTAATAAGTTGGTGTACAGATTGTAGTATCCGCGAGTATGAATGAATTTAATAAACCAGGGGGTCCAGATCTTTTCCCCCATTTTCTTGTACCAACCATTTGTGACCATACCTTGTAAAATAGGCTTAATCCCTTTGCTTTTATGCATATCATACCAAAGACGAAACTCTTTCCAAGGTTTTGGGAAAAGAAGCTGGCCCCATGTGCCAACCATCTGATACAAAAATAGCCGAGTATGATCATCCACTTTTAATTTGTTTCCGTGTTTACCTGCATGAAAAAACAGAAAATGTCAATAATTTATTAGTTTATCAATGGCAAGCAATACAAACATTTATTTTGGCAGCAAATGAATAACAAGAAAGCCGGCAATAAAAAAACACCTTCCAAACATAAATGTTGAAGACAAGATGCCAAATGGTAGCATTGATGAAATGATGATTTAAAAAGGTAGTCCCAACAGTGTCTGAATGGGATGTGAAAACGTTTCCTATATCTCATGCACACTGTGTTATCGAACCCCAAGGCTTAGTGCAGGTTAAGTTGATGCTCAGATGTTAATTGACAAATCAGCCACGCACCATAGAAAACATAAATAGATACAATCACACGTTATGGGAGCCATGTGTATTGTATATCATTGTCAACTGTAAATAAGCAATATAAAAGACTAATCTCATGATCAACTACCCTGATTGGCATTCAATTCTCACTAGCAAAAAGGTTAAAAATCCTATAATCTACTTTTTGTCAAGCATATGAACTCACAACGAAACATCACCAAAATAACTACTGCATCTTTCTATCAGAAGTATTCCTCTTGACATTATATTTTAAGACAGCCTTCGCCAGATAGGTTGCTCATATTAGGTTGGCTGCCATCTACACACAACAAGACTCTCTTGTTGGTTTAAGTGAACTTCCAACTTCTAAATATTAACTAACCTTTTGTTCTCCTTAATGAATAGATTCCAATCCAATTGACTTCCTGTTTTGGCATGGTTAACTTCTTCCTGTTCAAACTTCAACCCACCTTCTAATATGAATATCTGAGCAACACTCTTGTTTACTGCTCAGATCTCATTCCTGAATTGGTTTTCCTTCTTATTGCTCACTTGTCTGCTTCGGTTATTAAACTAAGCTATGATCAGACCTCATTCCTGAGTTGTTTTTCCTTCTTATTGCTCACCTGTCTGCTTCCGTTATTAAACTAAGCTATCTTCTATCATAACATGATCACAATCTATTGAATCGTTGCAATAAGAGAATTCATACCCTAGTTTTGGCTGCTAATTATTTTCACGCGTAAAACTCTTCTAATGAGATAGTTTAATTCAAAAATGCCAAAATCAAAACTCAGCATTATGAGTAACTGATTGAGGACTTATACCAGTTTATCTCAAATCAAGTGTCACCAGCTTGATTGCTAGTCTGAATGTGGGCACTCGAAAGGCATGGATCTAAATTTCACTTCTTTTGGGAATCAGAAAAAATTTATCTATTCCATGTGAGTCCGTCTAGCTGGTAATGATTGAAGAGAGGATGCCGGAACAAAATCCTAGAATCAAGACCAAGGGATTAACCAACCACTTTCAAAAGCAATAGGAAATTACTGGAGGATAATGAACACCCATGCTCAAACTTGATGTGAAGAACATTTAAGAACTAGAAGATCTCGTATCTATACAATCAAAAATTTAAAAAACTAAGATGAGGATGAACACAACTCCAACTCCTACAAGATTTTTGCTCCGTTAAGAAAATTCTATTTGGTAAAAACTTGGATCCATGTCATTTATCTCAAAAGTCAAAAGCCAAATCTCAGTATCAATATCCCAGCACCACTGATACATTGCAATCAAAAGTGTGTACAAGTTAGCAGTAATGATTAGAGCTAAAATGCTAGGTTCGTTTTCTCTAAGGATAGATATAGAGACTGTGGATGAAAATAGTTCCTCTAGACATTTCCACAGAAAGGCGGTTTTTAAAAATTGACACAATTGAAAAAGAAATTACTTGGTTTGTCAACCCATCAAAAAGGACACCAAATGCAAACATGGAGATAAAGAAGCATAGGAAGATCTCCATAGTAGCAATAATAACAAACAGAATAATGGAAAAGACAACAATTCACAACCAAGGTAACCTACACAACATCTTCGTTTAGACTAAACTTATTAATCTTGATTCTTCTACTGAATCTTCCATTAGCAACTGAATACAAGAATTGACAAATGAACATTTCAAGCAACAAGCCCTCTTCTATGTCTACAATATGAAAAAAAATGGTCTGCATCACCATTACACAGATGTGCACACCCTAATTTAAAATAGATGCACATTATACATACTTACCTACCGCACCCACCCTAGACATATAATTATAACTTACTTCAATTGTATAATGTTATGTTGTACAATTCATGAGTATGCATGCATGTGTGAATGTTGTGTGTGTGCATATGTTGCGTGTACAAACTGTCATGTCCCCTTTCTAGAGTGGACATCAAAGAGGGAGGAGTTGGCCTATCATTGTAGTCTCGTAGGCTATCAGAGATGGATAGAGACTCATTCGGTGCATATAGTGACCGGATCTTGGCTTTACAGGCAGTTTGGAGCCAGTTCCTAGATTTTAGGGGATATCCCTAATTTTTAGGAGGATGTGGTAGTTTCCAGATGTGAGGTCCCACTGGATGTTATGATTTGGGTGGAACAACAAGTAATACAGAGGATCAGGTTGATTTTGGTGAGTTTGCACAAGAGAGTAATCCAGATACATGTATTTCAAAGGCATTGTGCGATGACAGTTCATGTCATGATGAGTATGATTTCTTAGACCACAGCAGTGTGTACTCATAGTGGCACTGAATTCCAGGATCGTGATTCGGTTGTATGTGCGGACACATGGGGAGCTGATGAGAGTGAGCATAGTGTGGTGGCAGCAGTTTCATCATTGACTGAGGAGGTGGTCTCAGAGGTACAGAGTTGCAGTACTATCGATGAGGATGCATGCATTAGTGAATGCATATTGGATACCCCTTACAGAGATGTACCGAACTCAAACACAGTATCCTACCATAGTGCATATCCAGAGGTAGTACACATGCCTGCGAATTATCATTTTCAGACCCCTAATTGCTTGATTAGACAACTCAGGGTTGATGACAGGAGGGTAGACACAGTTGTTGAGCACTTTGATGCCACTCGACGGATGTTATCTACGCTCAATTGGAGTGCTCTCATGACTGATGAGCAGGATAGTAGCAGATTTTCCATGGCAGAGTTCCATGCTCTTCATGAGGCTATGGGGATATTGAAGTAGGATTATTTGGAGTTAGTGGCTGCTCGGAGTTACCTTCTAGAGAAGGATTGCATCTGCTATGATGCCCTGATGCGGAAGGAGGAGGAAGTTGACAGGTTCACCCATGAGCTTGAGGAGATGAGTGAGTCATGAGTGATTTGATATTGGAGATTGGAAGTTTTATTTGTTGTGGCAAGGATCGACTTTACACTTAGCATCATTTATTAGAAGAAATTACAGTATTCAGCTGGGCGGCCAGCCTATTCCAGCTTGGACGTTTTCCAGAGGCAGCTCGAGCTTGCATTGGGCGCCATTCCTTCTTAGCAGCCCACGTTTTTCAGTTTGGAGGCATCTTTAAGGGTTTGTGACAGAAAACCATTTATCTTTGGTGTTTGCAAAGCATTTCTATAGCTGGCGTCAAGTTCTGGAGACAGCCACAAATCCATTTGGTGTATTTATTCCTTGAATACAGAAATCTGAATATTATGCCTGGTACGATTTGAATAATTCTCAGATTATTAAGTAACTTTAATTTATATGAATGCTGCTCTTCATTTCTAGTACGAAGTTGTTTGTTATTTGTCATTTATTTTCATATATCTTCAAAAGCACCAAGGAAAACAATAAAAAACGAGAAAACAAGAAAAAGCCAAAAAAAAATCAGAATTCAACAACAGTTCATTCAGAGGTACAAACGCTGGTCAAAGTTTTAGATTGCAAAATAAACAGTAATTCCAAGGTCACCGGGATTGGGGATCTTTCACAAACTCACCTTGTACCCCACACACCAAAGATTTAAGGGTCCCCACCCATACCTTGTGTATCCTCTAAACACTTCCACTCAATTGACTTTGGGCTGCATGCATTAGTAGTTGAGAAAATGATTATCTTCTAACCCCTGAATCAATATAAACAACCCTAATTTAACTTAGTAAGAATCTTAAGTTGTCTCACCAATGTAACCAAAGACGGCCTGGAATAAGTGATTACAACATCACATTTGTGAAGGAAACGCTCACCATCAACAATGCATTTTAAGGATGAGAGGTCTATACAAAATTAGATAAAACAATTAGTTATTGAGAGGAATAGTCTCTAGAAATGTCATTGTCCCTCTCCTTCATTTTCATTCTCATGCTTTGCTTCAGTGAATAGACATCTAATTCTAAAAAGTCATCATTGTTGAGAATTAGTATCAAGGGTAACCAAGTTCTTTTGGTAGAATTTTAATTTTGGTTTTGTTAGGAATTAATCTTTACTTGGTAAACTTAATTTTTTCCTTTTGTCTATTGTAGGAAGATTCCTCGGGAATCCCTACAAGTTCTTTGTCTTCTTTTGAGTTCTCACATCTCATTTTCTTTATTCCAAATATTTGGAATATTAGATTTCCTCCTTTGTCAATTCTAACAATACTACATTGATGCAAAAGTTTAAAATGGTAGATAGATTCTCTGACATTGTTCCTTCTAAGATTGAATGCACACGATACATGAGTGGTAAGATGCATAGGGAGTCTTTTCCACGTGTTGAAGCATAGAGGGCAACTCATAAGTTGCACCTTGTTCATAGTGACCTTTTGGAACTCATGGAGAATACCTCCATCCAAGGATCACAGTATACACTTACCTTTGTTGATGATTTTTCAAGGAGTAACTGGATCTATTTCCTTCATAGTAAGGATCAAGTTCTTGATATATTTTCTAAATTTCATAAGTTTGTCGAAAGACAATCTGGTTTTAAGATTAAAATTTATAAAACTGATAATGGTAAGGAATATGTGAATGGTGTTTTTAATGGTTACTTGAAATAATTTGGAATTAAGCATGAACTAATCGTTCCCTATACACCTCAAGAAAATGGTGTAGCAAAAAGGAAGCATATAACAATAGTTGAAATGGCTAGATGTGTGTCGCATGCTAGAAATATGCATTATAAATTTTGGGTTGAAGTTATGGAGCAACTTATCTTATTAATAGGACTCCTACCAAAGCTCTAAAGGACATATCTCCCGAAGAGGCTTGGTCTGGTAGGAAGTGAATCTCAAAATTTAAGGATTTTTTATTCCATTGCTTATGTTTATAAACTTTATGAAAAAAGGCAATAGTTAGATTCTAAATCTTCTTATATATTTGTTGGGTAAGATGAAAATTCTAAGGCTTATAGAGTTTACAATCCTATCACTAACAAAGTAAAAGTTGTTAGAGATGTTTGTAATGCAAAAAATGGTGTACATGATTGTTCCAAAGTTCATGATACTGGAGCTTCTCAAAGTAAAATTGTGCTTGCGGAGGACAATTCTCCTCCATGATAGTTCTACTCCTCATGATTCTTCTTCTAGTGAATTTTCAATTACATCTAAAAGGAGACTTGAATGGTTTAAAACAATGTTACCCAAGGACACATATCCGACATAATTTGACCCATCCTGGAAACTAGGAAACTTTTGGAAACCTGTCCCCTGGCTGTCTCATAAAATTAATGTCTGAGTTTTGATAATTTGTTTGACTTCCACTGTCATGTGAACTCTCAATTTAAATTATTTAACACAAACATTATATGTTAACGTTCTATAATGTATATAAGCATGCTTTATCCATGTTTTCATATGAATATTTAAAATTTTCCTATATATTTAGAATTTCCCCTATTTTTTATATAGCCCCACTACCATCCCTGCTCCGGGAAAAAAAATCCATCCTGGAAACACGAGGTAACTTAGGTTTAAAACTTTGATTCAAGACAATGCTGGTTATTTAGCTAGAATGAATAAATCTAAAGTTAGAAAGAAAAATTTCTATAATCATGCTTTGATGTCTAAAGTCATGAATACTAATGATCCTCAATCCTTTGAGCAAGCTAAATCTCAACCACATTGGGAAAAAGCTATGCAAGAGGAATATAATACTTTGATTGTCAATCAAACTTGGGAGTTAGTTCCTCTCCCTCAAGGTAAAGATCTTGTTTTTTACAAATGGTTATATAAAACTAAATTCAATGTCAATAATGAAATTAGTAAGTTTAAAGTTGGATTAGTTGCTAGAGGTTTTTCTCAAATTGAAGGATTAGATTATAATGAAACGTTTGCTCCTATAGTTAAAATGCCTACTATTAAACTAGCTTTTGCTTTAGCTTCTAATATGTATTGGTCTATTCATCAAATGAATGTCAAAAGTGTTTTTCTAAATGATGATTTGCATGAAGAAATTATATACCTCAACCTCCAAGTATTTTTAGGGATGGGTTAATGAACATCTTGTTTATAAATTAAAGAAATCAATCTATGGTTTAAAACAATCTCCTAGAAAATGGTATTCTAAATTCAATGCTTTCTTTATTTCTAAAGGTTTCATTAGAAGCAAAAATGATTCTAATTTATATATTAAACATAGTGAAGATGATTTTGTGATTATTTTTCTATACGTTGATGATTTGATTATTACTTCAAGTTCTAACCATTTAGTTTATGATGTTAGGTCTCAACTTAATAAAGAGTTTCAAATGACTAATTTGGGTTTGTTACAATAGTTTTTGGGTATGCAAATTTGGCAAACACCTAAGTGTATCTTTCTTTCTCAAAGTAAATATGTTCAAGATCTTTTAGATAGATTTAAAACAAATGATGCTAACCCTGTTTCCACTCCTTGTGAATTGGGAACTAAACTTATGATTGATATGGAAACACCTTTTGTTGATGCTACTCTGTATAGACAACTAGTTGGAAGTTTAAAGTATTTAACTCTTACTAGACCTGATATTGTTTATAGTGTTGGTTTAGTTTCCGTGTTTATGTCTAGACCTCAACAAACTCATTTTAAAGTTGCAAAAAGAATTTTACGATTCAAGGTTCTCTTAATGTTGGTTTATTTTATAATGCCAATTGTGACTTAATTTTAAAAAGGTATACAGATTCAGATCTAGTGGGGAGTTCCCAATATGGGAAATCTACTTGTGGATATTGTTTTTTGTTGGATCAGATGCAATCTCTTGGAATAGTAAAAAGAAACAATCTACTTCTCTTGGCTCAACCAAAGCCGAATATAAAGGTTGTACCCATGCATCCAAAGAGGTCATATGGTTAAGACGACTACTTGAAAATTTGGGTTTACCTCAAGAGGCTCCTACACGTTTGTATTGTAATCAAACTGTCATTGACTTGGAAAAGAAACCAATCTTCCATGCAAGGACCAAACACATTGCTCTTCAACATCACTTCATTAGAGAGAAAATTGATGCATGACTTAGGCCTTACATGTATTCATATGTACTCATGTATTCTTGTGTATGATTCATGCCTTACATGTATTCATATGTATGACTTTTGCCTTACATATATTCATATGTACTCATGTATTCTTCATGCCTTGTGTGTATATATGAATTATGCCTTACGTGTATTTTCAGGTATGATTCATACGTATGCTTCATGGTTGTGCGCTACATGTATTCACGTGTATGCTTCACAACTTAAGTGAATTCGTATACATAGTTCATGCTTTGTGCATTGTGTGTGTTCATGTGTATGCTTCATGACTGAAGTGAAAATTACATATACTTCATACTTTGTGCACTGCGTGTATGCTTTATGACTTAAATGAATCCATGTGTATACTCTATGCTTTGTGCGCCACGTGTATGCTTCATGGCTTAAGAGAATTCATACTTAATAGCTACATGTATTTACATATATGCTTCATGCCTCGTGTATTCACGTATATTACTTCATATCTTATGTGTAAGATTCATACCATGTGTGTATTTAGAAGTGTTTGGTTCATGCTACTGTGTGTTTAGCATATTTACTCCATGTATTCCACGTATATTAATGTGCTTGCCTCATATCAGTCATGCGTTTATGTGCCTTCCTAGTGTACACCTTATGTCTTAAATATTCTTCGTATTTAGAAGTGTTTGCTTCATGCTACTGTGTGTTTAGCATATTTACTCCATGTATTCCATGTATATTTATGTGCTTGCCTCATATAAGTCATGTGTTTATGTGCCTTCCTAGTGTACACCTTATGTCTTAAATATGCTTCGCATAATGTTTGATGTGTTTCAACAAGATTATTCTGTTAGTGTTTTATGAGGACTTACAAATGTTGCAAAAACCAAACTCCTGCATTCAAGTAAAAAGGGTGCATATTTTAAGATCCTTCATACTGTAAACATGAAGTAACATTAGGTATCCGTGCATAGAACTATCCACGAGTTTGACTGCCATAGCAATCTGTCATCATGCTTGACACCAAGTTGTCAACTCTTTAACAGTATAGCAAAAATGTCAAATCAAAAACATTGTCTTGGGAAGATACAAGATATGTCTGGTATGTAAGCATATACTTAACAAAGTACAAATTCTAGAGCATACATATGGCATCCCTCTCTAATACACCATACAGTGTATAAAACGTTGAGTTGTCTGAACTTTCACATAAAAAGACATTGATTGAGATTACTGAGTGACAAATCAAATCCTCAAAAACCTAAGTAAGCCTAATACAATATAAAGGGTCAACCCTCACAAGCCAAACTGTTAGCTATACCTTCATTAGACTTAGTGAATGACCTGGAAGTATTGATAGTTGACATACAGGATTGATTCATATTTAAACAAAGGTGATTCTTGGTCTTGATACACTATTATAACATGTATAAACATGAATTGTACATTGAAGATTTAGGACTTAGAAACCATTGCTTCAGGAACAAATTCTAATGCCATCAATATTAAAGAAAAGAAGTCTGGTTGGAACTGGAGAAGAACCTCACAACCAAGAAGTGTGTCATGCTTCTAATTCTCATCCTAATATATGTTAAGTTCTTGTGTTAACACGAAGAGATGTCTATGATTAGCCCGTGTGAATACAATCGGCACTATTGCAAAGTAACCTTGATCCTTGTCTAAGTTCCAACTATTGGTTAGAAGTGAGGGAGAAACATATAGGATAATGTCAGGACTCAGAGTAGTGCAGCGAAGGTGGATTATGAATTAGATCATTCATTCATTGCTTGAGGACAAGCAATTGGGAAGGGCGGATTGTAATGTCTTTTTTGTGAAATAGGATTTAACAATAAATAATAATAAAATTTAAATATAAAAATAAATAATAAAATATAATATAATATGATTACAAGTTAATTAAGATTAATGAAAAGTCGAGAATGAAGAGTTGTGACTCCCTCACAGAAGATATAAAGGGAGGAGAATTCATGTGAAAAAGGGGGATATATTTTTCACTGGCACAGAGTTTAAGACAGTTCGCAAGAATAAAGATAGCGCAAAAGGGGTTTCCGCTAATTATTGTGACTTTCTTCAAGAACCACAGACCATGACAAACAGAGAATAGCGCATATATTATATCCCTGTTTATATTAGACGATAGCAAGGAAAATAGCGCAATAGTTTATGTCGTCACTATTGTTGGTCTCCTTTGATGGCTTCAATAACTAGGCTGCAGAACCTTAACTTAGGAATTGTCCATCCATTCTAAGTAGCTGTCTGGTCATTATAAAGATTCATTTCTTGTCAACCCAGGGACGTATACTTGAAATGGGTCAGCAAAGTTTATGCACTAGGAACTCATTTTGTAGTCATGCTTTCTATAGATGAAAAGGAAACAATACTGGAAACAAAGTGCATGGAAAGGAAATAACTTAAACACTTAATAACAACTATCATCTAACTTGAACTCAATTGAATAACAGAAATGAAATGCGTTGACAAACAAATAGGGACTACTTCGTCTGCCTTGGCTGCAGGAACAGACACAGGAAGAGATTTCCAGTGGCTGCAGGAACGGTCAACTATCAAAATAGAGACTAACTAATGCATGCAAAATAACTACTAAGTGCTACAGATGGAATACTCACTAAGTGGGCCCCCTTACTGAGTCTTCTCAAAAATCAACTATATGCTTTCAAACTGAAATATCATATTATTGATTCAAAGTATTGTTACATACTAATGGCTGAAAACTGTTTTTCTATAAACTGGAAACTGAAAGTTACAATAGCTATGGTTCTAACTCTTGAGAAAGAGTACCTAAACCTTATTTATAGAAAGGAAACTCTAACTAACCTTATCTATCAGCAAGTCCACTCCTATGCTAATAGGACGCTACTTTATTACAGCATAAAACAGGGAGTTATGCTCCAAGAGAGAAACAGTCAAATCTGTTTCCATTACAGAGAGAATCTAGCATAACTAATATCCCTAAATCGACTCTACTTCAAAGATGATCATTAAGGTTCTATTATTACACTTCATGGCCTGCTTGAGAACGATTGTTGACTTCTTCAAGATTGGACTTTGTCTTCAACCGGCTGACTTTGTTAGAACCTCCTTGTTGCAAGGTCTCTGACTGTTGCTTTATACTACTGCATGACATTATTAGAGTGCACAAAACATAGGCATATGTGTGTGTGTTACAGCAGAATAAATTCATCCATTCACATGCAAAATTAACATGAATATTTCATATAGCAACATGAGTCATGTACTAGGTTCATCATTCAACCAAAAAGGTAATAGAGGACAAGTTTATAACCATTATAGCAGTCTTAGGGAGTTATCTAGTAAGTCAGCACAAAGCATATAAACAAGGTATTTAAACCTTATCATTGTTTTGGAACCTCCTAAAAGAACCGTCAAAACATGAAAAACAGAGATAAAACAGAGCCATTAATTAGGCTCATCATTCCCCCCAACCATATCTCTTGTTGGTCCTCCAGCAGGTACCAAGTTCCTTATTCTTGCCTGCATCTTGTAATCACTGGGAGTAGGCTGGCCTAAAGCTCCTGCAACTAAGCTCCAGTAGAATGCCTTGCTTTTCTCCAACCTACTCCATCTAGCTCTTTCAAATGTCTCATTAAAAGCATTTTCAAATTGCCTGCAATCTGGTATTGGCAATAACATAGGCAATTGGAAGATAAGCGGAAGCCAATTGTTTTCTTTTGCCCTGCCCAAGTGTACATACCAGTTGGCTCTACGCATGGATGCATAGTAGTTATGTAGAGAATGTGGCTGTAGATGTTTTAACTCATCTGATAAACTATTCCATTGTTGTGCAAGGTACCCCATGACCGTTTATCCTTCATTGGGGGCCATGTGTTCAAATTCTTAGTAAACCCCTTCCCTTAAGGCTAATATTTGTGGTCTCAAATCAGTCCCATATAAAAGCTTTTGCTAATCATAGTAGAGAATCATTGGATTCTTGGACTTGGCCCTGAGAGTGAGGGGAATTGAAAGTTCTTCATCACTGTAATTTCTAAACTGGCGCCCTCTAGTGTTCTCATGTTGTATCCATGACATCAGGGCCCTCAGATGAATATCACCAATGTAGAGCAATGAATTCCATTCAATATCATGTGGAACGGCAAAATTGTGCAGGTAGAATTCACAGAGTAAATTCTTGGTGGCTGTAGGAGATCATAAAATTCTTTTGGAGTTTCAATGGATGGATTCAAATCAGAAAGAATTGTCATCTTAAAGGAAAGATGGAGTTCTTTCAAATATAATGCATATACTTTTGGTGGTGGCCTGCATTCCAAGATTTGTGGAGCCAATGTTACCACATTATCCAGTTTAGTTTTTAATGCACCATTTTCTTCATTTTTCTTTCCAATCTCCTCATCATTTTTGCTGATTATTTCTTGCAATTTCATCTTCTCCTTACTCCATTCTGCTTCTTTGTCTAACATGTCATTATACAATGGCTAAAAACATCAATGTAAATGCAGGGGGCTTATGCCTTCCTGCTTGAATCTTTCTCTGACCTCTTCCTTCTTCTTCTTTCCCAGCTGGATCCTGCTTTGCCATCTGTTCAACCACAGCAACAAGCCCAGCTAAACCTTCCAGTCCCTGGTTATCTTGAGGCTAAGCCTCAACTATCATCAAATCATGCTCCTCTTGAAGCATTTCACCTAAATCATCCTCCCGCGACACTTCCTCACCCTCCTTATTTAAATCATAGACCTCCATCAGAGGCTTATCTTAATGTTCTTCATAAGAGGAAAACTGAGGGTTGTCCATGGGTGGTCTAGTAGAATGGTTAAAAGCTATCCTTTCTCCCTCACTTGGGGTGGTATGATCAGATTCAGATGATTCAATTTGTATGTTGGCACTGGGTTCCTTGGACACAACTGCGTTTCTAGGCTTTCCTCTCAGCCTGTGGCTACTCCTTTGAGGGGTAGACTTATCTGCCCTAGGGGTTTTCACTTGTTTTTGTCTCTTGGAGGGCTTCTCAGTAATCGTTGCAGGTGAATCTGTTGCCTCTACTTTTCTCTTTCTTGGGCTGGGATTTTTTTGTTCTAATTGTTGTTTCTTTGTCTTCCCCCTTGAACCCTTTGTTTCCTTGGCTTTTCCCTTCTGCCTCTTAATGGAAACCCTAGTTTTTGCTAGGGTTTCAGGTGATTCATTGATGTTAACTCCTACTAGTGAACTCTTATCATTACTGGAAGAGGACTTAGAGGAACTTACCTCGATTGCAGGAGAACATACAACAGGGGCTGCCCTTGAGGTTGAAGCCCCTGGGGTAAACTTGAAAGTTCCTTATTGTGTTAATCCTTTGGATCATAGGACGACCCCTAAGTCCCACATTTGCATTAAACTCCCTAATTTGCACAAACTCCTCCCAAGTCATTTGAGACATATCCCTTAAAGACCTTTCTACCAATAATTTGATCAAACAATGGTGGGATACAGAATTGGTCTTACCTTTTTGAGTTTCAAATGCCATATTTGACAGCAAATTATAGAGAATGTTCAGAACATTCATGTGCCTCCTATGTCTGATATGACTCAATAGCTTGAAGTGCACTGAATGGAGGTTTGATTGTCTGCCTTCACATGTCAGGCACTTGATAACATACACCACCATTTGGCTCCATTTTGTGGGCAGAGACAGCCTCTTTGCTCCTTGCTTATCCACATCCAGAGGAGGGTCACGAGGTCTCGTAAAGTCAGCCGTGATAGACTGAACGTCTTTTGACTCGAGGTAATTCTCACCGTCAGTTGATAACCCAGTTACTTCTGCTATCCTTTCCTCTATTGCTATTACCTTCAAGCTCTCCACCATGGCTTCACCGTTTGAAAAGATCTAGACAAATTCTAGTGCAATGTTGGCATCAAAGCCATTAAGCTTCAAAAAGTAATCAAGCCATCCACATTGTCGGAATCGAGGCTCATAAACTGGGTCTTGGAGTATCAATGTGTGAACTGCAAGTTCACTACGCACAGGCAGACCTCCCATGACTTTTCTTCTGGCTTCTGCTCTTCAATTTCTGCCAATTTCCTGAAAATACCCTCAATTTCACTGAAAATAGCAAATCCCCTGCAAGAGTGGTAAGCTCAGAGACTACCTTCAGACACTTCCTGCAACTTCTTGAACCCTTTGTAACAGCTTTGCAAGCTTTTTTGCACTGCCGCCAAGACAAAGACTCATCCAACTTCTCTCTTTTTACTATAATTATGTCAACACGAACGCATTCAAGGCTGAATTTACTAAAAAGGCATTATTACAAGGAATGACAGTGGAATTAATACTACAGGCAAGTTCAAAAATTTAAATATGGCTCACATATAGCACGCAAGTTGTCACTTCAACTTTAGTTCGTAAGATTTGCAATAAAAAGTGACATGTTGGCTTGGAGTTCTTAAAAAGAAGGTAGTCATAAAGATGTCATGACCAATGACGTAATGAGCGTGTACCCTCCCCCCAACCAAAATGGAGACAGGTGTCCACACGTGTCCTAGAAAAGTAGCAAGATATTCGTAGGGAAATTGCTATGTGAAATATGCATTTTAATTATGCAGTAAATAAATAAAGTATCTGAAGTAATAAATATACCGAATGCTTATGTACATACCTGAATTTTGTAATAAATGCAAAGTATCTGGTCACTTTTGGACTTGACTGCATGTTGAACTGGTAAATCGGAGGAGTGAAAGTGGAATGAAGTGATTGTGAAATGATTATGGAAGAGAAGTGAAGTGAAGTGGAATGGAGTGGAGTGGTGCATTTATTAATGAAGAAGTGTACTTCCACAGGAGGTGGAAATATTTATTACGATTGCATGCATGGAGTTGTTTAAACAGAAGGTGTGACATTAAGTCCACCTTCTGCAATTTCTGGAAGTTCGGAGCCAAGATCTGCATTAAATTGTTGCAGGAACTCCTGCTTAGATGCCGGTTTTTGATAAAGTTTTAGGTGATGACCATTGACTAATAACTTGAATTGTACTGGATCAATCGTAGTAAGTTGAACAACTTCATTTGGAAAACCCTCTGCAATTTCATATGGGCCAAGCCATCTGGTTTGCAATTAACATATTATCCTTATATCTTGAATCATAGAGGAGTGCCCAATCTCCTGGTTGGAATCTCTTCTCCTTAATGTATTTATCATGTCATCGTATTCTCTGGTTTTGCACCACTTCAGTTTGATGTAGAGCTGATTTCCTTAATTCATCTAGAGCATTCAGTTGCATGAGTTTTTCCTTTTGTGTTGTAGATATGTCCATATCAAGCTCAAGAGTTGTTCTCAAAGTCTTATGCTCATCAAATTCAATTGGCATCATGGTTGTTTTTCCATACATCTCAAAAGGAGTGAAACCTATTGCTTTTCAAGATGTCCTATATGCCCATACTGCTTCAGGAAGTCTTGCTGCCCAATCTTTTCTATGCACAGCTATTGTCTTTGTAAGGATGGCTTCTATTTCCCTATTTGTGATTTCTACTTATCCATTTGCTTGTGGATGATAGGGCGTTGACTTCATATGCCTTATATTATACTCATTTACCAAAGTTGTGATAAGGGTTGAAGTAAACTGAGCCCCTTGATCCGTCACTATCTCCCTTGGAACTCCATAGTGTGTGAAAATCTCTTCATAGAGAAACTCTGCAACTTTGTTCTCCTTTGCATGCTTCATGGCTTTGACTTCTACCCACTTAGTCACATAATCAATGCAAACCAAGATATACGACTTTCCATTGGATGGAGGATCAATAGGTCCTACAAAATCCAGTCCCCATTTGTCAAATGGTGTTACAACCACTTGTGGATGTAATGGCATTTCATCTTATCTGGTTGTTCTGTCCATTCTTTGGCATCTATCACACTTTCTTGTATACTTTGTTGCATCCTTGTGTGGAGTAGGCCAATAGTGAGTATTTTGATGGTTGTTCTTTTGGCTGCAAAATGCCCTCCACGTGACTCATCATGGCATGCATGCAAGATATCATAGGTCTCATCCTCGCTTACACATCTTCTC
Organism: Thuja plicata; assembly: GCA_018584345.1. Classification (NCBI taxonomy): domain Eukaryota; kingdom Viridiplantae; phylum Streptophyta; class Pinopsida; order Cupressales; family Cupressaceae; genus Thuja; species Thuja plicata. The sequence goes on from MU224858.1 coordinate 7,371,602, forward strand.
ATCACTTGATCAGGTCCAGTATAAAACAAACAATCTGCTATCCATGAGAAATTGAAGCTCTTTTCAACAAGTGACCTCTTGTCCTTTGGGGAAAAGTGAGCAGGAATCCTGTCAGCAACTAGGTAATTGTCTATATCAGCATACCAAGGTGTGTGAATAGCAATAGAAAACAAATGCTCATCTGGAAACGAGTCGTTAATGACTTGTTGATCATCCTTGGTTGTCAGCCTGGATAAAAATCAGCTACTACATTTGCTCTGCTTGGCTTATCATACATTTGCTAACCTTCCTGAGATTGAAGGCTTCTTCATGTATTTTATGTTTGCATGATCTGTGTGAACAAAGATTTGATAACCAGTGATGTAGTGTATGAATTTATTGAGTGCATATATGACTGCTAACATCTCTTTCTCTATGACAGTATAATTGAATTCAGGTCCTTACAGGTTTTTGTTAATGAAATAGATAGTTGTCTCCACAGATTCTTCTTTCTGACCAAGGACTGCTCCAATAGCATAATCTGAGGCATCAATGTGGATGTGGAAAAGAATTGCCCAATTAGGTAAAGAATTGCCCAATTAGGTCCCTTAAGAACAGGCGCTTGAGTCAAGGTTGTCTTTAAATCAGAAAATGTTGTTTCACACTGTGAGGTCCGTTGAAAATCAGCATCCTTTGTCAATAGGTTATACAATGGTCCTGCCATGTTGAAATTCTTTATAAACCTTCTGTAAAAACCTGCATGTCCCAAGAAACTTCTAACATCTTTCTGCTTAACCGGAGTTGAAAGGTTTAGGATGACCTCAATTTTTGTAGGGTCTACTTGGATACCTGCTTGAGAGATGTAGTGACCAAGCACTACTCCCTCCTGCATCATCATGAAACACTTTTCACTATTCAAAGACAAGTTATGATTTGCACACCTTCGCAAAACTTTATGTAGGTTGCTCAAGGCTTCCTCATAAGTAGCACCATAAGCAGTAAAGCCATACATATAAATCTCCATACAATCGTGAAATATCTGAAAATATGCTAATGACTGCTCTCTGAAATGTAGCTGAAGCATTGCACGATCCAAATGGTAGAATAGAGTAGCCATAAGTTCCCCAGGGACAGGTAAATGTTGTCTTCTCTTGGTCCTCAGGTGCAATTCTTATTTGGTTGTATCAACTGAAACCATCTAAGAATGAGAAGTATTGTTTCCCTGCTACAGAATCGAGCACTTGGTCAATGAAAGGTAGTAAAAAATGATCCTTTTTAGTGACAGCATTAAGCTCTCTATAATCTACACATACTCTCCACTTTCCCTCCTTTTTAGGAACTATCACTAGAGGTGACACCCATTGGCTATCAAAAATTGGGTATATAAATCCTGCATTTAGCAACTTCTGCAATTCCCCTTTTACAATTTCTCTTAATGCAAGGTTAATCCTACTTTGAGGCTGCCTTACAATCCTCCTTAATGTAGATTCTGTGTGTACATAACTTAAGATCAAGACCCTTCATATCATGACAATCCCATGCAAATGTTTTCTCAAGAGACTTGAGCAATTCTATCAAAGACATGTTGCTTCTCAGTAAGTTTGTTGTTACATTCAAACACTTACCTGGTGAAAATTCCAGTTGCTTAGTCAATTCAATCATTAATGCTTCACTAAGGCATGGCATTTGCATTTCATGCGGTAGCGGAGTATGAAGCATGTCTTCGGTTGCAAGAAAGTTGGGTGAACAGGATATAGGAAGAATGCTTTCCAAAGGACAAGCAAGACATAGCGGGCTCAATGGTTTCTCATCTACTCCATAGTGATTTTGAATGATATTGGGGAGTATTTCATCCTCTTCTTGGAGTTGTAGGAAAGGATCCCTATTTATCACCATAAGTTGTGCAACTGAATTGGCCTCATCTATTTCATCCCCTATATTTGGCCACATTGGTAGTCCCAAATCAAGCTTAGGTTGTGTTGGGGGATAAAGAGCAAGCTTTTTAGTAGTCAGACCATCAGAAATGGTCATATCTCCTGACCTACAACCTATAAAAGCACCTGCTGTAGCCAACCAAGGTCTGCCCAAAATAATAGGATAACCTCTCAGAGTTGCTTTAGGAGAAAGAATCATAAAATCAGCTGGATATTCCCAAGAGTCCAAAGTCACTACAAGGTCTTCTATCATCCCTTCAGGTTTAACAGTGGAACTACCTGCTAACTGCATGACAGTGGGTGTAGGCCTCAAATTAGTGATATTAAGATGTTGCTTGATATCCTTTGTCATCACATTGATAGCAGCACCTAGGTCTATTAAGTCATTTTGGACTTGGATTCCATTGATGACAACTCTAACCACAAGGCTACCAGGGTTAGAGTACTTAGGAATAGTTATCTTTCCAAGCATTATATCTGCCAATTGACCTACTACATGCACTGTTTGGGGATCCTTTTTCTTCCTTCCAGTTTTCTTTAAACAGACTTCTTTGATAGCTTTGTTGTAAATTGGGACATCTTTGATGGCTTGAAACAGGGGTATCTTGACACATATATGCTTTAATTGGTCTACTAAATCAAAGGTTAACTCCTCGTTTTCTTTGGTTTCATTTACCTCTAACATTTGAGGGAATGGAGGTACTGCATCAGACTTTTGGGGCAGTTCTGACCCTTTTGACTGATTTGGTTGAAGAGGTTGATTACGAACATCATCTAGCTCTAACTCTTCTATAGGTATCTCAGTTATGACTAGGAAAGAGGGAGCTAGTAAAGTTGTACCCGACCTGAGATGTATATCACTAATACCAACAGCATATGCAGGATATTGATTTGGGTCAGCAGAATAGACATGCTGTTGTTGTGGCTTATTATTAGGATTAGGGGCGGATTGTGTTGGTAATTGGGTAGGCCTAGGTGAGCTATCATTTTGGTTTGGAGGAGGCATTAGGGCTTGCTGTTGAGGTTGTGGAGGTGGTTGCAGGTAACCAGCAGGTTGGTTCGGCCATTGTTGTCCTCCCCTCCATTGGGATGTTTGTTGCCAGTTCCCCTGAGGTGGTTGCCAACCCCCTTGAGGTTATTGCCAATTCCCTTGGTTTTGCTGCCATTGAGGGTTTTGATGATTGGGCCATGTGTTCTGAGAATTGTTCCAAGGTTGAGGTGGATAACCTCCAAAATTTGAATTATATGGTGGTTGTCATTGATTTTTAGGAGCATATCCATTTCAATAAGGACCACTAAAAGATAAGGGGTCTTGTGGCATACCTTGTCTTGGAGCCCATGGCCTCCTTTGAGCAATGACGAAAATTTGGTCATCATCTCCTTCAAGTGGCTTGAATTCTGGTGGAATTTGCATGCTATCAATATTGGCCACCACTTTGCATTTGCAGGCTTCTGTCTGCAGTGAGGACAATATTTTGCTAACAAATCTTCAGCTTCCTCATGCTTCTTCTTGGTCTGAAGTGTGTCTATCTAGGTAGCCATATTGTTGATGATGTCTTGCTTGAAGTCTGACAGTGAGTGATTTCTACCGTTGAGACTCCATTGCTAGATAATTTACCCATACTAGATTGGTACCCTCTTCCTTTCTTGACAGTTGCTCTAGAATAGTTCTGACATATCTTCTTGATATATTCCCAACGAGATTGAGTGATATCTCCTCCTCCCATCAAATCCAAGGCTTCTATACAACTTTCATTGATCCATCTAAGGAAGAGCAAGTTTTGAGACTCCTCATTAAGTTTATGATGTAGGGACTTTTGCAAACTAAACAAGGACCTTGAAATATAGTCCTCCAAACTCTCATCTTCCTTATGTTGCATCCTAAAGATATCAACTCCTCTCATATCACTGCCTCTACAATATTCCTTATACTTTTCAAGAAATTTTGATTTCATTTCATCCCAAGTATCTACAACATTTCTACCCAAGCTCATAAACCATCTTAATGTAGATTCCTTCAAAGTAGTAGGAAATAGTTTGAGCCTATGGGCATTTGTGGTGTAGTCATAGCTCCTACAGAGGATATCAAATTCAAACAGGAAAGCATCTGGGTCCTCTGTCACTAGACCATAGAACTTAGGAAGGACTGAAGCAGGAATGTTCTTGAGGTTATCAACTTCATTTTGGTCAGTGATAGGGAATTCAAAAGTGGCATGATTAGGGCTATTTGTTGCAGCCATCCTTGCTTGATAGACTACCAAAGCAAGTGGATTGTTAAGTGGATTTGGATCAACTAGAGCTACAGGTGGAGGATTATATAAATTGGCAAATATATCAACATAAGGGTTTACCTCTTGTTCTTCTTCAGGCTGATTGAAAAGCTCACCTAACTGGTTATCAGGATAAGGGTCATTGGGAAGAAATCTCCCTAGAGCATCTCTTCTTTTTTCTCTATGCAGGCGGTGTTGACTCAGTAACAGCAGTGAGTCATTACTTAAGTAAAATGAAGGTTGAGCTTAGAACAAACTTCTAATCCACTGAAAATAAACAACTGCTAAAATGACTACAAAAGTTTCCTTGTTTGACACCATCCTCAGCAACGGCGCCAAAAATGTTGGTCTCTTTTAATGGCTTTAATAACTAGGCTGCAAAACCTTAACTTAGGGATTGTCCATCCATTCTAAGTAGCTATCTTGTCATTATAAAGATTCATTTCTTGTCAACCCAAGAACGTATTACTTGAAATGGGTTAGCAAAGTTTATGCACTAGGAACTCATTTTGTAGCCATGCTTTCTATAGCTGAAAAGGAAACAATACTGGAAACAAAGTGCATGAAAAGGAAATAACTGAAACACTTAATAACAACTATCATCTAACTTGAACCCAATTGAACAATAGAAATGAAATGCATTGACAAACAAACAAGGACTAATCTATCTGCCTTGGTTGCAAGAACAGACACGGGAAGGGATTTCCAGTGGCTGCAGGAACAGTCAACTATCAAAACAGCGGCTAACTAATGCATGCAAAATAACTACTAAGTGCTACAGATGGAATACTCACTAAGTGGGCCCCCTTAGTGAGTCTTCTCAAAACTCAACTATACGCTTTCAAACTGAAATATCATTATGTTGATTCAAAGTGTTGTTACATACTAATGGCTGAAAACTGCTTTTCTATAAACTGAAAACTGAAAGTTACAATAACTATGGTTCTAACTCGTGAGAAAGAGCACCTGAACATTCTTTATAGAAAGGAAACTCTAACCTTATCTATTGACAAGTCCACTCCCATGCTAATAGGAGGACGCTACTTTATTACAGCATAAAACAGGGAGTTATGCTCTAAGAGAAAAACAGTCAAATCTATTTCCATTATAGAGAGAATCTATCATAACTAACATCCCTAAATCTACTCTACTTCAGAGATGATCATTAAGGTTCCATTACTACACTTTATGGCCTGGTTGAGAACGGTTGATGACTTCTTCAAGATTGGACTTTGTCTTCAACCGGCCAACTTTGTTAGAACCTCGTTGTTGCAAGGTCTCTAACCGCTTCTTTATACTCCTGCATGACATTATTAGAGTGCACAAAATATATATATATATATATATATATATATGTTACATCAGAATAAACATTCATCCATTCACGTGCAGAATTAACATGAATATTTCACACAGTAACATGAGTCATATACTAGGTTCATCATTCAACCAAAAAGGTAATAGAGGACAAGTTTATAACCATTATAGCAGTCTTACAGAGTTATCTAGAAAGTCAGCATAAAGCATATAAACAAGGTACTTAAACCTTATCACTGTTTTGGAACCTCCTGAAAGAACCATCAAAACATGAAAAACATAGATAAAACAGAGCCATTAATTAGGCTCATCCACTACTATCGGGACTGGTTGGAAAAATATGTGAAGTCTGACGCAAATAATATATATTGCCGTTCTCTTAATGAATCCCTGCAGACGTGTGGGAATCTGTTAGTAATTGATTGAAGGAAGGAACAACTATTGAACAGCAGTGCTCTGGAATTCACTGTTCTGTGAACCATACAAGTCAAGTGTGTTTCAGAACAACTTGTAACTGAATATTGGAGCTTACAATATCGGGTTTGGATACCATCTGATCACTTATTAGTTTCCATGGAAGAATGAAATGCACTGTTTTCGTATTCTACTGAGGTGCAGCTCTATTGATCCCATAGCCAAGAAACTACACTGATGATTGTTATTCTCAGCATACCTTCAAACTGATACAACAGCAACATATGATGGTGACTCCTTATGTAATTTGACTATCATTTCTGAGAATGTATATTATTCTACAGTAGTTACAATTTTCTTTGATGTATAATCTTCGCTTTCACTAAGAACATGATCGCTATTCAAAATTAAGAAATATAATCGCTAATACTTGGAGAAGGTAATTATCACTGAAGCGGATTAATTAAGGAATTAAACTATTAAAAGGCACCTATTCAGAAAGGTCATGACCACAAAAAAGGATGTGTCCTTTGCCTATCCTAAAGGATACATATATCGGCAATCATTTAGTTGTTGAAGAGTATCGACCATAAGGAAGAAAAAGGAATACAATCAACATTCATTATTATGCAGAAATAATCGACAAGTCATCAGCGAGCATTAAGAACATATCTTCAGCAATATCAGCTAAGGACAGCGAACAGAAGACAATAAGCAGATCCACAGATCATGGTAACTAAAAGAGTTACAATCAGATCAGATTCTCATGAATCTGGCTCAGACTCGTTGTAACCTTCTAACAATCTGAACAACTTTCTTGTGGTAATATCATGACGCCTATGCATTACTTGTCAATCAGTTAACTTTATATATGTTTATTTATGATTTGATATAGAATGCAAATATCAATAATCTATTTGTGAATTTCCATCGTTATAGAAGGAAGAAAATGTAAGGGGAAGAGGAACCATGAGGATTGCCATATACGAAGGGACCCCGGATGGATGTCCATGTTGCCTGCCACTGGGCCAAGAGGGCCAAAGTTCCGCTCTTGGGCTTAGATAGGACAATCAAGGATCCTCCATTACAACCTTCTATCTGACTCTATAATGATGGATACTAAGTCTTAGAAGATGAATCATTGATAGGGAAAGCAGATACAAGCACCCCACTAGGTAGGGACCTCACATAGATGTCCATGTTGCCTGCCACCGGGGCAGTGTTACACCGCCCTAGGGGACGGGGGGACGGGGGGACGTCGGGACGGGGGGACAAGTTTCTGGGCAGGGGGGACAGAGGGGCCTCAATTTGGGGACGGCGGGGGGGGGGGATGGCGG
>MU224858.1:7381756-7399375 GCA_018584345.1 Thuja plicata
GAAACAACAAGAATCTACTAAGTACTTCAATCTAGAAATGAAACTCAAATAACTATATCAAAATGAAACAACAAGAAATATAAAAGACTAAAAGTAAAACTCAAAACAATGAACAATGCATTCATTTGAAAATCAGAAAATAAAATAAAAAAACAGTGAGAAACCCTACCTTTTGCTTGAAAAATCTTTTAACAAGGCGAAGAATCTTCCTCCTCTTCTTCTTGCTCCTTGTCACTCCTCTTTGGCTTGCAATCACTCTTTTCACTCTTACAAACACTCTTTTATGAGCTCTTCACTCTTCTTCTTGTTGTTGTTGCAAACACAAAAAAAACATAAAATGAATGCAAATGAAGCCCTATTTAGTTTTCTATCCTTTTAGCACCAGAAGTGGGCCCCACATTGCCCAGGGTTAAAAAACGACACACTCAGCAATTAAATAATGTTGTGTTTTTTTTTTTAAATTGCTTTATTTTTGTGCTTTGACGGGGGACACCCGTATGTCCCCTTTTGGGGTCGAGGGACGTTTGGACGCCCCCGTTCCCAAAAGGGGGACGTGGGGACCTCCCCGACGAATGGTGGCTGATTGGTGGCGCCGCTGGGAACGCGGGAACGGCGTCCCCCCGTCTCGGGTGCATTGGGGATTTTTTTTGGGGGGGGACGCGTCCCCGTGTTACTCTACACCGGGGCTAAGAGGGCCAAATTTCCGCTCTTGAGCTTAGTGTGCAATGGCTTCGGGCGGACTTATCGTTATTCTTCTCTATTGTGTTTGCAATGATGCTATAGATATTCGATGAATCTCATGTGTTATGGACTAACCCTATTAACGGTTATGTGTGTGTGTGTGTACATATATGATATTTCTTATGTTGCGATTTCAAGATACAAATCCACAATCGCACTACTTGAGGAGATATTTTGCTTGGTAAGATGTAACCCTAACACTAATTTGTTGCCATTGTGATTTTTAGGGTGAATTTGAGAGCAGATTAGGAAGGGGACATTACATGCTTATGGAGATTAAACGAGAAGAGAAGCGGAACAAGAGCAAAGTATCGTAGTAGAAATGGATGATGAAGAAGAATGATTTTTGCGACATCCCAAGCTCCATTTAAATCAGCCAAATGGATATTTGTAAAATATAACTAAGCATCAAAATATTCTCCAACAAAATATGCTCTAGTGTTTTCTTTTGAATCTTAGCCACAAATTCTAGATTTTGAATCTAACCCATTGGATTGTAACTTTTTTTGGGGACCTTGTCTCTATAAAAGAGCCACTAAACTTTGATTTTGAGAGGGGAGAAATTTGTTAATAACTGAGGATTTTTGTAGTAAACAACTGTTAACTTCATGGTTTTCTGTGCAGTAATGGATTTTTGTTTGTAATTGCCGTAAATTAGCATGCAAAGATTTTTTTTCAAGTTCTCAAAACTTTGAAAATTGTCAGGTAACCTGAACTTTCTTTTCTGATATAAAAGATTTCATGAAATTGCACCGTTCTCAGGGCATTTTGTGTGATTCTTTTGTAATTTGAAATTTCCATTGAAGCTTGCACTACTTATGTATAATTTTGACAAGGTCTGATGAAACATATAATAGTTATTTGATATCTTGTTGTTTGCATGTTAATTCTGCTAAATTTCCAAATTAGGATTTCTAACCCTTCTCTTTCTCACCTTTTCTTTTTCCATTTTCTTTCCATAAAATCTAAAATTAAAAAAGAAGTAGAACATCTGAGTAGTGAAATCTGTAATAAAGAGCTAGATCGCAAGATCATGTAGCATCTGACTGAGTCCAGATAAGCATAAACCGCCTATATTCACAAATCTGTTCGTAGTTCTTCAAACTTGTTGTGCAAGTCCCTTTATAAAACAGTATCCACAATGACCAACTAAGTTAACTTGTACGTCAGGACCTAACATTCGAAGCGTTGGGATTATTAAATTCTGTTTCAGAATTTAATTATCTTTAAAGAGATGTAAAGTTCGTTTGTGAAATTTATCTAAGTTATTAGAGTCGTAAGATGCGCTTCAACAGGTGTAAACTGAGAGCAAGAATGTTTAGGGTCTTTTTAAATTGGCCAACAGGTTAGGGAGACGAGTGTCATTAAATACAACACAGATGGGTGAGAAGCACACCTTTGTCATAGGTAAACTAAAAGATCTTGTTGTTGGTAGTGAAAACTGAGAGTAAGAGGGTTTAGGGTCTATAATCATCCTCTAACACTGACACGTGTTGGCATAGTGAGAGCCAGATGGTTGCCAGAAGATGGAACAGGGAATGCATATTTGACAGAGATAGTACATGATTTTTTTGACAGAGGCAAATCTGTGGAAGCTTGGGAAACAACCATCCACTCTTACTATTGGAAGGGCACTATCGCTTTCCAAGTTGACGGAGCTGCTGATACTTATAGCGGATTTTGAGGTAAATTGTTAAGGTGGAGGAATATAGAAAGCCCTTTCCATTGTTGAAGCTTTAACTCTTCTAGGCCTAGACCTTGTCTAAGATTACAAAGGAGAAGTACTAACACACAGACATCTGCATTTGAAATATCAAATCTTTCATTTTATAAACTTTGCCAACAGCCTGGAACTTCTTTTCATCCTAGCATAACAAACTGTATGTACCTAGGGAAAGAAAATCAAGCTGAAAAAACCTTTTAAATTTGTAGAGATGGAACATAAGTTTTTTTTGACATTGTTGTCACAAAAGGAGAGATGTCTCATCCTCCTAGACAATTTCTGATTTTGGACTTCTAGAAGTGCTGAGATGGAGTACAACCTCTGACTGGGAGTTCTGAGTGTGCTGTTTGAATAGTTTAGACAAGAAAATCATCTTCCCCATGCTGAACTGCTGTCCAGGCAGCAGAGAATATTATATTTTTTAATTCCTTCTATCAGATTTACTTATTTAGATTTTTTGGACATTCATACAAACAATTGAAAAGTAATGAACATCCTCCTGTATATTGCAAAGCATTTATGAGTGGTCAAGTAAGAGACTTTGGAAATGTCCCTTGCATTCATAGAAAGCAGTTAATGGGTGGCGTACAGCTGTTGAGTGTTGGAGTATAATTAAGAAGGGATTGACATTCTACTCCACACATCCAAATGGATGCCCATTTATACTGCGGGGGGCACAATTTATTAGAAAATTATTTCACTAACATCTTATAATCCAAAGTCTTGCTTTCACACAAAGAATATCTTTGCATAATACAAGGTGATCTGTCTTTGTCTGCTTGCTTGACATGACACTGGAGGCAAGTTTGTTTTTCTGAGTTGACGGCTTCTGGCACAATTAATCTTTATGAATGACACTGAGAGCTCAGTCATCACTTGTTTTGATTTTTAAGGGCACTTACGTGAGAGAGATGTGCACTTGTGGATAAGTAGAGGTTGAAATGGGTACAGAATTTAAGTGTCAATCCACAAGAGCTCAATTCCACTAAATCCAAACCTGTTTGATTGAGCTGCATAAGAAAGGCTTGGGTGTCACTAGGATGAAGAATTCATCAACCACCCCTTGAATACTGCATCATTTCTACTTAGAAACATTTTCTACTCCAACAATTAGAAGCATACTTGCAGTTGGAACAAGATATTTATAATCCACTAAACAATTTTTTTGCATGTTCGAACTGAACACTTAGATTGACTAGATAAACAATCTATTTGACCTCCACAATACCATTGTTATTAGAAATTGTCGGAAATTTCAAACATCTGCTTTTGCATAGAAACATTCTGAAGTACAACTCAAACTTACAGAAGAATGGCTGATGTTTTGAACAGGATCACCTAATTTACAGAGAATGTTTTATGCTTTTTACTAAATTTAGGTCATCCACTAGGATCCTCATGTCACATGAGAAGTTCACTGTTACTGTCTGCTTCAAGAATTCAAGGTTAATAAATCCTAGAATTTTGTATAAGCTAGAGATCGGAACAAATCAGTCTCTTAAGTTGAAGTCTGCATAAAATTTCTCTTCTCACCTTATATTACTATGATTTCTAATTTTATGGCACATCTGAGAATGGGATGCCATTATTTTCAATCATGGCTCCTATGGAGGCTTAATTCATTATTTTGTAATATCACATTCTCAACATATCAGTCCAGTGTGCGTCCAGTGTGCAGGATTTGGGTTGCCTCAATGTTGTGGAAATCATTTTTCTATAGATTAAGAACTTATTTTAGTTTCATGTTTAAAGTTAGTAGCAATGCTAAATATCAGCATGGATGTGGCAAAGCCACAATCAAAAAACACTTGATAAGCCTTTTTATAATAAATTTGATAAATTGTGACTCTAGTCTATAATGGATATGGCGAGGTCACTAGATATTCAGTATCAAATCTCCTTAGACATCGGATGAAATGATGAAATTTTAACATCAACTAATGGATTTTCATTTAGTTATTGGCAATGGCAATTATGTCAATCGCTCGCAAAGATGTTTTGCAAAACATTTTTCTTATGCTTCTTAAACAATATTGAATCTTACCCAGAAGGATGCACAGAAATAGATTTCTACAAGTAAGAAACATTTCAATCTAATTCTATGCACAGGCATTCATAGCTCGTAGTTGCAAATTCTACAAATTCTCAATTACATCCTTGCAAAGAGGACTGTATTCTAAGACATCATGCAAATGAACTATCCAACATGTACTTACAAAATATTTCCTTAGAGATTCTTAAGCATTAGCAATGGCAATAAACGGGTATATTGTTGGACACTTCCTCCTTGCCCACACTGGACTTGGGGTTTTGAAACAGATATGGATGAACCTTAAAAATCATTTGGCTCATACTGCAACTAATGCTTGGTAGTTTGATGAGGTATTTATATGCTGGTCTGTGTCAATTTAAAGCCTCATGTAGCATGAGCAGAAGATTTAGTATAGTTCTAAATTGTTTTAGATATTTTTGACTTTTTTATCAGAACTAAAATTGGTTCAGATGCCGTTTTTCTCAAAGCATATCTATATTTTTTTTAAATATAAGTAATATATTTGATATTGTGAGAGATGTAGGAGTGAGCAAAATGCTCTCACAATATGTGAGAAATATCAAATAACGTAGATTGGTGACGGAGCGAAGGTGTGTGAAGGGCATGAGTGTTCTGGTGCAGATATGTGTGGATTTGGTGCTGCTCAATCACGCGGGGGCAAGGCAAAGGGTCGGACTAATGGCAGTCATATATGAATTCATGAATCGGCGACTTTGGTGAGCACCTCTCCAGATCTCAAGTGCCTGGTTTGGATTTTGTTTCAATTAGGGCTCAGGCGGGTGACAAACTCCAACCTTCTGCTCCTTCAGCTCCTCAGTCATCTTTTCCTCCTGCAGCTCCCTTCTTTGTTGAGGGCTGCAAAAATCGGTCCAACCCTTACCATGAGTGCAACAAGTTCTCCAAGTCCCAAATTGTTGTGACAAGCCCTAGTCCACGTCACCATTGGCCTTTGGAGGGCTCGGATGCTTCCCCCTCTTAGAATACAGATTCTAGTTTGATCTCAAAGGGATTGCATCTTTGCAATCTTGGTAACTTAGAGGTTTTTTCATGTTTTGGATTTGTGCATTGAGGAAGTTTTTGCAAAGGTTGGGAATCAGTCCTTCCTCAATAGATGCTTGAGCAAATCACCGTTGGTTGATCAGTTTACTGCCTGGATGAAGTCCTCCTGGAGCACTGTAACCACCCAGAAATGGAAATTCTGGATTTTGGCTTTTGTCTCCATTTCAATTCTGTGGAAGATTGCAATAATGTGAAGCGGAATGGTCCCTGGTTTTATGGCCAGTCAGGTCTATTCATTTCTTGCCGGTCTCCTTTCTTTGATCATACAGCCACCAAAATCACTTTCATCCCTATTTGGATCAGAATGTATAATCTACCTCTAATCATGTGTGATCTTGGGCTAAAGCAGTATGGTCGATCAGATTGGTTCCTTTGTTAAGCTGGATGCAGATTCTAGGGCCTACCATCGCAGATACACCAAGGTTTGTGCTATCATTGACAATTCTAGACCAGTTCGCCACTCAGCCGCAATTCATTCTTCACATGGCACTTGAACCCAATTTCTAAACTATGAAGGTCTTCCCTTCAGATTCTTTTGCTGCAACATGATGGGTCACAAGATTGCCGGTGTTCTTCCAGGCAGTCTGCTTTAGGGAAATTCACTCTGAAAAAATGGGTTAGGAAGTCAGGCTCCCCCAGATGAGGATTTTATCTGGCACCAACAGGGTAAATTATTTGCCCTTCATGAGGAGCCCAATCCCATTCCTGAGGCTCCTTCTATTGTCTCCTCTCCTCTAGACTCTTCCCCATCTCAGCCCAAAGGTGACACCTCCACTTTTGCGGTGCCAATTTCCTCTCAGCCCAAAGATATTTTCCCAGGTATTGCTTAAGCTGAGTGAGGATGTTGGTAACTGTTTTGATTCTGAGGGCTCCTATCCATTTATGGAGGATCTTGATGAGGATTATGCAGATTTCCGAGATTGAGATGATTTGGTTATTCCACTTAAAAAATGCACCATTTCCCAGACAATCAGTGCCGTCTCCAAACCAAACCTCACATTCAAAAAGAAGAAAGGGTGCAATTCTAAAGCAGAGAAGTGTCATGCCCCAACTAGGGATTAATGCAAATCACTCATTTAATAAGTGAAGACAATAGGAAAGGCCGACCCAAGGGAGGGATTTTCCTTGTAAGAAAGCCAACCTATCTTAGGGAATAAATGCACCATTTAAGAAATTAAGCAATAAAGAAATTAAATAATAAGAGGGCCGACCCATGATGAAATGTCACCTTCTTTCAAGGAAAAGGGTATAAAAGACGATTTGTGAGATAGAGTTAAGGGGAAGATAGAAGAAAATATTCTAAATGGTATGAGCAGACATAATAGAGATAAGCCAAAGACAGAAACAGCAATTAAGGCAAGAAGCAGTGATCATCATAAAATAGGAGAAAGTGATCTCCATTAATAACTCTGGCAGAAATCAGGAGTTTATGGTAAAAAACAGAGGTTCAAATTCATTATAAGAACAGCAACTATACCTGATAAAGGCAGCTCTCAGTTAAAGATGTCATCCAATCCTCAAAGGGTGCAATTAAGATATTAATTAGGAGATGTCATTGATTTCTAGTGTCCGTTCATTGAAGAGACATGAGTCTTCCACCACATGGGGTGGATATAAATATCAAAGATTAAGCATTCAAGGGAAGATTGAACAGAATAATATCTGATGCAAGGCAGTCATACCCAGAAGTACAGGAGCTTGATATTATAATTGCAATTTGCAGCAGAGATCAATAGAAGGTTCATCTGATATAAAGAAGCGATCAAGGAAATCTATCTAAGAGAGTCATCTGATATAAAGAAATCAGACTTCAGATATATGTATAATTGTGGCATCACATCCATAAATCATAATCGATCATGTCGAAGGAAGGGAGAACAAAGAGGGGGAACGGTGAAATATCCCTCACTAGGCATTGTTAGTCCTAAGATCAGATTACTGAGAGGGGGGTGAATCAGTAATCTACCAAATAATCCGACTTTTTAACCTCTTAAACTTAAACCAACATTCACAAGATTAAACTTAATTACAACAAATGAAAATCATAAACATGCAAATCCATCCACAAAGTTGACACAGATTTATCTCGTGGAAACCCAAATCGGGAGAAAACCACAAGGGAATTAGTACCCACTAAATGATGCACTCTTCTGAAGTACACCCTGTTAGGAATTTACAACAGCACTGTTAGGTGCTACCCGGTTAAGGGATTTGCCTTAAGCCTGTTAGGACCTTTACCCTATTAAGAGTAGCCTTGTTAGAGGACTTTGAACACTTGACAAAGTGTCACCTCGCTAGAGGATTTACACCAAAGATCTGTTAAGATCTACCCGGTTAAGGGATTTAACCTGCTGCAACCGTTAGGGAACAACAGAAAGAATGATTTGTAGAACAACACTACCTCTGCTTGATCAGATCCACTGAAGCACACAATCTCTTCTCAACACACTTAACTCTACCTTGGCTTGATCGCAACTTTCACTTTTCAACCGCACTTGCCCAACACACGATCATCACACGAAAACTTTCAACTTCATCCATTATATATTGAACTTTTAAGTCCACCGCCTTAATCAAGCCCTAAATTTGAAATAGATTTTAATTTCAAATATTCCGCTCAGATCCAACGCGCCACAAAACAAAATTCAATGTACAAAACACATTTCCAAGACCGTGTCGTCCAATACAATGATTTACATAGAATTTTGTGTCAAGGAGTCAAACACGTTTTGACCAAACACATGCTTCCTCTAGAATATTCTCCACACGCTAGCATCGAACAATGTGATGCCAGATCATCACCTTCAATTATGAAGACACGTCACCAGATCGTGACTAACTCAATCGATTCCACCACAACCTCAACACTGATCACCGATCAAAGATTTATCAACTGTCACTCAAGAACACAAACACTTTAACCTGTTAACAACTCTATCTCTGCTCACCAATCACCTATCCTGCACACCGGTCATTCAAATTAGTTGAGGTCACAACTGTAGCATCTAAACAATGTTGCCCATCATATCCTGTGACTGCGCCACAAGACACAACAAAGATTTGACAAGACATTAAAATCATCTATCAACTGTCATTAACTGTTCTAGCAATTGCACTGTTATACTTCAACCGATCACAATTTTCACATAAGATCACTTCAGCAGTAGCGGTCATGCAATAGACATCCAGAAACACACCTAAGTCTCCTATAAAGATAGCAACCACTAAAATTCACTGCAACCCTTCATTTATCACAACTATGCTTGGCAACACACTAAGAACACAAGATCAATAGTTGATCATCCTGTAATCAAATATGCATCATGACATCTCCAAAACTCACTTACCATCACTATGTCAGATATGCCAACAGGCATGACACCTCATAAAGATGGTTAAGGACCATGAGACCAAGGAGGATAAGGTCCTGCTCTTGGGCCTAGGGTTGAGGGTCATTTTTAAGGGCACCCTATTGTAGACACCCCTATCAACCCCATTTTAATCAATTGTTGAAATGAACCAGGATGGATCCTCATCCGTAAGAGGTAAGAGGTTGACATGATGGAGGAGAATGGCGTATAGACTTCACTAGGTACATCACCTCATAAAGATGGTTAAGGACCATGAGGCCAAAGAGGATAAGGTCTTGCTGCTGGGCCGGGTAGAGGATACTTGGGGCACCTCATCATGTCTCCAATCACAACCCTCGTTATGGTTGAACTCCCACATAACCATTGAGATTTGTTGTGTAGATCAATATATATTTCTTAATCCTAGAATTGGAAGTATCCCATGACTTATATCTACATTATTATCTAATTTAGTTGAAGGTTTACAAAAGAGGCTTATCTCATCTTATTCTTGGACGAGGGTTATATTTCTAACTATATTTTACTCTGTTTCGTTTTGGATTTGTAAATTTAGGGTAAAATATAAGGTAATCCAAGAAAGGGGCATTACAAGAAGCTCCATATTGAAGGCTACAAAGCAGTTGACGATGGTTCTCGGTAGACATTGGATGGCCTCCTCACTAGGAGCATGAAGGGGTTAGCAAAAAAGGCTAGATGAGATGCTCTTACCTAGTGGATGGTTTAGTTGCGAACTCGGTAGCTTTGTTTCATATGTTGTCTTCTTTGCTTTCTAAGCTCTTTTTTGGTTTCTGAAGCCCCTCTAGGTCTTTTAGTGTGCTTTGTTTTCTTTGTGCTCCCTATACATGAGTCTGAAGTGCTCTTTATTCTTTTATTTGTTCTATATTGGGAGTGGGCCCTGATCCCACAGTTTACCGATCAAAAAAAATTGGTTCAGATGTTCTTCTTCCAGAGGGCAAGGGACCCTTGCTTTTCCACCATTACTTATCAAAAAATGGCATGCCTAGAAGAACAAAGGCTAGATCTCTACATTACCGGATTCGGACCCTGGATTCGGGTTCAGATTCGCGGACTGGTCCGCATTGGATCCGAGTAGGGTCCGGATCTGGACCTATGGGTCTGTCTGGATCCGCAACCCGCAGATCCGGACGGACCCACAAGTCCAAATCCAGACCCTGCCCGGATACAACGAGGACCTGTGGGAATCCTGGGTGGACTAGTCCATGCTGGATCTGCATAGGGCCCTGTTGATGTGAGTTTTGTACTAAGCCAATTTTCCAATTCAAGGGCGGGAGGATTTATACAAATATAACATTTAATTTCTTATACTTTAAGTTATATTTGTATAAATACCTTTCAGGATGTTTGAGATAGGTTCCAGCTTCATAGGAGTTAAGGTGCAGATTCTAGATTTTGGGGGTTTTCGACAAATTGCAGACTCAGCCAAATTTCAGGTTCCAGCAAGCCTTCAGCAGGGTTACCTCCCACAATCCATCGTGACTTTCTAAGGTCAAATTGAAGCTGGAACAAGGACTCTCAAAGGGTTTTAACTCATTTTATCACAAATTGCTTGGTTTCGACTCCATCCCCATAATAGGTTTAGCTTAGCTCTCGCCCAAATCCCAGACAGACATGACTTCCCAGCAGGCTAAAATCACTCAAACCTCACTTGCCGGGCCTAGGGACTTGAAAATTGTCACCAACAAGGACACCTAAGACCACTACTCCTATCACCAAAGCAAAAGAGGGGGTCCCCATTTTCAATGGGGCAATGGTGTGAAAACCTCACAACAGGTCCGTGTTCGGACCTGTGGGTCCGTCCAGGTCTGCAAATGATTTTTGTTTTATGTATAATCACACAAATAGCAAGGCATGAAGATTAGTAGATTATCAAAGCTACAATCCTATTGAGATATGTTGGTGACCCTCTGTGAGCTTCATGTTCATTATATATTGTACTTGCATTTAAAGAGTATTTGTTATGCTATATCGGAATATCCTCTCTCTTCATTTCCTACAATCTGTCTTTACTGTTATTTTATGTTGAATATTTCTTCTTTTAGTTTGTGAAAGATGCCAACTCTAAATGATAGCAAAACAAAAACAGAATTATTTTGCTGACAGCAACCTCAATGATATTTCATTTCATAAACCAAAATAGAATCATTCACTGGACTTAAATCTCCAGAATGATATACACAGATTTCAAATATCAGATTTCTAATGCTCAGTAGTTATGAAGACTTTGACATTTGGCATTGATCAATGATCAAGCATCATAGATTCATACTATGAAATGATTTAGTTTTACAATTATGTATATTTCTCTTATTTTTTGTATACACACACGAACCCATACGAATCATAATGAAAAAAAAAATTTCACGAAGCCACGAACCGGATTCTCGTACCCGAACTCGTCCCGGAACCCGAACCCGAACCTGAACCGGTAACTTAGCTAAATCTTGCATCAGAATACCCTTGTCGGTTAAAGTATTTATTAAAAGCTAATCTATCTGCATGCTCTTGTTAGCCTGTTTTATTGCAATGTTCCTAGGAATCAATTAAACATTTCTGGGAAACCGGGTACTTACTCTTCCATCTTGTCAATGCTTCAGCAATTTTGGAAACTTCTGAAAACTTCACCTCAAGCTTATGGGAACTCTGAAATTATAGCCAAAACATTTCTGATACTCAGACGGGATTTCTAATATTGTTCCCTGCAGTCTGTACGGGGAAACTAATTATGATTTTGATATTTTGTTTTTGTTTTTTCTGCTAAGGCTTCTATTGTTTTTTTTCTGCTAAAGCTTCTGTTGCTGCTTCTGAACATTTCCTACTGTATTTCCTTTCCTGGTTTTTCTTCAGAGGAATACCTAAACTTTCTTCCCCTCGTATTTCTGATAATCAAGATTCTCGAGTTTTCAAGTAGCCATTTCTAAACCTGGGTGCAAGTAAAAACAATCCTAGTGATCTTATGATCTTAGACAACATAAGTCAATCCTACATTGTACAAGCAGCTCCAATGCATGAATTATACAAGTAAACATACAACTCATATTAATAGATTACAATTCCATTTCTCTACTAATCAGAGACTTACCTCCAACAAATCTGGGTCGCTGAAGAGAGGCTCCATAAATCATTGGACTAAAGTTCTCTGGGTTATAATAATAAGTTGCAATAAGAGCTCTCAAATATATGTAGAACAGTGGAGACAAGACCATATCATCCTCCACAATAAATGCAAACTCGTCATCGGAGGATGGCCACCAAGCCTCCAACCATTGAGCCTGCAGTCCAGCATTACGGGTTCTGTAATGAATTTCTTTTTCACCATGTTCCCAATCAAAACTATCAACATACTGTAAAATCCGGTGAGTATTATTGAGCTTACTATCAACATCCATTGGCTCTGCACTTTTATCCTGCTCTTCAATCCCAAAGTGGTCAACGAAAATGTGAATCTTCACTCTGTCTTTATCATAATCAGCCTTGGCCAGGGACTCTAAGCATCTGGACACTGATTCCAACCTATCGTAAGCCAGAACTTTAATTACCAATTTGAAATTCTTGCTTAATCCATCTCTGCCAGATTTAGGCTTTGAATGTCCTAGTGTTCTCTGGGATGCATTTGGGTTTCCTTTTTGGGGCAAAAAGAGTTGCAATTTTGGCTGGGAGTACAAGTAAATGAAGATTGCAGCCATCACCAGAAACCCGACAAAAAATACTAGTTTTTGGGTAGCCATTGATTTACTTTTTATCCCCTTCCGTGTCATCAGGATTCTTTTCTGCTCTGACAATAGTAGAATTTGGGTTCAGCTATTAAGCTGCATTCTGGTTTTTGTTGATTGGGAATAAATTATTGTCCCAACATCAAAACCAATGAAGAGAGAACTACCCACAAATCTTACAAAACAAGCACATCAGATCTCGACTAAAAAGAATCAATTCATAACTCCTGCCAGAGAGCAATGCTAAACTTTCCGGTTACAACAATTAATCTTAGATCAAAAATAGAACCTATTGACCAACACAAAATAGACGGCAAAAGTTAGCTGCAAGTAGCATACAAAGCTTGTGCTATCTTCCTGTCTTTGGTAATCCCATAGCGGATATACAATCGTGGTTTCGGTGGCGAAAGTTTTGAAGGATCAAGAAGACTACAGAACTACCTTTTTTTTTTTATAAAGACTACAGAACATTTTCTCATACCCTTTTTCGATGGGTGCCATAGATCTAAATGATAATTTTTTAGATGAGTTGAGTGCTCACACAGGCTTTCGAGGGCTTCAGCCGCGTTGCAACAACCAACAAAAACAAAAACAAAATATATGAGACTGGGTTTAAATTTTATAAATTTAAATTTACATTTTTATGGGAATTTTTCACTTAAGAGTCAAAAGGACTGCCAAATTCATTGGAGCATATGATCCATCTCATTTCTTATGATGTTAGGAATCTTCATTTAGGAAGATTTGGTTCCTAACATATTTTTTAAGAAATTTTTCAACTTTACTAACACACCAAGGATACATATATTTCAATTTGTAAATTTATTTTTATTAGTTTAAATTTTAAAATTCAAAATTTATATTTATATTTATTTATTATTAATCATTTTATTAGTAGTTGTGAGCCAACTTAACATACATTAAATTGACTGGTGTATTGTATTTAAGAGCATGTATTCATTTATCTAGAGATGATCCAAAAAAACTTAAGCGATTCTTATTGATCGCATCTAGAATTTGATATTTTAGAAAATTTAAAAAAAAAATAGCATTTACATTAGAGCACATTATCTTAGGATCACTAAAAGCTTGCTTATTGTCCTCATATATTTTGCATTGAGTAACAAAATTAATCTTTTGGGAGTCTAATCAAGGAGAAATTATCTGTAACAATCTAAGAAATTATCTACACATGTTTGTAAACATTGTTTATCTGTATACACATTCATATAGTATAAATCAAGATGAGTGCGTTGGAATGTTCCAACTTTTTGCTATGGAGATGCATCAAGGTTTAGCAGGTTGGTTCAAAAGTTTTTTCTCCTTTTATCCTTTTCCTAAAACCCTAGTCCTTATGTATTGTGGTCTTTTATGTCCCTTGTTATTTTGGCCTTCTATTTTTTTAATGGTGACCTTTGTCCAATTTGTTTCACTTAAGTTTACGGCTAGTCCCCCCATGTACTATTGTTTTATCAACCTCTTGTTCTCGTTGACTTGCAATTACTCATGCCTTCTTTATTTCTTAAGGTTGTTAGGTCGTGATCACGATTTCACTTTAGAACCCCAATGGCACATGTGTCAAACTATCATCGCATCATGAGAGTCCTTCACATCACACTTTCCATCTAATTTCTTTTAGCAAGACTACAAGCTAGTAACTAATGACATGTTTCTTCGAGTTGAGAATCATACTTTCCAAGTTCTATGACATGGTGATGTCTCTGAACTGAGTTAACACCTTCTAATTATTCTATTAATGTGTGTATGTGCATGTCAAGTAGTAGGTTCACAAAGGTCTTGTCATTTCGGTCAGGTGGCAATATTTAATTGCATCATGAAATTTCTTCACAATACACTTTTTGATGTGGACCCCACTTATATTTGCACGTTGTATAATGGTCTTTACTGAGAAAATTTCTATTTGAATAGTATTGTATGTGCTAAAGGACACGTGGCAAGTTTTGATTGCATTTATTGGTGTGAACAAGCGTATTTCCTATATCTCAATTTCCCCTTTGTCATGTGAACAAGGGACATTATCTTGCTACTTATTAGTTAGGTCATATGTTTATTTAATGAGTTAGGAATCTTTCTAGAAATCTCTAGTAACCCACCTAGTTGTCACATGAAGTGGGATTAAGACACTTATCATCATTCAAATTAGTCTTACCTTTCAACCTTACCTAGATATAATCAAGGTCTCATACATACCTCTGTGTATGCATGTGCACATCCACTGGTCATATTTGATCTTGTAAGGTCAAATAAATGAGATAGGAAACCTAGGGTAAGAATACGCTTTCCCAGTCACATTGGAATACGGAGCCACCAAGAGACATATGATTGACCAAATCTTGATCTAGAAAGAAAGTCAATTCACTATGTATGCTCTCAAGGCTCTCATTCCTTTGCTTCTTAGGAATGCGAGATTGAGAAGTTGGGGATTTCAAACATTAAACTTAAATAACTAAAACACCAAATCAGAAACTATAATCCAGATACTGAAACAGATAAGAAGAAATATTATGCACCTAATATTGAAATCTAGACTTATTCTGACTAGACCAAGTTGACATGTACCTCTAGTTCCAAATATTGAGCAGGCTAACTAGATTATGGATCTAAGCTCCCAGAGACCAGATTTGGCTTTGTGTTAAATTTGGATTGGATATGGGTGGATCAGGGCACACATGGCACCTTGTTTCTTGTTCCCTACAATAATGGCTATAATCAAATATCTGGACCCATGACAATGTCGAAGTATTCTCTACTATTGAAATCAAATCTGAACCTACACCACAGAAAAAATGTGTGTGTGGCTATATAAGGTTTTTTCTTGGTCAACCCCCTATTTTGGTAATTTCTACCTTCACAAATAGTCGATATCAAAATTGGTTCATGTGCTTTTGAATCTTAAGTGTGTCTAAGATTGCTATGAGCTAAAATGCATAATCATGGGCTAGAGATTTGTTCAAATGTGTTAGATTAAATCCCTAAATGATATTGAAATGTAATTGCGAAAATGAAATTCAAATCTAAATCTTATGCATACACATATGATAGCAACATAAAATCATACCACTCCTTAAGGAATAGGTACAAGCCAATCATTAGTCGACAATTTCCCATTATCCTCCAACATCGCTTGAAGCCTCCATGTTGATGATGAAAATGGACTTGAGAACTTTATGCTTGCCAATTTTCCTTGAATTACATATCTTCACCTCATAGGATGTCTTCTGTAGAGTTTCACCTACACAATTGCTTTCATATACCAATTGAGGTGGGATAACTTGCTTTTATACCTTCCTAGGCATTTCAAAATATAAATCTTTGAGTAGGTTGTTGCGAGATTGGAATTCTTTCTCAACTGACCTAATCGTTATGTGGTTTAAATTTGAAGCAAAATTGGTAGGAATGGGGTGCCCCAATTGATTGATTCCACCCGATTTAGGTCAAAATTTAAACTTGGGGCTTGAAATGTTGAGGAGATGTTGAAATTAATATACAATTAGGTTGTGATATTAGGATTGATGGAGAAAGGTCACTTATGTTAAAATAGGGCCTAGGTGAGCAAGAATTTGATAAAGGGATGAAATATTTAAAGAGCACACCTATAATGAAGGGCTCGTGTAGAATTTTGAAGAGATTTGAATGAAGAGATGACTTTTTTATCAATTTATTATTAATTTAAATGCATAATGAAGTTCTAAAATTTATACTAGAATGAGACACACTAAAATGAGTGCTAAGTAAGCATGGAATTGGACACCTTAGCAAGGGTGTATGATTTAAGATGCTACATTTAGCCCACATTTTAGTGGTCATATGATACTGTGTGCATATTTAAGCTAAATTATAGGAAAGTAAAAAAATTTAAAAGGATATTCCCAAAATGAAGCCCCTAGCAAAGCAATACCTACAATATAATGTTAGGAACGACATTATGCAAAACTAATTTATTAGTTTAAATCATAAATTGCCCAGGTCTTACTAAGAATGATGAAATTTATGGGTAGTTATATGCCCCCCATGTTTTTAATTTATATTTAGGATGGAGAAATAAGGTATCATATTTATCACATTGAATTGTGAAAAGGGGTTTCATGACAAATGCTATCAACAAGGTTTAAGAATACTTCAAAATAATTCATTGAGCATTTGGAAAGAGAGAGTTGAATCACAATCTCAACACAACAAATGGTGTGAAACTAGAGCTCTCTAGCTCAAGATATGAAAGGTACAAAGAAGTAAAGAAATAAAATAAATTAATATTAGGATTTCAAGAAAACTTACCTTCAAATAGTGACAAAGTCACTATTTTTTGGTCTTATTCAGTGTATACACTAAAAAATGGCTTCGTTGATTAATGAATTAATTAAATATATATTATTTAATTAATGTTGACTTGATGAATTGATTAAATATTTATCATTTAATTAATGTTTATTTCTTCTATTTGTTTAATAAATTATTATATTTATTAAATAAATTCACTATAGTATATTCCTCTTATCCTAGGTCTTCTAAATTAGTTCTATTAAAAGTGATTTAATTAAATACACAATCACTAAATATGACTAAGTCCCCTAGTCCACCTCATAAACCTAGTCACCTTACACATCACCTTGGCTAAAATAATTAATTATTATTAATTAATAATTAATCATTATCCTCGCCCACACATGTCCTATTCTTAAGGGCTATGTGGCCTTATAAGACTTGGTCTCATGACCACATGTCTTCTCCTACACCAAGTCAAGAAGCAATTCCTATTCTTCAGGAGCTTCTCAAGCCACCTCTAAGAGTCCAAAGTGACTCATGGGACACTTGTACCAAGAGTCCTCGTGAGGAATGAGTCCTTCCCCTTTCCTCTCCATGGTCTTTGTGAGACACTTGACATGTGTCTTTCCCTTCCATCTTCTTCTCCCTTATGTCAAT
>MU224858.1:7403102-7414260 GCA_018584345.1 Thuja plicata
AGGTGCTACTCAGAATACCAATAACAGTGCCTCAAAATCACCCTTCATGTCACGTAGGAGAAATTTTACTCCTTTGGGGGAATCTCTGGAATCAGCACTAAGGAAGTTAATCACGAAGAAACTCATTACGCTTCTTGAGACTAGAGATTTCGAACCTCGGGTGAAACCTTCTTGGTGGAATGACAATTATTACTGTGAATTTCATCGAGGCAAAGGTCATAAAACCAATAACTGTCAAAGACTCAAGCATGCTATCCAAGATTTGATTGATAGCGAAGAAATCAATGTTGATGGACACACCTCTAACGAGTCACATACTGCCTTCAAAGATCCACTTCCTAAACACGAGAAAGGGAACTTGTTCGATGCTAAAGGTGATAACCATGCGAACTACAATTCCACCTCCTACAGCTACATAAATCACATTTCTGAATGCCAATCCTATGTCAATGTGATTTCCATCAAAGAAAAGAGTCAGCCGGCCAATGTCACAACTCAAGCTCAGTCCAAGGTTACTCTTCAAGGGGTTCCCTCTAAGCCTAACACCACCCAAACCAAGGTTGTCTATGTTCCAAAGTCTACGTCCAATGTTTCCAACCAATACAGCCTTTTGGAGAAACTGAAGAAAACACCAGCCTAGATATCCATATTAGAGCTTTTATGTCTGTCACCTTCCCATAAAGAAATCCTTGAGAAAGCTCTGATTGAAACTAATGTTCCAACCAATCTAGATCAAGATCAATTCCAAGCTATGGTGGGGCATTTGAAAACCCCCCATTATATGTCCTTCACTGAAGATGATGATCTAGCCATCAACCAACCGCACAATGCTCCACTCCATATAGAAGGCATTGTACAAAACCATAAGATTAAAAGAGTTGTAATAGATGGAGGAGCCGGTTTGAATATATGCACTCTAAAGCTAGTCTGTGACTTGGGATTTTCTGAAAATGTTGTCGATCCAACAAAGAAATCACCATCAAAGCTTATGATGAGGAGGAAAGGTCATCCAAGGGATCAGTTGTACTTCCTATCAGAGTTGGTCCTATGGTTAAAGACGTGCTTTGTCAAGTCTTGGATATGGATTTGGCGTATAACATTCTTTTAGGGCGACCTTGGATTCATTCCATGCAAGTTGTGCCATCAACGTATCATCAATGTTTGAAATTTCCATATAATGGTCAAGAGGTGACTATCAAAGGAGATCTGAATCCTTTTCAATATTGCAATACCATAAAGCCAACAACTGAATCTTTGGTGCCTTAAAATCGGATTGCATCTTCTCCACCAACACCCATTGATCTCAATAACGAAGCATCAACTTCCAAATCCCATGAAATCAAGGTAGATATAAAAGAACAAAGTATGGGAGAATACACTTTGGGCCAAACTTTATGTATCACAGAGTTACCCTTATCTCCTAAATCATATGGAAAATCCTTGATCACTAAACAACAATTTGAAGGCCCGTCTACACTTATTTATGGCACATTTGTGAGTGGGGGCACCATATCAAAAGAGGCTGCTGAGCAAAATGCTAATTATTTGTTACATCATCATAAGGATCCAGAGAATGAAAAACATGAACATATATAACCAAATATATATGGCATGGGATACACTTTGTTACAAAAGATGGGATATCAAGGGAGTGGACATGTAGGGTTGCAAAGAGAAGGTGTCATAAAACGAATTCTGAAAAATCTGAATTATCAAAGAGACACCACTGGACTAGGATACAAGGGAGAAGGACCAAAGGAACCTAAAGGAAAAGAGAAGGTTGAACCCTTTTACAAAAATTTTGCGGCTCCTGCATTCTGGCAAAATGGCATGTATGTAGATCCAGCAAAGCAAAAGATAGCGCAAGGCATCATTAACCGACTTAGAAATAATAATGATGATGATGATGATTCTCATACTTATGAATGGGATTCTCAGATTATACTGAAGATATGGAAGTTGATGATGTTCATGCCAATGGTAACAATTGCCATGAGTAGACGAGTCCAAGGACAGAACCACTAGGATTCAATCCACCTGATACTACTCTTAGCGATTGTGAGGAAAGTGAGAGTTATCTTGAGATAGACGATTCAGATGAGAGTATGGAAATAGACCTTTCCGATACAATCATAAACTTTCAAAACTTTTCTATCAATACCATTTCATCCTTTGAGACCAAACCAAATGATCTAATACCCCTTGTCCACCCTGAACTTATCGCCTGGGATTCTCCAAATTACCCCGAACTTGATGTTTTCCATAATGATGATGCTATTATTGACTATCTCAGAATCAGAGATCATCTACCGTCAAGAGATCATAAATTAGGATTCCCCATAGAACTCAATGACATGGCTTAATTTGGAGAGGGTGCCAATCCTTTCAGTCATAAAAATATGAAAATAATAAATCGATCTAACGGTGAAAACCACTCAGTGGCAGTGTTAGATCCTAAAAAAGGAAAAAGAAAAGACGTATCTGAGGGTGAAAACCTCTCTGAAGCACCTAAAGATGGAAGTATTGACACTCTCCCCAACTATATGTATCGAGAGCAGTCAGCTATACTTATTGAACCAACATTGTCTCTTAACATTGGCACAGAGGAGTCACCACGCATTTTGAAGATAGTTGCATCCTTAACAGAGACAGAAAGAGATGCCTTTTCAATTTTTTTCAAAAAGAGATAGATCAATTTTGCTTGGTCTTATGCTGATATGCCTAGGTTAGATCCTCATCTTATTATGCATCATTTGTTCATTACACCTGGGATCAAGCCTGTAAAGCAGAAACTCCAGAAAATGCATCCTCACATTGCACTCATGGTCAAAGTAGAATTGAAGAAATTGTTGGATGTGGGTTTCATTCGGGTTGTTGATTATGTTGATTGGATCTCCAATATTGTACCAGTATCCAAGCCAGATAAGTCCATTAGGATTTGCATAGATTTTTGGGATCTTAACAAAGCTTGTCCCAAAGATGATTTTCCTCTGTCGAATATTGATATTATAGTTGATTTAACAGTTGGGCATGAGATGTTATCCTTAATGGATGGGTTTTTTGGTTATAACCATATTAAGATTGCACCAGAAGATCAGGAGAAGACTGCTTTTACATGTCCTTCGGGCACATACTGCTGGAATGTGATTCCTTTTGGGCTTAAAAATGTTGGTGCTACCTATCAAAGAGCTATGACCACAATCTTTCATGACATGATGCATACCGTAATGGAAGATTATTTTGATGATATCTTAGCCAAATCCAAGAACAGAGAAGGTCATCTAAGAGTGTTGGATAAGATATTCACCCGAATGGTAAAGTATCAGATAAGACTAAATCCCAAAAAGTGTGCATTCGGGGTTACATCGGGCAAACTGTTAGGATATATTGTTTCAGCTAAAGGAATAGAGGTGGATACAGAAAAGGTCAAGGAAATGGCTTCACAAACAAATATCAGTCAATTGAGATCTCTACAAGGGCGGCTTCATTCAATCAGAAGATTTGTCTCACAATTAGCCGACAGAAGTCATCCTTTTCAGCATTTGTTACATAAAAACATCTTATTCAAATGGGATGATAAGTGTGAAGCAGTTTTTACTAAGATAAGGAATATTTAGCCACTCCTCCCACTCTCATGTCACCAATTTCGAGAAAGCCACTCTTGCTTTATATTTCAGCTACAGAAGTTTCACTCGGTGCCCTGTTGGCCCAACAAGATCAAGAGGGAAAAGAGAAGGCTATATATTATATCAGTCACACCCTTGCTGGATATGAACTCAATTATTCACCGATTGAGCGTGCATTCTAGCAGTGGTCTTTGCTTCACAAAAGTGGTGGCATTACATGTTGCCTCACTCTATCAAGCTCATTGCAAAGATTGATCCTTTGAAGTATCTTTTGAGCAAGACTGCATTAACAGGAAGGTTGGCTAAGTGGGTCATGTTTCTTAGTGAATTTGATATCGAATAGGTGGAAAGGAAGGCTATTAAAGGGCAAGTAATTGCTGATCAATTGGCTGAGGCACCATTAACAAAGGATTATCCTATACAAATAGAGTTTCCAGATGCACACATCCTAACATTATCTACACAAACCTGGAGGCTATATTTTGACGGATCCTATACTCAGTATGGTTTAGGAGCTGGAGTCTTATTTGTTACCCCACAAGGATATACCATACCAAAGTCATACAAGTTTCTTTTTCCTTGTACAAATAATGTAGCTGAGTATGAAGCACTGATGATCGGGTTGAAAATGGCTCTACAATGGAACGTGACTGAATTGAATGTCTACAGAGACTCCCAGCTAATAATCAATCAGGTTAATGATGAATATCAGACTAAGGATGACAAGTTGTTGCCATATAAACACATGGTAGATGACATTAAGAAATATTTTTCAATCATCACCTTTGAGCAGATTCCAAGGTAGGAAAATAAGGCTGCAGACGCTATGGAAACAATTGCTTCTTTATTTAATGCAGAGGATACAAAAGCTCATTTTGAGTTCTTAGTGGAATCCTTGATTTATCCTGCGTATGATGATCCTGATACACGTATCATATGTCATATTATCGAACAATATTTCCCTACTTATGGAAAAATATATTCCTATCTGAAAGAAAATATCCTTCCCCCTGACCTATCTAGAAATCAAAATCGAACCTTTCTCCGCCAAACCTCCTGCTATCTCCTAATATCCAACACCCTGTATCGGTGAGGTCTTGATGGTACTCTCTTACGATTTCTTGAACATGTTGAAGCTCAAACTGCCTTACAAGATGTACATGAGGGTATATGTGGAACACATTTGAGTGGTCCTTCCTTGGTTAAGAAGCTCATGCGTATGGGTTACTATTGGCCGACTATGGAAACAAATTCTTTTCACTTTGCTCAGAAATGCAAGAAGTGTCAAATTCATGGGAATCTTATTCATGCACCCGCACAACAACTACATCCTGTTACAACTACATTGCCATTCAGTTAGTGGGGACTCGACCTCGTAGGCATAATTCACCCTCCATCTTCCAATGGCCATAAGTACATTATAACCGCCACTTAGTATTTTACCAAATGGATTGAAGCTGTTCCCTTGATCACTACCACAGGAAAACAAGTTGCTATGTTTATCCTTAACTATATCATTTGTCGATATGGCATCCCTATGCACCTCATTATAGATCATGGGAAACAGTTTCAAAATCAAGATATCAATGAATTATGCGCCAAATTCCATATCACCCACCATTATTCCACTATTTATTACCCCCAGTGTAATGGCCAAGCTGAGGTGTCCAATAAAACTATTGTCAAAATCCTTCAAAAGACTATCAATGACGCTGGTCATGACTGGCATGTCCAGTTGAACCCTTCCCTCTGGGCCTATCATACTTCCATCTGTACTCCAACGGGTGCCACACCATATTCCCTTGTTTACGGATCTGAAGTTGTCCTGCCCCTTGAGGTTGAGTTACCTTCTCTTCGAGTGTCCCTGAAAGATTTGATTCTAGATGAAGAGTATAGAGTTGCACGGCTAACTGAATTAGAATTGCTGGATGAGTGCTATCAACGAGCCTTTGATCACTTAAAAGTCTATCAGCAAAGGATGTCTCATCAATATAACAGTAAAGTGAAACCCAGAGACTTTCAGGTGGGTGATCTAGTCCTTCGAGAGAATCCCAAAAATCAGTAGCATCGTGAGAAGAAGGGCAAGTTTGAGCCCAATTGGTTGGGTTCTTTTGTGATTACAGCAGCCTATGGTTCTAGAGCCTATCAGTTGTCAAAATCTAAGGGTGATCCCTTGGATGAGTCTCTTAACATCATGCACCTAAAGAATTTTTATGCATGAGATCCCAGTGCAAGGGATATGATCAAAAAATAAAAAAAATAAAAAATAAAAAAATCAAGAGAAAATTGCAATAAAAGCATGTGGTGAAAACCTGGGAATAGGTGCCATTTGCGACAAGCTAGCTCCTCCCTCTATTAGGATTCTTCTAGTTTCTTGTCCCATCTATATATAACCATAATAATGTGGCTCTCATAGTCACTATTTGCCTTGTACATATCATAATAAAATGGCCGATCCATGATTCCTACCCATTTGTAT
The DNA here is from genome assembly GCA_018584345.1 of Thuja plicata. Classification (NCBI taxonomy): domain Eukaryota; kingdom Viridiplantae; phylum Streptophyta; class Pinopsida; order Cupressales; family Cupressaceae; genus Thuja; species Thuja plicata. The sequence goes on from MU224858.1 coordinate 7,409,208, forward strand.
AAATCCCCACTAAAACCCCATCATAGCTTGGTCTACTGTCTTGGTCTTCACCTTAGTCCAGTGTGTCTTTCTTCACCCATAATAATTCAATCCATCACCTAGCTGGGGGCATGTCCTCAACCTAGTTTTTTTTCAATAAAACGAATCAACAACACTCAACACTATCTTTTGGCAAAGAAATGTATATTCATGACAGGCATGTTAGGATGATTTGTAATAAGATTATGCATTCATATCAGGATTTCATTTGTCATCATGTTTCCTATGCTATTCTAGGATATCTTTGACATGAGCTTAACAACTCCAAATATGTCATTGATTAGGATAGCTGGGATGGAACATGATATTTTCTTTGATTGTTGTTTGTGGGGTATTTTCCAACGAAGTCGAAGGAACAAATAATTGGGGTGTCTATGCATAAGAGCCTTCATCTGTTCCATAAGCATGAACAACATTATCAATCATGTTGGTACATGAATGCTATTAACGCTGATGTGCCACACATACCTTGACTCCAACTATTTGTTCCTCGATGAAGGAGGGGGATATTCCTTGTCTGTTATGCAAATAAAACTCAGGTCATCTTGGTTCAATTATACCTAGATGCTTGTCAAGTTTGCTATATTAAACTCCATGCAAGAAGTGCTCAGGTCATCCTGGTTTAAGCATACCATGATGCTTGTATTTTCTTGCACATAACGAGCTCAATGATGAAAATCAAATTCCAAAAATTTATGAAGTTTTAAGATGGTTACTGAAGTTGTGGAGATACTCATTTTTTTGCATATCATTTGGCATTGCATTTTAATATAGATCATTGAAGTGCTCCTATTATAAGATTTTGTAGGATATCTTATTTAGGTCACCTTGTTCCCTTTTATTTTTTCTTCTTGTGTCAGACGAATGGTTGTTTAAAATTGAGGACATTTTGGATAAAATAAAAAAAATAATAGCATTTATCATAAGTCATAGTACATCTTTAGTTTTAAAGTTGTTCATTTGCATATAACCATTTATATTTGCATGTATGTCTTAAATTCATTACATTTATCATATGTGTCATTTCATTACAATTTAGGTCATTACATTATTACCATTATTATACATTCCATTTTATATCATTATAATATATCATTCATTTATTATCATTTTGTCTTCCATTAAGTTCATTATCATTATTCATTATCCATTTATATTAGTCACAATGCATCCATTTGACATTAATCATTATGAGAATAATCATGAAAATTTTGCATCCACATATAAATAAAACCTAATCATTACTAAGTCGTATAGTACAATGCATAATCAAAAATCATTCATCATATCCTGCATATGTCAGTATCCACATATATATAAATCATCATAAACAATGCATCATAGAAAGTAAGCATCGTAGAATCATGTCATATAGAAAGTCCATCATCAAGAGTCCATAAAAACAACATATCCAAATGTCCAATGATATATCATAATATAACCATGTGTCCAAAAAGTGTCCATCAAGTCTACAATCAAGATACAATAATATGATACAATGGAGCCATAACATAAGTACAAAATGTATATCCAAAAAAGCCTCCAGACTCTATCTGTCACTGTCTGCGTGCTGCAATCAAGGACCCTGATCCTAATGGATCTCCTAAACCTGGTGGTGGTCTGGGTGGACGAGATGAAGTACCAGCACTAACTAACCCTTGTCTCTGAGGAGTTGCGGTCCTGACCCCATATGAGCTCTCTCTAAAGCTATCGATCCACTGAACCGGGGAAGCACTTGTCAATAGGCCTCTCTCCAGTAGGTGATCTCTCTGCCAGCCCTCATCATAAGTTGCAAGTTGTCTGCATGTGGACCTAATGACTCTGTAGACTCTAGCTCATCTAACAAAGTCTCTGCCTCCCCAAGCTGCTCTATGGCAGTATCCCGCTCATGTCTGGCCTCTGTGACCTCCTCCTCCAACATCTCAACCCGTCTCTCTAGTCCGGGGACATGGTTGGCCTGCACCTGTAGAATCGCTAGTCTCGCTAGCATTGCATCTACATCAATATCCTCCTCCTTTGCTGCTGCCCTGTGTAAGTAGGGATCATGACCCCTAACATCCTATACATCATCAACATCCTGTACCTGTATGTCCTCATCCTACACCTGTACATCCACATCCTCTCCCTATACATCTTGTGCTGCTACTTCCAACATCTGTACGTCATCACCAATTTCATGCATGGGCTGATCTGGTGCCTGCATTGCCTCCTGTATCTGTACCTATGCCTGTATCAGAGGATCCCTCTGTGCAGTCGGCCGTGGTCATCTCTGTCTATTGGGTGGAGGCATCAAACCCTGTGGACGTACACCCCCCCCTCNTTGGGTGGAGGCATCAAACCCTGTGGACGTACACCCCCACCTCTCATCCTCGGACCACTTCTACCCCTCCCTCTCTGAGGAGTGTCACCACCATCATCCCCCCATCGTCATCATCCCCTCTACCTCCACCACAGCCTTGTCCTCATCCTCAACCTCTATCTCTTGGCTCTCTCTGTGGAGGCCTCTCAGCAGGATCTATTAGTCTAGGGAAAGGGTGATCCCTCATGTACCTCTCATACTCGGCTATCATCCCTGGGTCTATGACCCCCTGTCTCATTGACCATGCCTGAAATGGCATGTCCAAGAACTCCTGCCTGGTTGTATCAAAAGGTATCATCGGCCCCCAGTCTCGTCTCTCCTGGAAAGTCCATGCAAACTCTGTAGTCCCATGGGGCATCCCCTGTATACGGCCAAACTATCAGAGTACCCTGCTAACCATTTGCCTCTCTATGATGAAGGGAGTCCTCCCTATCAGCCATCATGTCTCAAAACAATATCCGAGCTGACGCTCATCATTGCATACCTCACACCCTAGGTAGGGTCTCCAGATCACTGAATCCATTGTGTCAAAAGTGTATCTCCAGAACTCTAACTGTCCCAGCTTCCGCTGAGACTGAACAGATGCATAAAGAAATATATAAGGTTGTCTAGCCCCTCAAAACCTGAGTGTTGTAGGCTGTGTGATGGATATATGCTCCCATGCCCACACATGAAGTAGTGTAACCCCTGCTGATAATGATGCACTGCCATGGTACACCACCTGATGAAGATCATGATATAAATTTTCTAAAAGGCACACTCCCCAAGCAAAATGGGTTCCCTCATCCATCATCCTCTATAGTGTCCTACCCCATCCGACTGCAAATCCATGAGATCTCTGATCTGGGCACACGTATCCTCCAATCGCATCAGCTAATATGACAGGTAGTGGCTCATATAGCGCCACCATGTCCTCCCAACTGATCTCTACATCATCTATATCATCATCACCAAACACCTCTCTACACTAAGCCAATCCACCATGCTGATCATAATATACTAACTCGCCTGTGATAGGTAGTCGAAGGATGCGATATACATCCTCCAACGTCATGGTCATCTCGCCGGTAGGTAAATGAAAGGTACTCATCTCTGAGTGCCATCTCTCTGCTAGGGCCGTCAGCATACCTAGATTCGCCCAAATCTTGGGCGTATAAATCACATGATATAATCTAGTCACACCAATCAGGACTCTATCAGTCTTTGACAATGCAACCCTCAAACTCTGAGTCACAAGATATCTCTCTTGTGACATCAATACATCGGTAATGTCCTCCTATCAATATCAAATCACAATCAAACTATTAGCTATCAATCAAATAGATCTATCTATCTATCATATCTGTATATCAATCCAACACATGTTTATCACATGTATCAGATTCTATCAATTATCTATCAATCAAGACGGTTTACTAGCGACCATGCTACAATGTTTCCTATCTTGACATCAACGATAATCACTATCCAACAAGAACTAGATCTTATCGGCCTATCGCTATGGAAGTTTGACCTAATTTGACTTTTTTATTGGGTTACACCCTAACTTGCTATAAATGCGCAACATTTTTTATGTTTGCGCAGCACAGCGGACTGTTTGCGCAACTTCACCTAACAAATGTGTAGAATGTACATTTGTGCCAATTTTCTGAACAAATACGTGGAATTAGAGGGCCTCTCTGATGGATGTGCAGAACCCCTAAATGAATGCACAGCTTCTTCACATTCATCAAATAAAGCTGCGCATTGATGCACCGCAACCGCGCATCCATTTTCTGAGGCAAAAACAAATGTTTTTCTACCCTACATATGATTCAATCTATCCTAAAAAAATGCTACAAATCTATATAGAAAGCATAATTGAATCAAATTAACAGATCAGGATCGACCACTCACTGGCTCTCCAGAATCTGGCAGTCTCTAGAAGCGTCTGACTCGCTCGAAATGGTGATCGGACAGTGGGAACGACATCTTCTCAACTTTGCTCTTCTCTCTCCAAGCCTCCAATCTCCAAATGACAAGTGTACACAATGAGCTTATTGTGGACCCTTTTGACCCTTTATGTAGCTTGTGGACCTGTTTTGCTTACACTGTGGACCCTACCTATCAATATCATTCTGTCTCACCTCATTTTTCACTCCAAATTTCTTCTGATTCTTTTTCATGAGATTGATTGAACCCTTCGGAAACAAAAAAAAAATATAATAATAAAAATCAAAATCAAAATATATTTTTTTTCAATCAATCTCTCGAGGGGGCATGCAAAGCTCATTCTCGACAAACATAGTCTGGGGCAAAAAGCTTGATTTTTCTTTGAAACAATGTGACAAGCACACTATTTCAAAGAGGGGCAAAATGTATACACTAAAAAATGGCTTCGTTGATTAATCAATTTATTAAATATTTATTATTTAATTAATGTTGACTTGATGAATTGATTAAATATTTATTATTTAATTAATGTTTATTTCTTCTATTTTTTTGATAAATTATTGTATTTATTAAATAAATTCACTATAGTCTATTCCTCTTATCATAGGTCTTCTAAATTAGTTCTATTAAAAGTGATTTAATTAAATACACAATCACTAAATATGACTAAGTCCCCTAGTCCACCTCATAAACCTAGTCACCTTACACATCACCTTGGCTAAA
>MU224858.1:7414641-7427723 GCA_018584345.1 Thuja plicata
CTAGGATTGTGCCACCTAGGTTTAGGTCCTTCAAAATCCTATAAAAGGAGCCTCATTCCCCCTTTGTGATCTAGTAGTGAGCATTCAAGCAATAGGTAATCAAGCATTCAAGCAATCAAGCATTCAAGCAATCAAGCATTCAAGTGATCAAGCATTCAAGTATTCAAGCATCCAAGCATTCAAGCAATCAACCATTTTCACAAGCATCCAAGCATCCATTTCAAGCAATCAAGCATTTTCACAAGCATTCCATCATCCATTTGCATAATCAAGGTTTTAGACCATTTTTCATTCATTCATACAATCTCCACACTTTGGTAGCATCTTGAACAAAAGAGCTTCATTTGGAAATCTGAGAGCTCAACATACATTCAAGAAACCAAAGCTAGGAGGGCAATGGAGACAAGCTGCATTGGGTAGGTGAAGGTAACTTTATTGTTTTTCTTCATTTAAACTTGTAATCTTCATTGTGTTTACATTTAGATTGATTTATTAGTTAGATTGATCAATATCTCATTTAGAGTAGTTGCACATCTATTTTGCATACATTCAGCTTGTGCCTCTTTGTGCAAAGGGGTCTACTAGGATGTTGAGGAGATAACCAATGTAGCCCACAAGGATCAACATTTTGAGGTAAGGCATTGAGGACAGGGCTATGTTTGATGAGGCAAGTGTTTGAATACTGGTTTGACATTTTGTACTTGTTATATTGAACTTATTTTTTCACACAAACCTAGGTTAGACCAGGGTCCACCTACTCTAACCACACACATGATCTGGGGTATGGAGGACTAAACTATCTACACGTAGGGATGAATTATACTAGCACAACTTTATTACAACCTTAGTAGATATATCCATAGAGAGAAGAAAAGCTTGAGCACATGCACATTGTTGCGAGTGTGGATGTTTGAGCACATTGTATGCACCAGGTTGATGGGATTTCCCACTGATATTTCACATGTGGACCCACAAGTTCACATGTACATATTCATAGAGGCATGGAAGAGAGGAGATTTGTTGTATTGGAGGATCACGATAGACCATCTACAACCTAAAGACATCAAATGGAGACCATATGAGGTAGATTTATATATGGCTAGAGATGGATAGGCGGATGAGTACTATGAGGTGGGACTATCTCTTGGAGGGTTTCCATGAGTACATTTTTATGACTTTTATTTTGATAGGGTCATATGATTATTTGGTATTTCTCAAGGCGCTTTGGTGGATAGAATGATCTATCAGTAGGGTCGCAAGTGTGCCTGAAGACCAAGAGCTCATTCAAGACCTATTGTGGATGACATATAGAAAACTAGTTCAAAGGATGAAGAGAGGTGAGACACATTTATATCCCAGTATATAGAGGATGTAAGAACGATGAGAGAGCACTCTAAATATTAGAGATACCATGGTGTGTGACTCATATTTCCATGTGACTACCCTATAGGAGACCCTAGACCATGGGTGAGGCCAAAGTCCGAGGATGAGCATGGAGAGAAGGAGAATGCGACAGAAAAGGAGCAATAGGATCAAGAGCAGGGTGATGACCAGGATGATGAGTAGCATGATGAGAATCCCACAATGGATTCCCATGTGGTATCATCTGGGGAGACTTGGCATAGATCAAAGGAGGACAATGAGGAGGAGAATCATGGCACATAATTGTAGAGGCCTAACTCTTGGGTATGGAGGGTATCACTACCTTAGCCACCTAATGAGGTACATCACATAGCTCAATACCTTAGACTCCAACTATTGTTGACCTAATATGTGTGTGTGCATGATTTATGATATATATGATGATGTTATTGATATTAATTTTCTTTCTATGATTGTAATGGGTACCCAATGATGGTGTGACTTTGTGGGTCACATAGATAGGGACTTGGCCACAATAATACACATTCCCCCTTCATCGCAGATTGCTCACATATCACATAATATTCCAAGAAGGCACATAGACATGTTTTACCTAATGCATGTAGAGATGGATATTGCTAGAGAGGAGAGGGAGAAACCTTAGCACAAGTGGGAGAGACTCAAGCACAAGCTTACTATGGCTAGGAAAGAGGCTTTAGTAATTAGAGGCATCTTCCAAGGATTAGATATGTGAAGCTCATTAAGGAGTCATTCATGATCCATGACATCCCACTAACACCATTCTATTCCACAGTCATCCCCACAACCAATTTGAGAAGGATCTTCTAGTCATCATCCTAGAGATGTATATATTTGTGTGTGTGTGTTCAAGAGCATTAATGTGATGTCCATCAAGCACATAAAGTTGTTGAAGGCCTTGTTCTCTATAGGTATCATAATCAAGAATGGCCTTAAGATAAATTATTGTTGAAAGAATTTTTAAAATTAAAATGCATAATTGCATTAACGTCGTAAACCAGGTTATAAGGGGTGGTTTTCGTGGTTGTGCATATACTTGTTCGATAAGAACATAAAGTATAAGATAGTTAAGTATGCCAATATTTACCATTCTTGTTGATATTTACAAAATATTTTTTCAATTATCTTATTAGAAGCTTCAACTTGTCCATTAGATTAAGGATATTAAGCAGTGGAGAAGCGATGTTGAATGTGATATTTCTCAAGGAACTTCTTCACATATTTGTTCTTAAATAAAGTACCTTTATCAGATATCAAAGTGGAAGGTATACAAAATTTATAAATGATGTTATTTTTGTGTATCATCCTACATTATAAGCACTTATAATTAGATGCTCAATTTAGCCCCATTTTAGCATGATGGTTTCCCGCATTGATTTCACACTCTCCTAACACTCATTAGACCTTTATTAATTTAAATTAATATTATAAATCCTCTCTTAATTGATTTTCATCAAAATTTGACGTGAGATCTTATTTCCAAGTGTGTTCCTTTATTATTTCACCAATTTAATCAATTATTAGCTTACATATGCCCTATATTACTATTTGTGGCCTTTGTATTATGTCTCGATCCTGTAATCAATTGTGCTTCCTAATCTGGCATCCCCTTGTTATTAGGGACCCATGATTTTGATGTGAGCCCTAATTGGTGGGAACAAAATACCCTTGGTGATCTATTCTCAGGTATAGAACACCTTGGGTGATCTGTACCGCAAGGTTTGAGTCCAAATTCAAATCAGGGACCCGTTGCAACATTTTAGCAGGATATTAGAACTCGTGTTGACCTCCTTTGATTTTTGAGTCTTGAAATATTGTGAGATGTATATAAGAACCTTATCTCTCCTCATTTTTGCATCCAAATCCACTGTCAAGCATACACAATCAAAATTTTGCATCCTAGAATTCTCAAGCAAGATCTCTAGCATTTAAGTTGTCTTCAAGGCAATATTCTCCATGGATCAAGCTTCTTTCCCTCATTAAAGGCCAAAAAAATGATTCCACCATCATGGAAGAATATCTACACCCATTGAATTGTCCACATTAATCCAAGCTCTCTCTCTCTCTCTCTCATCAATATTTTTGGAAAACTACAAAATCTATCACACTAGGTTTTTTCTTTGATGAGTTCATTTTGGTATTTTTTTTGTTAAGTCACATCAATACATTTTATCACATTCAAAGAATCATTTGCATATCCAAGGTATGATATACTTCATTTTTCAGATCTATACTCTTCTATATGGAAACGTGCTTTCATTTAATTTATTTCATTTCAAGGTTGATTCCTCAACTGAGGTTTGACTTCGACAAACCCCTTTCCATAATATTTTCCTCATTTTTCTATGTGCAAGAGCAAGAGGCAAACCTACCATTGTAGATTTGGGAAGTGTAGGATCTGACAGACTTTCTGTGAAAGTTTCAGGAAAAAGTATAGGGTACAAAGTAACTCAGGCGATCTGTACCTGGGAAAAAAATGCATGGAGTGATCTATACCCTACAAATCAACTTCAAATTGAAACTACAAGTCAGTATTGTTGTATGGCTTTTGTTTCAAGTCACTACATGTTCTTATCTAGTTTTTGTCAGTTTGTGTATGCTAAAGTTTGTCATTTCTGCCTACTTATATCCTTCTATCTTACATCACCCTATCACATTCCTCTAAATCAACTCATCCTAATCATTATCACAAAGGATCATTGCACTCACTTATCACTTAAGTCCTACTTAAGCCTATTGGGTCATATTCCTTCCAATGGCACATTAGGAAAATGTGGTCAATCTCCCTCTACTTCATACTATATTTTCTGTATTGTACATTTTGGTGAACCTCACTCGTAACATTTCCACTTTTGATATGGAATTTAGATCTTATTTGTATGCATTGCATTGTTTCATTTAACACATTAATTTGTAAAAAATGACACAAAAAATTGCATATTATTGTCTCTCATTTCATTTACTTAAAGACCTAGTCCATTCTTGCAAATTTCATTTCATGCATTATTGTTACATTTTTTATCCACCTAGTTTTCAATCATTTCCTTTCATTTCATATAGATCCTTTCATTCCTTTTTCATGCACTTGCATTGGAAAAAGACATAAAAATTACATATAGTTTCATTTATTTTGCCAATATCATTTTCAATTTGGTTTGTGCATAATTACTATTTTCTATAGATTAGTTTAATTTTTCTCTCCTAAGGACCCTCCTTCTCATGGGGACATATTGAGGCAAGGCAATAATACTTCTCTCAATTATCTTTGTATTTTGGATGAACCATTAGGAGATGGTGTTGATTAATGTCTTGATCTCCCCATGAGGGCACCTTAATGGAAGACATTGATATGGTAGAGGAAATTGATATGATTTTTCATCCCCATGAGGATACTTTACCTTCTATGCATTTCAACGATCTTCTCTCTAGAGATGAAGAATTGATGAGTTATGTTTGTCCCTCTCCTAAAGTATGTACTACTTATGAAGATTTGTTTGGAGAAAGAGGATACCATCCTTGATGCTCTTCAAGATCCTATTCAAGTCAATACTATTCAAGTTTTTAGATAGTGAAAAGCCTAAGGTTGTTGTCCATCTTTGTCAGGATACCACTCCACCTCAAAATAAATCAATCCTTGTGGTAAAATATGCTCAACAATTTGATTATCATGCGGTTTCTACACATATAACACAAGAAATAATAGACAACCTACCAATTCAGTTGTTCCCCCTTCTCTTCCCGCTTCAAAAGAAGTTATTCCTCTTGCATCCTATCTCCCTCAAAATATTGGAAAGGAATATAATTTAGTAGAACAACTTTGTGCTACTCTTGAAAAGATATCTCTTTGGAAGCTTCTTCATGTTGTTTTGTGATGACTAATTAGGTAAGTACTGTACACTTTTCTACAATTCTTGGGGTTCGGAGAAATGACCCAAAAAAAATTTTGGTTAACTTGTCAAGCATTTTTTGGGTTTACTCATCAACCATTTCCCTAGGTTGACCCATCAAGAAAGTTTTAGGGTTGGGGTTTTTTATAAGAAAAATGGTGTTAGGGTTATGCCTTGTTAGAGTGAAGAAGTATTGTAGCATTTGCAATGGTATTGGGCTGCAAGGGATCGTTGGTTGTAATCAGTTGAAATTACTGAATAATAATATTGGACTCTATGTTTGGTGGATGTAGGCCAAGATTGGGTGAGACACATTAAATCTGTTAATGCTATAAGGCACTAAGAGGGGGGTGAATCAATGTAACTATAGATCTACAAAATATTTTCATCAACTTCCAAAGTAACCAACATGCAAAGTTAAAGATAACATAAAAGCATACCAAAGCATACATCCATGAAATCAACACAATAACACCAATATTTTATCGTGGAAACCCTTGTTAGAGGGAAAAACCATGGTGGGAAATTTCACCCACAAATCTCACTAGTGCACCACTAAGTCTTGCCCTATTAGAAGCATTACAACCACCCTGTTAAGGGCATACCTGGTTAGGATTATCTCTAGCCTTGTTAAAAGTTATTACAAAAGTCCTATTAGGAATCACCCAGTTAAGGGATTTAGAACTCCTTCTAAGAGTCACCTTGTTAAAGGATTTAATCTTTAGATATGTAAGGATCCTGCGGAGTAACCTTGTTAGAGGATTTTGATCACAAGTCAATTAGGACTTGCCTTGAGAATAAACTCAAATAAAATGATCTGGAAGTAGCACACTCAGCTTGATAGATTCACTTCAACAATGCTCAAATCACTTCTCTTCTCATATAAACATTTACTACAACTACAAAAATCATTGCATCAACTCTCTCCATATTTCATCTCTTATATACACTTTTAGGTCGGTGGGATAACCCTAAAACATGTTACCTAAGTCAGCCTCCAAATCCTAATTAAACTCCATCAGCAATCACACCAACATAGGAAATTAAACTCCTCAAGGTAAACCCTCAACAACACAATTCTCTAATAAAACAAACTTAGACACGTAATTGATCGCCACCTTGATTTCATCACCTTGACTTGACTGGTTGACTGTTCTTTCCGATATCGCTGGTGGTTGCCTCAAATCTCCAATTGTGCATCAAATCAACTTGCGCTATCATATAATTAGGTAAATATAACTCTGTAGATATTTCCTATAAGATCACATCATCTAAATCTTTTATATTATAACCGCACACTGAAATCACCATCCCATACTATATAATCATCGATACACTAAACACTTATAAAAATCCTTGCTAAATCATCATCATCACCGGTATCTTTGATATTTCCTATAAATTTGACTTGTTTCCAACAATGACAAAAATAAATCATTCACCACATGATCTAGGATATAATCATCTTCATTAGATTCCAACAAAATTTGTGTCTTCTTGTTCTACTTATGTGTGCTTTATTCCTTTGCATTATTGTTTATATTTGCATATAATTATTAGATTTATATCTTCTAATCCTATCAAGTGGTATTAGAGTAGGTTACTTTTAGTTATACTATGCATGAAGGTCTCACGGTTGAGTGGGAGTAATGGAAGACGAGGGTAAGTTGAAGGCTGATAAGTTTAATGGGCAGAACTTTCAGTTATGGAAAATGTAGATGGAGGACTATCTCTATCAGAAGGATTTATGGCATCCATTGGGAGGAATAAGCATGATGTATTCAAGGCCAGAGAGATCTCAAAATAGATGTCCATACTTTCATCCACAACAAGAATAACAACGAAAACCACAACACAATAAGATATAAAGAATATCAACTCATTGATTTGCCAGAAATTCAATTACATGAAACATGTCGAGCTATAAGGCATTCTCATTTATGACCACATACATCAAAAAATACACTAAGATCTATCACAAATATCTTCTGCAAGCTTCAGATCACCCCCTTAACTAGCCCAGACCTATAACAGACAACAATCTGGCAGGAAAACTCAAGAGAGATCTAAACTTGTGCTTGCAAGCCACCAAGCAATCATCTTGTTTCCTAAACCAGCAAGCTACTAGCCCTCCAAGGTATCCTTCACCTAGTTTAGATCTGAAAACCTTTACAACTCTACCACTACTTCCCTCTTAGATTCTTTTTTTTTACTTGCTACTTCTACTCTACCCAAACCCTCTTTTTATACGACACAACCACAAGTCAACTTTACAATTAAATAAATTAACCAAATACAAGTCGACATCAAGAACACAACACCCAATGTGTTCTTCATCAGTTGGCTTCCAACAACCATTAAATTTACATAGGGGAGTGAACCAAATTAGATTTAGGTCATCACGCCTCCAACAGTCGATCCAAAACTCAAGGAACACAACCCCAAATTAAATGCACCAGTTGGCTAACCCAAAAAATAAAAAAAACCTTGTCGATGATCAAGAACACCAAAACCAATCCACTCGGTGAGAGGCACAACTGAGCCAAACACCACCGAGCAAAGCATCATCAAGCACCACCAAGCCCAGTCACCGAGTCTGTCGGTGAAGCAACACATCTTCCAACTGAGAATTGCCACCAAATGACCGAGAAACTCAGGTCTCTAACCGAGCTTGCTACCGAAAACCAAAAACTAAACCAAAACATATTTTTGGTGATACAAGATTGCTAAATACCCCAGGATGCTCTTGCATCAAACACCCCAGGTGAGAAAAGATGTTCTCAGCAGCTCGACAAACATCTATTGGGATTCAACACATAGATCCCAAATTGGTTCTTGGTATACATGTCCTCCGAGTTCTCAACCCAGTACACCCATGCCTCATTCTTATTTTTCTTCCTCTTACCACAAACACTCTCTGATGTGCCTTCAAATATCTGAACCTAAATTTCCACACCAACCTCGACATTCATCTCAGATCTCCTTCCAATGCTCAAGTTCCTCATTCCTTTGCATTCATCCTTCAAAGGAATCAAAGTGAACTTTTGTCCATCTTTCAGGATAGTAAATACATTCCTCTTACAGTCATAAATAGCCTATCAATCATACTACCAAGGCCTCCCAAGTAAAACATGACAATAAATCATCTCCATAATGTCACATAAAACTTCATCCTTATAAAAACCAATGTGAAAACTTACCATGCATTGCTCCTTCACTTCTAGTGCATGATCTTCTTGAAACCAACTTATCCTATAAGGACAAGGATGTTTCAACCTCCTCAAACTAAGATTTTGAACCATCTCCTCAGAAACCAAGTTATCAGTACTCCCTCCATCAAAATCCATCTTACAACATTTACCACCAGACTTACACACATTCCTCAACAAGTTCTTCCTCTAACAAGAATCAACTTGTTTTATGGGCAGCAATGTTCTCCTAAGAAAAATATTCACACCTTCAATCTCGGGTTCATTCTCTACAAATTCATTCACCACATTATTTCAGTGACTACCGACATTCTTATCTGCATGGGGACATTCAAATGAACGATCTTCGTCTTCACCACAATTATAAAAGGTACCTCTGAATACACCACTACATGTCTTTCTCCTCGGTACAACAGGTTTTGGTTCCTCCTCAACTCTTGGTTTATCCTTTACCGACTATTCTTGCTTCTCTTTCCCTCAGGAATTACCATGATGCCTTATCTTCAACTTAGCTTCTACCTTGAGGGCATACTGGTAAGATCCTCAATTGAATCAATTTTCAACATACCAATCTCATCTTGGATAGTGAATCTCAGACCATTAATATACCTCGCCACCTTTTCCTTAGAAATTTCTCTATTCCCAGACCGAATAGTCAACTTGTAGAACTCCTTGATATATTCTTCCATATTCATCTCTTGCTACTTTAGATTTTGTAACTTCTTAAACAATTCAAGTTCATAATCGGCAGGAATGAAATTAGGCTTAAGTTTCACCACCATCAAGATTGATCTTCATCTCAATTTCTTGTTCTCTATCTCTTTGTAATTCCTTCCACCAAAGTGTAGCATGTCCCTTTAACTTAGTTTGTTCTATTCTCACTCTAAGAAGATCTCCAATGTCTTCTAGCTCAAAGTAGTCTTCTAACTCACCAATCCAATCAGTCAGATCCTTGGGTCTCAATGTACCTGAGAAATTGGAAACCTCCATTCAATAACTTGTACCCAATCGAGCACTAAATCTCTGCAATCGATCAGTTATGTCTTCACCAAATATCTCCATTTGATTGGCTCTGTCATCTCCAATAGATCTAGCAGCTTCAAATTTTTCAACAGCTTCTCCATTAGCATCTTCTATTCTAGGACCTCTCTGCAATCCAACAACAACATTTTTTATTCCCTCCATGACTTCATTCCTCAATTCAGCCATCTCATTATGGATCTCATCTCACAAATTCTCTTTCATCAGATCAATCATCCTAGGGTTTAGTCTCCAAGGAGGCATCTCCAAAACCCTAAGTGCAAACTCCACAAGTAGCAATCAATCTCCTTTATGTCCACCTTGTGCAAATCCTTCGCTGAAGTAAGTCAAATATACTCTCTACCACCTCACAACAACGCAACAGGAATACCACAAGTCCATAATTCAGCTCTAAAACTACCACAACAAGATCCAAACACACTCTGATACCACTTGATGTAGTCAAGGCTAGAGAGATCTCAAAAGAGATGTCCAGACTTGTAGCCAACAACAAGAACAACAACAGAAATGACAACACAACAAGATATAAAGAATATCAACTCATTGATTTGTCAAAAATTCAATTACATGCAACATGTCGAGTTGTAAGGCCTTCTCATTTATGACCACATACATTAGAAAATACACTAAGATCTATCACAAAGATCTTCTACAAGCTTCAGATCACCCCCTTAACTATTCCAAACCTATAACGACCAACAATCTGCCAAGAAAACTCAAAACAGATCTAAAATTATTCTCACAAGCCACCAATCAATCCTCTTATTTCGTAATTCAACAAGCTACTAGCCCTCCAAGGTATCCTTCACCTAGTTCAGATCTGTGGACCTTTACAACAACTCTTCCACTACTTCCCTCTTAGCTTCCTATTTTTTACTTGCTACTTCTACTCTTCCCAAACTCTCTTTTTATACAACACAGCTACAAGTCAGCTTTACAATTAAATAAATTAACCAAACACAAGTTGGCATCAAGAACAAAACATTCAATGTATTCTTCATCATTCGGCTTCCAACAACCATTAAATTTACATAGGAGAGTGAACCAAATCAGATTTAGGTCCTCACACCTCCAACAGTCGATCCAAAACTCAAGGAACACAACCCCAAATTAAATGCACTAGTCATCTAGCCCAAATAATTAGATAAACTTTTTCGGTGATCAAGAACACTGAAACCAATCCACTCGATGAGAGGCACAACCGAGTCAAACACCACCAAATAGACACCACCGAGAAAAGCATCGCCAAGCACCACTGAGCCCAGTCAGTGAGTTCGTTGGTGAAGCAATATATCTTCCAACTGAGAACTGCCACCAAATGACTGAGAAAATTAGGCCTCCAACCGAGCTTGGTACCGAAAACCAAAACCAAATCAAAACATCTTTTGGGTGATACAAGATTGCCAACTACCCCAGGATGCTCCTGCATCAAAGAAAGAAAGTTGCAACTATGTCTTAGGAGGAATGGGATATTCTAGACATAAAGGCACTTGGTAGTATTCATTTATTCCTAGCACAACCGGTGGCATTTAATTTTACAAAATCAAAGACAATCGAAGAGTTGATGGAAACCCTAGCAAAGTTATATGAAAAGCCTTCTACTTTGAATAAGGTATTTATTATGAAGCATTTATTTAATATGAAAATGGTAGAAGGTGGTTCAGTTGTTGATTTGAAAATGTTGATGATTCATGAGTTCTAGATTCAGGGGCCTCATTTCATGCTACGCCCCATAGAATTTATTTTCTTAATTATGTCCAAGGGGATTTTTGGAGTGTTTCTTTGGGATAATGAACCATGTCAGATTGTTGGGAAGGGAAAAATTAAGATTAAGTTGCAGAATATGAATCATTGGATACTACAAGAGGTAAGGCACGTTCCAAGGCTAATTAGGAATTTAATTTCAATAGGGCAGCTAGGTGATGAAGGTTGCACTATTAATTTTAATGAAAAAAATGGGAAGGTTTCAAAAGGTTCCAGAGTAGTCGCAAAAGGTGTGAAAGGAGGTACCTTATATCTTTATACAGGTCATATTATTCCTTCTACTTGAATTGTTACAAATAAAAGTCAATGTTCAGGAACATTTGTTGTTGTTGAGCAGGTAGAACATGAAACAATCGCTTTGGATTCTGAAACAACACTATGGCACAATAGACTTGGGCATATTTGTGAAAAAGGTATGAAATTAATTCATTCAAAGAAAGTCTTACCAGGTCTAAAATGTGTCAATATGAATTTATGTGAAATTTGTGTGTATGGAAAACAAAAGAGAGTTAGTTTTCTGAAGGTTGGCAAAGAAAAGAAAGATGAGAAATTAGATCTTGTGCATATAGATGTACGAGGACCAACTTAGGTATCTTCCCTTGGTGGCTCTCTTTATTATGTTACATTCATTGACGATGCAACTATGAAAGTATGGATTTATTTTCGCAGGCATAAATCTGATGTATTTGAACCTTTTAAGAAATGGAAAAGCTTGGTCGAGATTGATATTCGTAAATGACTAAAATTTCTCAGATCTGGTAATGGTGGTGAGTATTGCAGAAAATAATTTGAATATTATTGTTCCTCTAATGGTATTCATAAGAAAAAAACATTTCTGAGGACTCCACAAGAAAATAGAGTGGTTGAACTACTAAATATGACAATAATGGAGTGTGCAAGGACTATGAGGTTGCATGATGGGCTGCCCTTAAACATGTGGGTAGAGGTTGTAAACACTATTTTTTATTTAATTAATAGAGGTCCCTCTACTCATTTGGGTTGTGGTATTCTAGAGGAAGCATGGGCAGGTAAGAAGGTGAGTTATTCTTTTCTCATAACTTTTGATTATGAGAAATTTGCACATATAGATTCTAAAAATATAACCAAGATGGAAGCCAAATAAAAAAATGTGTATTTTTTGGATATGGAATTGATGAGTTAGGCTATAGAATTTGGGATTTGAGAATCATAAAATTTTGAGAAGCAAGGATGTCATATTTAATGAGAAAGTATTGTGCAAAGATCAATTGCGGCAACATGAGAAGAAAGAAAATGATTATATAGTGTTGAATGATACTCCTAAAGATAATGTTCCATTGGTTCCTCATGATCCACAACAACAACAAAAACAAATAGCACAAACTTCAGTGAATGTTAGACGATCTTCAAGGATAAGTAGACCTCCTGACAAGTTCTCTCCCTCTTTGTATTCTATTTTATTAACTAATGTTGGTGAACTAGAATGTTATGATGAAGCTATGTAGCTGGATACCAAGGTTCGGTGGGAGCATGGAATGACAAGAGAAATAGACTCCTTTCTGGAAAATCACACTTGGGAATTATGCAAGTTGCCTAAAGGTAAACATTCTTTACAAAATAAAAGGGTTTATAGGCTGAAAGAGGAGGACGGAGGTAAGAAAAGATTTAAAGTCAGATTAGTTGTAAAGGGATTTGCACAGAAAAAAGGGCATTGATCTTTTTGAAATTTTCTCTCTAGTTGTTAAGATGGCTTCTATTCATACTATTTTAAGCATTATAGCTGCTAAAGATTTGCACTCAG
>MU224858.1:7427961-7444470 GCA_018584345.1 Thuja plicata
ATGGCTTGAAACAAGCACCTAAACAATGGTACTTAAAATTTTATAGTTTTATAGTTGCACACAGGTTTAACAGGTGTAATTTAGACCATTGTGTTTATTTTAAGAGGTTGGATAATGATAGCTACATTATTTTATGTTTATATGTTGATGGCATGCTTGCAGTTGGGTCTAACATGGATCACAAAAGAGATTTAAAATAATAGTTAGCAAAATCATTTTCTATGAAGAATTTGGGGGCATAAAAACAAATTCTTGGTATGAAAATTGGCAGAATAAAAGGTTGACTCTATATCAGGTTGATTATGTTGAAAAGGTGTTGAAAATATTCTCCATGGAGAATGCAAAAGATTTCAGCAGACCTTTGCCTAGTCATTTGAAATTGACTAATGAGATGTTTCCAAAGACACAAGAAGAGGAAGAAAAAATTTCCAAGGTACCCTATGCTTCAGTTGTAGGTAGTCTACTATATTCCATGGTATGCACTAGACTTGATATTGCCCATGCAGTAGGTGTTGTTAGAAGTTATATGAGTCATCCTAGAGTTGAGCATTGGAATGTGGTAGAATGGATTCTTAGATACTTGAGAGGCAAATCCAACAATTTTTTATGTTTTGGGGGCTCTAGTACTAATTTACAAGGATGTGTTGACTCAAATTTGGCAGGAGACATTGATACCAGATGGAGTACAATAGGATATGTTTTTACTGTCGGTGGGAAAATGGTAAGTTGGACCTCTAGGTTGCAAAGGTGGTTGATTTATCCACCACAAAGGAAGAGTATGTAGCTACAAAAGAGAAAAGCAAGGAGATGATATGGCTGCAATCTTTCCTGGAAGAATTTGGCAAAACACGGGCTAAGAATTACTTGTTTACAGATAGCTAGAGTGTCATTCATCTTTCAAAGAATTTTGCCTTGCATTCAAAGATAAAGCACATACATTTGAGGTATTACTTCACTCATTCTATATTGGATGATGGGTCCTTAAGGCTGGAAAAGGTACATACAAATGAAAATATAGTGGATATGTTTACAAAGGAAGTGACAAGGGAGAAGCTAAACTCCTCTTTATCTTTGATTGGTCTTCATGACTAAAACAATAAAATAGAACACCAGAGTCCATGGTGTTTCTTTCTAGTAGGAGCTACAGGCGTAGTGGTATTTCTACAAGACCAGTCTCCAAGTGGGAGATTGTTTAGTGTGGAGCCTGATCAGTCCCAAAGTAGGAGATTGTTGTTTTGGGGGTGACTAATCAATCAAATACTGTACACTTTTCTGTAATTCGTGGGGTTCAGGGAAACACCCTGAAATATTTTTTTCATTAACTCATCAAGCATTTTTTGGGTTGACTCATAAACCATTTCCCTTGGTTGACTTGTCAATAATTTCCCTAGGTTGACCCATTAAGCAAGTTTTAGGGTTAGGGTTTTTCTATAAGAAAAATGGTGCTAGGGTTATGCCTTATTAGAGTGAAGAAGTATTGTATCATTTGCAATGATATTGGGCTGCAAGGGATTGTTGGTTGTAATTAGTTGAAATTACTGAATAATAATATTGGATTCCCTGTTTGGTGGGTGTAGCCCAAGATTGGATAAACCACGCTAAATCTGTGTGTTCTTGTTCTACTTATGTATGCTTTATCCATTTACATTATTTGTTATATTTGCATGTAACTGTTAGATTTTTGTCTTCTAATCGTATCAAGAGGTATCAAAGCAGGTTGGTTTTAGTTATCCTCTATGGGAAGGTCTCACAGTTTAGTGGGAGTCTCACTCTAAAGTCGGAATAATGAAAGACAAGGGTAAGTTGAAGGTTGAGAAGTTTAGTGGGCATAATTTTTAGTTATAGAAAATGCAGATGGAAGACTATCTCTATTAGAAGGATTTATGGTGGCCATTAAGAGGAATAAGCAAGAAAGTTACAACTATGTCTCAGGAGGACTATGATATTCTGGATAGAAAGGCACTTGGCAGTATTCATTTATGCCTAGCACAATTGGTTGCATTTAATATTACAAAAGAAAAAACAACTGAAGAGTTGATGGGAAACCCTAGTGAAGTTATTGTTGGAAATAATAGAATGGTGTGTACTAAGAGGGGAGGGGTGAATCAATACCCTTTAAAATTTTATCACTTAACCTTAATCCTTTTAGTAATCAATTGCTTGTATTACAAACCATATGTGTTATTTTATATTTATGCATGTAATATCAATTCATAAACTCAATTAGAATGTAAACATTCATAGAAACATTCTTGAAATATATTGACACATGACACAAGATTTGGTAACGCAGAAAATCCCTGTTAGAAGGTAAAAACTACAGTGGGGATGAAACCCACAAAACTTCACTATCTGCAGAATGGAAGGGATCGGTTAAGGCTTACAAGTTTGATCACTTATCATGATCTTACCCTGTTAGGAGTAATATGTAGAGACTGGTTAAGGTCTACTCTGTTAAGAGCTTTAGAAACATTGTTTAGTGTGCACTCGGCTAAGAGATTTACAAAGGATTTTTAAATCCACCTTTTCTCAAAGGATTTCTTCTATTTGCTACACTTGTTAGAATGTAGTCAAAAATATTCATTGATCTGAGTATATGAAATCTAGAATTGTTGATGATAGATCCATTAAAGATTATATGTATAATTATCACCTATAGTGATTGATCAATACCTCTGTTCTGCTCAGTAGCCTTGGATCTTGTTCTTGATAACTGATTTAATCTTTGGTTGTTCTTCTACAGAAAACTCTTAGTCTTATCCATAGATGTGCTTCTCGGCTACAATCATCATCACACACTTGTTCTGATTGATTACACGTCTATTTATATAATATGTTTTACCTATATGAGTTTCACGCATAACAATGTTGACTCTATGATCAAAGGTTTACAACTTGACCTTAATCTCCTATTTTTCATGTTTTCAATCAGTTAGACTGATTAAAAAAGTTACAATTACATTGATTTTCCCTCAAGAAATGGTTTTAAATCTAATCAAAAATCTAAATATAAAACACAAGTGTTTTATCTGACGTGGAAGTCAGATTCACATTTCTCAGGATTTATAACTATCTCTCGGTAGACTAGTGCTCAGGTTGCTATGAAGTCTGTCAGGTTCCTCTATTTATCTATTCTATCAGGTTACATTGTAATCTACTTGTTAGGTTCCTCTGTCATCTGCTTTGTCAGGTTCCTCTGTCGGGTTGCTTTGTCAATTCCTCTTGTAACATTTTTGGGTTGCACTATTAAATTGTGTCGACAGGTTCCCTTGTGCACTTGTCTGTCGGGTTGTACTAAAACCTATCTTTCAGTGTGGGTGTTACCGACGGTTCAAAACTATTTTTCCTTTCATACTAATGGAAAAATATGGCTTCAATCTCCCCAATTGACATTAGTATCAAAAACTGATATGTGCAAATACTAAAATGTGTAGTATGTACACCATGTGTTTACCTTGTCATTATGACTCCCCCTATGTATACGCTGGTATAATATATGTATATGTATGTACACTCACCTTAATACCATTCTCCCTTTTCACCTTATCTTCCCCTTTTATTATATCATTTCCCCCATTTTCCCCTTGTGTTGTATCATATCATTTTCCCCCTTTTTTGATAGTAAGGGCAAAGGTGTAATTACTTACAACTTGTCAAAAATGTGGGAATGGGATTTGTTCATGTCTTCCATCATCTTCTCCCATTTTTCTTGAAGGTGTTCTAGGGCCATTTGCTCCAATGTAATCCTTGCGTGCATATCATAGATGTTGTCGATGACAGACATCTCTGGGGTGGCATACATTATCTGGTCGAAGTCATATGTTGTTGCAGTAGTGTAAGATTGGGTAATAGTAGACTCTGTAGCTCGGTTAATTCATCTCTGAACTTTGATTCTGCCTCTTGAATTTGAAGTCTCAACTTATTTTCTTCCATTACCTTTTCATAATGCAACTTGATTGCATTGTCAGTTCTTCAGAGACCTTGAGCACTAGCAGTAAGATCTGCATCTATTTTTGCAATCTTTTCACTATTTTCTTTAGTGAAATGCTCTAATGTGCTTAAATTTTGAATTAAGGTGATAGCTTATGAAATGATTGGTTCTAATTCATTTACTAGTTCAGACAACTTTACCTTGTTCTCGGACACTTCTTGGCTGATTTTCTCGGTCAATTTGTATTGGTACTTTTATTTTGCACGTTCTTCTATTACTTTTTTTGCATCCACATTCTGTGATTGGATTGTGTTAGTAAGAATGGCTAATTGATCAATGATAGATGTGTTCTGATCAATGTTAGTATTAGGTACTATCTGTTGAAGTATATCCCTTATTGTTTTAAGTACTTGTGTGTCCTTTGTTTCCTTTTTAAGCTTATCTTGGATATCTTTTCTTCTACAAAATTTTGCATAGTTTGTAAGTGCCTATGGATCCAATGTCCTCAGATCATAGGCTGGTATCTCAATAATCTCATCCAATGTAACTAGATTCTTATTCTTTTTCTTCTTATTCTTGGATAGAGTTTTGGAGGGACCTGTATGCAGTACCATAGAAAGTTCCTTTGCTTGTTCTAATGTGCTTGGTGAAGGCTTTTGGAGTATGTGTACCTGTATCCTGTTGCTTGGTGTCTACCTGTCGGTTGGGAGTGGATGTCTCCACATCAACCTTAGCCTTATCTATAGCATCTCCTTCAGTATCCTTAGGAGTGGCATCACCTTGTTTCTCTTCTTCACCTTTATCTTTTTGTTCTCCTCCTGTTTCTTTCTGTTCTTCATTGGTTACATTTTGTTTCTCTTCGCCCTTATCCTCAGGTATGCTTGCATCAGGCTCGGGTGACTTCTCCTTTTGTGAGATGATATTGATATCCTATATCAATAATGGTATTTGGCTTGGTGTATTCACCTGTGCAACATCTGTAGTTGTATCTTGTTCCTTGGGCTACTTGGAGATAGTAATATCTTCATCTCCCTTTACCTCATATGTAGGATCATCTTCTATGATATCAATGATAGTATTATCGGTGAATGTTTTATCTACAATATCCATATCCTTGTTAGCTTCTATGTTCAATTATTCTTCATTAACATCCTCACCATCATTTATAAGAATGTGTTTTGGGCTCGATTTAGCCTGATCTTCTTCATTGTGAGGCTCCTCGGTAAGAGCTAATATTGGCTCGAGGGTTTGAATCCTCCGTAGGTGGATTGATGATTTTATTCCAGATATCATCACTCTCTTTGTCAAGCTCAATTAATTTTCCCTCCAGTACTTTGTAGGATCTTAATTTTGTTAAGAACTTATGCGAATGCTTGTTCATCATTTCATCAATTTCTTCCATCTTGGACTCGGGTGGCATAACAGAAACTAGGGTTCTTTCCCTTATCTATTTCTTGAAGTTTGATGCAAATGTCCATCTTGCCGATAGTCTTTCTAGAAGTTATTTAGGAATCTTATCTTCAAAATATATTGGGACATATTTGAATATACTCATCATTATGATGATGACTTCCTCTATCTTGTTCTAATACTTAGGATTCGGAGTTAGCCATTTTCTAATTTTAGGGTTAGTAATTGACCCTTCCTTGATCATTGATGCACATACCTCATCAATTATAGTGGTAAATTTGTTCTTAACAGGTTGGAGTTGCTCACTCTCATCTTGCTAAGTGTCCTCTATATCTTCCTTTGTTCGATTAGTCTTTTTCTCCTCTTAGGCTCTGATGTTTTCCCTATTTGAGGCTTCCTTAAGTAAGTCTTCACTTGTCCTTTCTTGATCGGTGGTGAGTCTTCTTT
Organism: Thuja plicata; assembly: GCA_018584345.1. Lineage (NCBI taxonomy): Eukaryota > Viridiplantae > Streptophyta > Pinopsida > Cupressales > Cupressaceae > Thuja > Thuja plicata. The sequence continues at coordinate 7,433,750 of MU224858.1, forward strand.
AACAGTTTGACTCTTTGTCTGTGATGCAATCGTAGTCCTTGGTTTCTTTGCTGGTGGTGGTGGTGCATCAGACTCTATAGATTTAGATTCACTCACTTGTTGACCTTTACCGATGGGTGACTGTCCCTTGGTTTCTTCTTGTGGTTTTGTTTCTTCTTCATTGATAGACAACTTATTCTTAAGTGTCTTTACCATTTTCTCTTTCTTTTAATCAATTTTCTTCACAACTAAGCCTATTTTTATTCTTTTCTTGGATTCCTCATAGGTTCCAAACCTGGGTTGTGACTTGTCTAATGGTTTATTTATCAATTCTTCAATAGCATTTGTGGCTTGATCTATGTTGACCTCATATTCAAGTGGTGCTAACCATGTTGTCCTCGATACAACTGGTTTGATAAAGGTGTTGTTGGTGTCCACCATAAAACAAATATTAGTCTTATACTTTTCTACCAGTTGTTCTAGTATCCTCATTCTTTTCTACATTCTTTCCTTAAATCCAGTAAAGTATTCATTCATAACTAATGTAAAGTTATCACCTAATGACTTGATGAATTCACTAATTTGAATTTTCACTAGTCGGGTAGTATCCTAGTTGACATTACCGATAGATGGAAAGAAGTTCTAGAAATAGAAAAATGTACACATTAGAACTAATCTAAAATTACATGAATTGGACTTTGTAGACCTGATTGTCCCCATGTTTTCATCTAACTGCTTCAGTAGAAGCTCAAATAGATCTAACTGTAATCCCTTCTTTACAATCTTGTGGGCAGTGTCAACTGCTCCACATGCTATGCTATTTAACCTGCTGGATTGGTATATCTTGTATCCTAGTACATATGCACCAAATTTTATTTATGGATCAGTGATGGTGTTAAACTTCAATCCTTTGTTATCCCATAATGCACCTGTCATCTTCTCAATCTTGGGGCGGGGAGGATGTTTAAGTGCCTTGGCCTTGTTGGTTATAGTATAACCAGTCACAGTGTGTATCAATTCCCTAGTGATCAGTTTTGGCTCATCCAGGTACATCTTTTGGTCATGCACTCTGCTCAACACTATTCAAATCCACTCAGTTTTAAACTCCCTTGGGAACATTAGGGCACATGTCATCCCTTTGACCTCAATATGGTTATGTTCCTCCTTGATGGTTTTGCCTGTGCAAAGCTTCTTGTAAGCTTGATCAACCTCAAGATCTCCTATCTCGGCGATCTTGCAATGTATGTATGAACGGACATCCTCAATCAGTAAAACCCTAGGTGGTATTCCCAAAAATGCTCCAGCATCGTTAGGTTGCGAAGAAACCTCTAGACACATTTTGTATTTAGGTTCTTCACAAGTGGAGTTCTTGATCAAATTAAACTTCTTCTCTTTAGTGTTCTTGATCTTGGTTACACGAGAAGTGGTTGCCATCGTTTCAGAGAATTTATGGCTTTTCCTGTAAAACAAACAGTGAGCTTGGTGATGTTTACTTACTTAACCTTCTGTAGCTTTTGTTGTTCATAATCTGAATGTCATAATCTGCTTGGAATTCTCTACAATTTGGTCACTCTATTTCACTCTGCTTCTTTGCTCTAAATCGTTGGTGAATCAAATGAAGTCTCTGTCATCATTTTATAGACAGTGCCCTAAGTGGGACAATTAATGATCTACCCACTTGTAGGGTGTCAAATACGGAGTCACTCGGGTGACATGCCAACTTTATTTTCAGTGAAAACATGATGCTCGGGGCATCTGTCAACTCATTTAAATTTTCACACATTCACCGACGGATCTCGGTATATGGTGAAGACAACATTGTCTTTTGATTACTGACGATGTTCAGTTTACATGAGCAACTTAGCTTTTGTATGTTAACCGATGCTTCTCGGTAAGCATTGACAACTTAGATTTGTAAGTACACTAATGCTTTTCGGTATGAATTAACTGACGAGATTGAATTCACAAAATCATAACAAGTAATACCATAGTAAATCTTTAATCATGCTAGCTTGGCATTTTAACTATGTATAATGGAACTAATGTAAAGTGTAATTTAGCATAGTGAAGTTCCATACTTACTTGTTCATCTTAGGTGGGCGTGGTGATGTCACCATATCCATTGGATAAGGTGTCACCATTTGCATTACTTGCTCCAACATCATCAATTTTTGTAGCTTTCCTCCACATTTTGTTTCTCATCTTCCTAATGTCTTGAATGGTATTGCCATTGGAAAAGGTGCTTGTCTCTGTCACTCGGTCTCTGAAGTTCTTGCTTAGATGACCAACTTTATGACAGTGTAAGCATGAAATTTTGGGGTTAGTCCAGCCTCTAAACTTTCTCATCCATTTCTCATGCAGTTTTCTGCTGTGTCCATATCTACCACATGCAGTGAAGTTTGTCCATGTGTTGTAATCCCAAACATATGAGTTACCAACTCTTTTTAGTTGATAAGCATTTTCTTGATCTTTTGGCTTCCATGCTTGCTTTCTCTTCTTCTTGCATTCAAGAGATGTATGCCCATGCATTTATTAGGTACGACAATAGTTTTCCATGTAGGTTTACTTCTATTGGTTGTTTCACCTCAAATTTGCATTCATATGCTTTATGTCCTTTCTTATTACATTTATAACAATTTCCTATGAATGAGGAATTGGATTTAGGAATACCTTTTATTTTTCTCTTGCAAACATTTGATGTGTGGCCTAGTTTTCCATAGTGATTGCATGACTGCTTTCTTGGTCTTGGATTTGTGTATACATTCTTTGGATCAGCTTCATATGGTGACTCTCCATTCTTGTTATACCCTAATCCGGTATTGTTATTGACTCTTCTTTTTCCATCCAGAAAATCATGCATCCTTTTGGTGCTTTCTTAAGCTCTCTTGATCATATCATTGTGTTGTTGCTGAATTCTTACTTCATGCTTCAGTCTTTCATTTTCTTCTCTTAGCTCACCAATAGCTTCCAGCTTTCCATTCAGTTCTATGTTCATTTGGTTTGCCTCTTGACTCATAAGATTAATCTGATTGGTGATCTCATGATGATGTTCAGTAAGTCTTTGTATTTCTAATTATTTCTCTTGTAGCTTTTCAGTGATCTTCCTCCTGTCATCAATAGCTAGTGTTCTTTCTTACTCAGCTTGTCTAGAATTGTTCATAACCTTAATAATTCTTACCATCTTTGTCTCTTGACCAATTTGCAATGAGTTTACTTGTCCAGCCAGATGTTGATTGGTTTCATTTAGACTTGTAATGTTTCCTTCAAATGTGCCTGATGTATTGCAAGATGTAGATCCTGAAGACTCAAATAAATTAGGTATCTCTTCTTCATGATAGTTTGTTTCCTTATTGTGAGATGCCATAACCTTTCTTTCACCTATTAATTATCTCATCTTGACTCTATTTTCTTTATATTTCTCATAGAAGATCTATATATCTAACTTTTGATTCTCAATACTCTTGTCTAGCTTATACCTTTCCATTGTATGATCTTTTCTCTTAAGTATTTAAAATTTTCCAAACAAGAGATCTAGCTCTGATACCAATTGTTATAAATAATGGAATGGTGTTTACTGAGAGGGTAGGGGTGAATTAGTACCCTTTAAACTTTTATCACTTAACCTTAATCCCTTTAGTAATTAATTGCTTGTATTACCAACCATATGTGCTATTCTATCTTTATGCATGTAATATCAATTCATAAACTCAATTAGCATGTAAATATTCATACAAACATTCATGAAATGTATTGACACATGACACAAGATGTGGTAATGCAGAAAAACCATGTTAGAAGGTGAAAACTATGGTGGGGATGAAACCCACAAAACTTCAATATGTGTAGAATGGAAGGAGCCGGTTAAGGCTTACAAGTTTGATCACTTCTGATGATCTTACTCTGTTAGGAGTAACATGTAGAGACTGGTTAAGGTCTACTCTGTTAAGGATTTTAGCAACACTATTTAGTGTGCACTCAGTTAAGAGATTTACAAAGGATTGTTAAATCCACCTTTTCTCAAAGGATTTCTTCTATTTGCTACACTTGTTAGAATGTAGTAAAAAATATTCATTGACCTGAGTATATGAAATCTAGAATTGATTATTACAGATCCATTAAAGATTACATTTATAATTATCACCTATAGTGATTGATCAATACCTCTGTTCTACTCGGTAGCCTTGGATCTTGTTCTTGATAATTGATTTCATCTTTGGTTGGTCTTCTGCATAAAACTCTTAGTCCAATCCATAGATGTGCTTCTCGACTACAATTATCATCACACACTTGTTCTGATTGATTACACATCTATTTATATAATATGTTTTACCTATTTGAGTTCACACATAACAATATTAACTCTATGATCAAAGGTTTACAACTTGACCTTGATCTCCTAGTTTGCATGGTTTCAATCAGTTAGACTGGTTAAAACAATTACAATTACATTGCTTGTCCCTCAAGAAATGGTTTTGAAGCTATTAAAAAAAACCTAAATATAAAACACAAGTGTTTTATCTGACGTGGAAGTCAGATCCACATTTCTCAAGATTTATAACTGTCTCTCGGTAGACCGGTGCTTGGGTTTCTCTGTAGTCTGTCGGGTTCCTCTGTTTATATATTCTGTCAGGTTCCTCTATTTATCTATTCTGTCGGGTTACACTATAATCTGCTTGTTGGGTTGCTCTGTTGGGTTGCTCTGTCAGGTTCCTCTTTATTGCCCCATTTTTGTTCTACATATCTTTAAAGAAAAATGGATGTTTAGTGTGTAGTAATGGTCTTGAAAACATTGTGCAAGTCATGAGTCTAAGTCTATATTTTCCCTTTAGGCTAGGGAAACCTCTATCGGATTTTCCCAAATTACCTTCTCCTTTGTAAGTTGGGGGGTTGTTATCCGAGATCATGACATATTGTGTAGGTTAATCTCCCAAATCCGATAAAGGTCATGATTCAGAGGTTTCTAACATTGATCTTATGTGGTTTTGGAAATCTTTAGCTTTAATACTTCATTTTCTCTTATCGGTGGAAAATTGGTTTTGGGCTTCTCCCTAGCGGATAATCACCTACAGAGTGCCTTTTTTGCAGCCAAAAATTTCTAAAGTCTCAGTGGTCGGTGGAAGTGGAAGATAGATAATTGAGGCTAGAAAGACTATTGCATTCAAAATGAATCCCTGCGAGCTAGAAGAATGATCAAATGATAAGAAATCAAAGACTAAAGCTTATTGGTGGAAAAGTGGAAAGTAGCTTCACCACTATTCTAATAGGTGGGTTTTGGCCCGTAAGATGCATTTTTTGCCAGATTGTTATACTCAAGATTTATGAAGAAAAATCAATATGTGTTGAGACTCAAAGCATAAAGAAAGCATATAAAACCATCATATACCATTTTAGCATTGTAACAAGTCAGAATTTATCTGTGGTGGATTTATGAGTAAGGAGTGCTCCAACAATGTTTCTCCGCCCGAAGGAGAAGCGGAAAATTAATTATCCACTGCCTCCAGAAAGTTACCGTTATAGTTATCTAAAGTGAAAAGATGTTTCTTAACGGCCCGTAGAGGTAAAGTAATTAATTCAAATAAAGCCATTTTGCTTCATAATGGAATTTTTCATAAATGCTTGTCTTTTCATTCATGTGGCATAGGAAGTCGGTCATTAATGGTAAGAAGTTAAAAGTTATAAAATCAATGAACTGTTTCAAATAGGAATTACCATCTGTTTGACAAATTGTCTGAATTAAAACCTCTGGCAATAATTATTCCTTTCTTTCATTTTCCTGAGATAGATTCCTAGTTCCTAATTCAAATCAATCAAAGCATGGCTACCAAATTTATGGGTTTCGATGGGATGAACAACATCACTTCCGACTGACACAAAATCATGGATACCTCTTTGAGATTATTTTATATGTAGAGCTTTCATAGTAGGCTGAATGCTGAGAGGATAAACCCCCTTACTGAAAAGCTGAAGGAGAGTGGGTTAGTCGAAGCTATCGGCTTTCCTGTTGCGATTCAAGCTCCAGAGATGGTTTGAGAATTCATAGCCAGCTACAATCTGGAAACCAAGAAAATTATTTTTCCCGATAACACAGTGCTACTCTCTATTGACCGAGATTCTATTCAAAACTCCCTTCGTATTTCAGAGCAAGCTGAATACTCGGAGATGACATACAATCGGGCGGTTATTGAGTATGGAATAAAGAAGGCTTTGGAAGAAGGAGATAATGAGGACATGGTTCCAGGAGTCAAGGAGCACCAAGGGAAAGTTTCCCAAAATACTATACGACATGAACCTGAAGCCAGAAATTATATATATCTTGGTATTGCTTCATAGGATCAGAGGTGAGAGCGATGCACTTAATTTCATTGAGCACCATTTCTTCCTAGTTCAGGTGATTTTCTCTCAACATAATTTCATTGATTAGGATCACATGGTAAGTGAAAACCTCTCAAATGCCCTAAATAGAGATAAGCATCAGAACGAGTTCTATATGTCCTCACTTCTATTATATATCTTAGCTACAATTCAACTTTGGCTAGGGCTTCCTAGGCTAGAAGAATTCCTGGAAGATGTTAAGAGTTATGAATTATTCCCCTGTTTGCAATTGCATAACAGTTATACTGAGTATCTCAAAGTTAATGATGCATTCACAATAAGATTATGTAGGGAGTTACAAGGTTTCCCAGAAAGGAGATTTTTTCCATAAGCCATGGCATTTATCAGCCAATTTGGAGCTTGTTTTATCCAATTTGCGAATTTCTCATACATTCATCTTGCAGGATTAGATGATTTCCCTTTGAAGCTGCCTAGGTATCCTGACGACATGATCATGCTAGTTGAGGTGATGAGGCAAGCAGTCCAGGTGAACCTAATCTATGCGGGCACCCATAAGAAAGGCTATGATTTCTCGATGACTATCGGAGCCTACAGTTGTGCGTCTCGGTCTAATGCAAAGAATGTTTTGAAAATATTATCAAAGAAGTTTCAACTGGAAACATATGATGTTCTGAGGCCACAATATGACCTTGTGAACTATGCCCAAGATTACTTGCAAATGGGTCACACTATTCATCACATCGATGATATAGAGGACTATTGGGCCAACTATAAAGATGATCTAGAAAGCAGAGATCAATTTTATTCCAGATTAACTATTGAACAAATCAAAAGGTTCAAAGTTAAGATCATGGTTGAAGGCATAGAAGATGATGGCCAACATATGTATGATGACACATACATAGAGAAAATTAAGTCCCTTCCTATAAGATCTCAACCCATGCTAGGTCAAGCCACTGATGACTTGTAGACCTTGATGGGTAGGATCTATAGAAGGACTGAGCAGTGGATTGAATGGATGATAGACAGAAGGAAGAGGTCAGAAAGGAAGCCATCATCTCAACAAACTCCTAAAAAATAGACTAGGAGTACTCCTGCATCATCTTCAACAACTATCCCAACTATAGCCAAAGAGTTATCTCAACCAGTAGGTGGAGGTGATGAGCCTCCTGAAAAGATGATTCCATTAGACAAGACATGTGGAGATGGCTCGGCTCCTATCATTGGTTCCATAGAAGAAACAGTTTCTATAGACCCATTCAAGTCTACGGCTGAGCCTGTTAAGAGTGAAAAAATATAGCAACTAGTTAAAACTAGTACTTTAGGCACTCAAGGTGATACCTCAGCTCAAGATACTCCAAGACGAGGGTCCCCTGTTATAGTGGAAGTGGGTGAAGATAGTTCCAGCACTACAACTATAGAATAAGATGAGGAGGCTAGAAAGCAATAGAAGGTTACTAAAGTTATTAAATTGGTTTTATCCTCTCCTACCTCAGTGAATCCATTTGATTCTAGGCCTAAAGATACTCCTCCGGTCATCAAGAAGTTGTGCATAGAAGAATTGGTCTCTACCACCAAAGTCACTAGCGTGGAGTCTTGGATAGAGAACACCTTAGAGCACACAAGGAAGAGGGTAGAAGAAGGATCTCCCAACAAAGATACTCTTTCATGGGCCTTACAATCCAGTGCCACCATGAGCAAGGTGAAGAAAGAAAAGACACTGTCTACATTAGGTCGAGATCCAGTAACTGGGCATTTCACCATGGAGGTAGCGAAGCCCACAAAAGAAGGTAGGATTAAGGATTTGACCACCATCGATTTTGAGATACAATCATTTGATATGGGATTGGATCACCATGATACTGAAGTGGATTGGTGGAAGTCCACCAATATTGTAATTGAAGAAGAGCTTGAGGAGCTCAAGACTACTAAAGTCCAACTTAAAGCAAAATTTGCTAAACTAACTAACTTTATCAAACAGTTAGTTACCCCAGTTATGAGCATTCCAAGTGCCCAAACCACTTTTGACCCCAATGCTATAGAAAATCAAGCTATCATAGCCAAGTTGCAAGAAGACAGGCACTTTGGGAAGATTGGTAAAATATGGATCGAGAGGCTCAAATCTGAAGGGCTGGTAGTTATTGAGCAGCTGGGTGATACCCTCTTAAAGTTGGAGGAGAGAAACAACATTGAAAAGAATTTGCATGTTCTCACATCGGAGAGAGTGAAGTGTTAGGAATGAATAGTAATGATGCATGTAGCAGTTAAAATGAAGACTAAGGAGGCAATAAAGGCCAAGATCTTGTAGAAAGGAGATGAGCCTTTGATTGAATGGATTCAAAGCCTGGAGTTTAAGATTGGGATGATCATCCAAGCCAAAGGAGGGTTGCAACAGACATATGTCAAAATCAAAGAGGAACAGAACAAATATTTTAAACTCCTTTAGGGTCTTCACACGGAGTCACAGATAAGTGGTCAAGGAAAAGAAATGATCGGAGTGACCAACATGTAGAAATCCTTCTCAGAGTATGTGGATAAGCTGGTAGAACAATCTTCCTCTCACTTGGATAAGGTGCCAGAATTCCAACAGTTGAGTGGATGTATCTATAGATCCATGGAAGAGCTAAAAGATTGAGTAGATATGGTTAAGATCCTGGCCAAAAATTATTCTAGATGGCTCATTAGATATACCAATGTCCATATTAATAGACATGAAGAGCTAATTCCAGTCATCAGAGCTGTCACCGCCTATAGGGAAAAAATAGATAAGGGGAAGTAAACGGAGGCATAAATATATTCCCTCTTGTACTAAATTTTGATAGAGCTTGTAACGGATAAACGCTTGTTTATCATTTCTGGTTAGGTAAGTTGAACCATTTTGGCAACCCCTTTTTGTAACGGTCGAACTCTGAAAATCTATATGTACTATTTTGAAAATCAATACAAAGGTCGGCTAAATTTTGGTGTGAAGGACTTCATTTTTGCTGAGTGAAATTCATTTATGTCTATATGCCAATATTTTAACTGTTCCATTGCATTTATCTTTATGTCAATTTGAATGTTTCTTTAAATTGGATTTATAGTTCAAGATTAAACCGAGCTTCTGTATTATGATTTGATATGGTTAATTGAGGGGAAATCTGGGTATCGTCCATAGATTCTAAGAAATGTTATTATGAAGTAGATTGATTCATCATCATTAAGTTATCATTTATCTTTTATTTTAGTGTTTGCATCTTCATTATCAGTTCCTGCATTACCAATTTTAGGATCTTATATGATTTATAAAGTCTTGAAATTTGGCTAGATAGAAAGTTGAACCTATTTGCCTAAACTAGTTCCTATCTAGGCCTAGTTCGGATTGCCTCTTCTATTCTCAGGTTTGAACAAACCCCTGTTAAATTAGGAAAGAACAAAATTCATTGAAGATTAATCACTTAAGGGAGCTATACCTTCAAATTCAGAGGGAAATTAGTTATTCAGTTACATTTACCAACTGTTGTATTCGATTGTTTCTTTAATATTTGGGCATTTTAGAGTTAAAGTGAAAAAGAACAATATGTTTACCAACACCCTTGTAACATTTTTGGGTTGCACTAGTAAACTGTGTTGCCAGAATTCCCTTGTGAACTTGTCTGTCGGGTTGTACTAAAACTTGTCTTTCGGTGTGGGTGTTACCAATGGTTCAAAACTATTTTTCCTTTCATACTAATGGCTAGTACTATGGGAAACTAGGTCATAGGAAGAAATATTGTTGGTCTTGGAAGAATAAAGAAGGAGACAAACAAGAGGGAAATAAGGAGGCAAATGTGGCAAGTAGTAAATCTGTAAAGGATGTTTTGCTTCTTTCTGTTGGTACTCCTAAATTTGGAACAAATTTGGAGTGACCATGTTAAAATTTTCAATCAAGCAAAGTGAATATCCTTGAAAAATTGTGTAAGAAGGCTCAGTTAGAGTGCTTGTAAAAGGTGTCCGGATGATTTTTATGAGATACAAATTAGGGAGAGGCTTTAATGCCTTCCATTTGATATATGCAGTGGGTCCCAGCTCCTGATTTCTGATTCTGACATGTTTATGGACTAGTCATTCTGAGGGGGTCACCCAATTTTGCATATTGCTAAAGTGTCATTTTGCTGTCCGGAGCCTACTTTGGTTCTGAATATCTTACACCCTATTGAGTTTCATAAGCTATCACTTTGGGCATGTGTTCCATGCATATCAGAGAGCTTATGTTTTAGATCCCAGGTCATTCTGAATTAGTTTGATAAGTTTTCATACTTCGCAAAGTTGGTTGTTCATGAACTGTCTGCATTTTTGTCTTGTCTAGAAATCTGAATAGCCCAGTTTGACATGTTATAACTTTTGACCAATTCACCCAATTGAGAAAATTCCTTTTGTACTGTGTTCCA
>MU224858.1:7458385-7507313 GCA_018584345.1 Thuja plicata
GAGGGCCTCCATTTCAAACCTTTGCACTCCATGACTAGAGAGCTATGAGTCGATATTTGAGGCCTCATTCTTGAGCAACCTTGGATGGAATGATTCATAGAAGTGTGTCAACATTTTAGCACACAGTTACAATATGATGAAGACATGTGAAGACAGAGTAACATTGATACATGGTAGATGAATAGTTGCGATGATTGATGGAGTATAATGCAAATTCCAAATGTGCTATGTTGGATTTGAACTGCCGATTACCTATGTTTTGATAGTGTATGATTTCCGACTCGATAATTTATTTTTATATAAGTATTAATTCTATTTTGTGATGTAATTGGAAGTCAAATGGATATGTAATAATGTATATATAGGAAGAGCCTTTTGAGAAGTGATGGATGTCATGTATATGTGATAGATTGGTAAGGATGCGAAGAGTTGGAGGGATGCATTATGATATCAGAATCAGTCAAATGGTAATACGAACTACAACTGGAACTACCTAAGTATAGCATGTGCTTGTATAGTTCATTATTGATAAATTATTGTAACCGAATCTCATTTCTGATTGTGTGAGCAGTGAGCTCAGTATACCTTTAATAGAGTTTTGTATTCCTCTAACAAGGAAATGTAATAATGTAATAATAAGCTCCTAACAGGGACAATATAATTTTAGTGCATATTTGTGGGTACCATCCCCACCAAGGTTTTCCCTTGGCTAGAGTTTCCTCGACAACAAATTCATGGTGTTATGAGTTTTGTGTTTTGTGTTTATATTCTTTTAATCTCATAAATTATCTGGCTAAGTTGGAATTTACTGAGTTTAATTTTAAAGTCTTGCAATACTGATTCACCCCCCCTCAGTATTATTTAATCCTAACAATTGGTATCAGAGCCTTTGGCCCATTGAGAGAAAGCCTAACAACTTAAGGGAGATCAAGATGGGTTCTGAAAGTTTAGAATAAAACTTTGAAGCAGCACTTGAAGACCTAGATAAAGCTAAAGCAGAAAATGGTGACTTGAAATTCAAATTGAGAAGAGCAGAGGAATTCATCAAGAAACTAGAAGAACAACTTGAACTTTCCAAAAATCAGAGACAAGATCTTATGGGTAATATAAAAGAGGATTCTAAAAATAACACATCATATCAGATAAAACAACTTGAATAAGAGAAAGATGCCTTGAAGCTTGATCATGAAACTAATTCCCTTCAGATGGCTAAATAAATTCAATAGGAAAAGGATGCTAGAAACAAAATTGAAGAAACCTTAAAAGGTGCTAATATTAAGATGGAAAAAATGTAGACTGAACTTGATCACTACAAGAAAAAATTTCTAGAATTAGAGAAATATAATCAGATCATAAAAGGAGAACTTGTTGAAGCTAAGCAATACATTGAAAAACTTCATATGAGCAGTGATAAGTTTGATGAGTAGAGGGATAGATATAAACCTAAAGGGGACATGACTGGAGTTGGCTTCAATGAAGCTGAATGTTCAAAGACCTAGGAAGACAAATCTAAAGTAAAGATTGATGATGTAAAACCTAATATTGAAAAACCTAAAGAATAGATCAGACCTTTCAGAGGTAGATGTTTTGGATGCAACAAAATCAGACACATGAAGAGAGGCTGCAGAAGTAAAATTCCTTACAAATCCTTTGATGACTATTGCAACAATTGTCATGCATATGGACACAAGAAAGCAGAATGCAGGAAGTCTGGTCAATCTAGAATCAAGCAAGATTACATTAAGGAAGAAACAAAAGCTAATATCAGATGTTGCAAATGCAATAACTTTGGGCACATCGTAAGGTATTGTAAGTTACAGGTTAATTAGAATATATCACCTCCTACATGCTAAAATATAACAATTAATGACATATAGCGAAGCTTTGTAGGTACAATGGAACTGATAATAGAAGAGGACCACCACCTATGGTTATAAAGAAGAATATTGGTGATAGTGCTAAGAGTCTTGCAGAATGCATGGATGAATTCAAGAGTCATTTCATAAAACCAAAAGATGAAAATGTGGTAAGGTATGGAAGGTAAAAGAAACAAGTGAGGTATTGGTTCATGGAGAGTCAGTAGATGCTACCGAGCCTTCACCTGATGCTAACATTGCTACATCAACCTAGATGGCCAATCATGGCCTTAAGGGGAGCATTGGAAGGAAAAATCAGAAATCTATCCAGCCCCTGATTATGAGGAGTAAAATCTTGTGAGCTTAGTGAGAGTATGTGGAGATATTGTGGAACACATATCCGAGATCGCATTGCTTTACAATCTATATCCCGTGATCGCCAGATTGTTAATCAACTGGATTATGTGCATAGATGAGTTTATTGGGAACTATGTCGGTTCTTTATACAATGAAGAACAAGGTTAATCAAAAGAACTTGTTTGAACATCATTCAAAGAAAATACCCAAAGGAGAAAAAATAATAGAGAAAAAGAAGCAAAGAAGCAAGTGTGTTGAGCATTTGATCGAAGAAGAAATTCAAAAAATCAATAGATAAAAGGTATTTAGATCATTTGTGAAGCTTTGGTTATGGATACTCTGTTAATTTTTTATGTCGCTGAAAGGCCTAGGTATAGATTTAAGAAACACCCATTCAAATCAATTGAGGATGATCCTGAAGGTGCATTTTTGCAAACACCCTATGACATTATACATTTTGAAGACATTAGAGCTTACATTCACTGGAAGTATGAATCTCTGGGAGATTTTGAGATATATTCAGAGATGAAGGACATGATTGGAGTAGATGGCAAGATGAAAGCCGAGTTTGCACACCTTGAAAATTTAAGTATCACGTGGATGATGGAACTTTAGGAGTTTAGCAAAGAAGAATGGATTAAAATAATTTTGAGTAGAGTTCACGAACAGTTCATTTGGCTTGGATATTATCCTGTGAAGATATGTAGTTAGTTGATTCAGAGTAAAACAGGTTTGGATAATTTTGGAGTCATTCCTGTTGAAGATAAAAATATAAAGAAACAGGTGGAGACCCTAACACATTCACAATGGGATAAGAGAGAAATGACTATCAATGATATATTTCAGCAAGAAGTCAGATTGGTTTTAAAAATTCTTGGATATAAAGTATATTACGACAGCTGACGTAACTCGGTATCCACAGGAGTATTTTTGATGGCATATAGAATGGTTACGAAAAATGTTAAATATAACCTTTGTGAAATACTTGCACATCAGTTTGTGGAGAATGTATAGAAAATTAAGAAGGATAAGTCAAAGGCATTCAGGTTTGGATCTCTATTGATCCTGGTATGCACCCTAGAGCTTGGAAGGATAGTGGAGCCACTAGAATTCAGATCACACAGAGCTATCGAAGACATAAAAGTACATGGGTTGATGGTGAATTATTTGGTATGATCAAAATATTGTAGAGACAGATGAAGGAAAGAGAGAGGATTCCTGAGGCATTGGTAGAGAAGTATAAAGATACAATCTATTTCATGGTTGAAATTGATTGTATTTTCTTTGAGGCAGTACAACCTAGGATGAAGTGTTATCCTCTGGGATATGAAGTCAGTTCTAAGGTCTTGACTATGCAAGTTGAACACATACTATCATCATAAATTGATCCACCCGAAGAAAGAAGGGGCACCTATGAAGAGAAGTCGGCACAGATAAGGGAAGAACAAACTAGAGGTGCAAGGAAGAGGAAAGTAGAAAACTTGGTAGATGATCTAGTAGCCAAGGTTGGTATAACAAAGGAGGAGATGAAAGAGATAAGAAAGAAGATGACAAAGAGTGTTTTTGTATTGGTGAGCACTGATCTTGTAGCCCTTCCACCTCCAGAAGTTGAGAAGGTAATTAGTCCACCTTCTACTATGATTGATATATCTGAAACAACACCTACACCACCAATGAGAACATCGCAAGAAGAGAAACTTATGGAATTTCTGAGAAGGAACACAAGGTCCACTAAATATGACTCTTCACCTAAGAGATAGAGGAAAAAGTTGAAGAGAAGGGAGAAGGGAAGAAAGGAGAAGAGAAGAAAGTAGAAGAGAAGAGTCCAGATGTGAAATATATCTGGAAACCTGACATAAAGATACTAGAGAAGAGAATAGTTGAGCAAGGAAAACTTAATACCTTGTCCAGATACTATGTAAATTATGATGCATCTAATCATAATTTGATTGAAGACATGATAATAAATCACTTACTTTATTTTAAGAAGAACTTTTTAGAAGTTGAAGGTAGTATACCTGAGGAACTCTATGAGAAATTAGAGTTGAGGAAACAACTAGCACAAACAAAAGATGAAGCAATCAGAGTACAAGCAATTAAAGAAATAGTACGTCTTGTTTCTGTTAAGGAGATGGAGAAGATCTTGAATGCTTTAAAACCTTTGTTGAGAACTAAGTCAAGATTGGTAAATATAATGGGGAGAAGGTATAATGAAGTGATTGAGGAAACACAAAAGGCTATGGATAAGGTTTTGATGGGTCCCAAACCTGAGAATTCCTCGCCACCAAAGGCTACTAAGCCTAGAACTATTGAAAAAGGTGAGTCATCAAGAATGGCATAAATAAGTCTTGAAAAATCAAAGGGTGAAGACACTAGCCAATTTGTGAGTACTGTGAAGCAACCAAATTTCTTTGTTTTTGGTGTGGTTGTGTCTTTGGACACCTCTTAGGATGTTAGTGATCCTTTTGAGAAGGATACCTACATTGGAGGAAGCATTATTCTAGAAATGATAGAGAAAGAAGAGTAGAAAGTGAGCGAAGCTGAAGCAGCGAAGGAAACACTGAATAAAGTTAAAGAGAAACAAGACAATCATGTATATGTTTCTTCATCTTTATTGTTGGAAAGTGGAGATAAGAATGTGAGCACTGATGTTGAGAATATGGATATGGATGAGCTGATGAAGTTATCCTACATCGCATTTTCTAAAGCAAAAGAGAGATTTGAGAAAAAAAGGTGAGAAGAAGATAAGGGTAATGGAAAGAGCAGTCGATACTGTCGACAAAATCCTACCTATACCTTTTACTTTCCAATCAAAGGACAATGTAGAGAACTTGAACATGGTATTGGATGACTTTGACAGTCACTATGAGTCCTTGGGGAAGATCATTGAAGAGAAATCAGAGAAGAAGTACCTCACGAAGAAGTTGGAAGAATTTTGCAAGCCTATCTCATGGGACTTGGGCATATTGAACAAAATTATATCTGAGGCAAGGATTTGGGTATCACATGGAAGGAAGTTATATAGTTACTGTATAAATCCTACTAGACATCTCAAAAAAATTGAGGAGATAATAGCAAAGGACAGACTAACTCTGGACAAGATAATGGACATTTGTGAGACCTCTTCACACTCTATATTGGAGTTAGACATAGAAGTGTTTAGGATATTGGAAAAACTAAGTGTTTTGGATACAAAGAAAGGGATAGTTGTTGGAATATTTGGTATGCTGAAGAGTTTAATCACTCTTAAGTTATTAATTCTTGAGACCCATCTTTCTAACATGGAGAAGACAACGCAAGCCCTCACCAAACATATGCCTACCAAGCTAAAGGTAGCATAGACATCTTCTTTTGAACTGAATGGGATAATTCATGTGAGTCAGATACTGGTGAAGACTTGGTCAAAGGAAGTGAAGATCTTGGAGAGATCCTTCCAAGATGTGCTAAAGATGGTATAATTTTTTTTGGTAAGAAGTGGCATAATTTTGTTATGTATTCTACATTTTTGTATACCTTTGCTTTTAATTTCAAAGGGGGAGAAGAGAAGATATAAAAAACATATAGAGTAGAGAAGATATATGTAAATGAGATAAAGAGTGTTGTGTATATATATTTTTTGGTATTGACACTTAGTCATTTTTCACTAAGTGTTTCCATCAATGCTAAAGGGAGAGATTGTTGGCAAGTGGTTCATTCAGGAGTGTTATGGAACACTTGATGGTTGTCATTTATGGAAACATATGTTATGGATGATCGCATGGTGTGAAACATAGTTTTGGAGTTAAGTATTACAAAATGACTAAGTTGAGGAAGCAGATTTACAGGGTAAAGGAGTATAGTTGCATTCAACAAAGACAATATATGGTGAATAAAGACATGCAAGCTTAGGAGAAGCTATTTGTGGATATGTGTGACCTTGAGTTAAGATCTCTTATGTTTTGGAGTTGATCACATTAATTTATAGTATAATGAAGACATGCAAAGACAAAGTAACAATGATACATGACAAATGAACAATTGCAATGATTGGGGGAGTATAATGCAAAGTCCAAACATGCTATGTTGGATTCAGATTGTGGATTACCTATGTTTTGATAGTGTATGCTTGCCGAATTGGTAAAAAAATTTGGTATAAGTATTAATTATATTTTGTGATGTAATTGGAAGCCGACTAGATATGTAACAATGTATATATAGGAAGAGCTTTTTGAGAAGCGATGGATGTCATGGATATGTGATGGATTGATATGGACTCTAAGAGTTGGGTGGATGCATTGTGATATCAGAATCAGTCAAATGGTAATGCAAACTACAACTGGAACTACCTAAGCATAGAAAATGCTTGTATTGTTCATTCTTGATAAAGCATTGTAACATAATCTCATTTTTTATTGTGTGAGTAGTGAGCTCAGTATACCTTTAACATGGTATTATATTCCTCTAACAAGGAAATTACTAATGTAATAATCAACTCTTAACAAGGCTAGGTCTCCTAACATGGACAATATACTTTTAGTGCATATTTATGGGTACCATCCCCATCGGGATTTTCCCTTGGACAGGGTTTCCTCGACAACAAATTCATGGTGTTATGAGTTGTGTGTTTTGTGTTTATATTCTTTTCGTCTCAACAATTATCTAGTTAAGTTGGAATTTACTTGGTTTAAGTTTAAAGCGTTGTAACATTGATTCACCCCCCTCTTAGTATTACTTAATTGTAATAGAGTTTGTAAACACTATTGCTTATTTAATTAATAGAGGTCCCTCTCCTCATTTGGGTTGTGGTATTCTAGAGGAAGCATGGACAAGTAAGAAGGTGAATTTTTCTTTTCTCACAACTTTCAATTGTGAGAAATTTTCACATATAGATTTTGAAAATAGAACCAAGATGAAATCTAAATCAAAGAAATGTGTATTTGTTGGATATGGCTGATCACTTTTTATAAAGGCTCATAAAATAGGCATAATCCTTTAACTCAGGGATTGGACATCCACTAAGCACTTCATCTAATTTATAAGAAACTCATCTAATATGTCAAACCCAGGGACATGTTACTTGAAACAGGCCAGAAAAATATATGCACCAAGTACTTTCTCAATCAATCATTCTATAATTGCTGCAGGAAAAAAATGTTGGAAAGAAACTATCCTATGGCTGCCGGAAATAAATGCTTTCAAAGGGAAGCTATACTATTACTGCATGAAATTAATACTCAAAGGAAAGCTAAACTATTGCTATGAAAGTAAACATTTGAAAGTAAATTATGGAAATGAATGCTACTAGGAGGATGGAAGAGTGCACAAAAATAACTATAATGCCTTAGTTACTCTGCCACTCAGCCACAGGAAGTGGTAGCTGTCATGTGGCTTTGGCTGCAGGAGCTATTCAGCATGGAACTTGAAAAAATGGAGATGCAGGAAAGCGATCTAAAATAAAATGAATCTAACTATGGATTCCTCACCAAGTGGGCCCCCTTGGGTGAGTACCCAAAATACTCAATTACACAGAACTAATCTCAAAACTTCATTTTCTCATTAAAATGAATAATAGAGTACAAAGATTCTTATCAATAGTAAATAACATAATTGAACTATCTTGCAACTATCGTAATATTACTAATGCCCTCCTTCTTACACAGGATCAAAGATTTATTTAAAGGGAAAAACATCTAACTGCTAAACTGCACATACCCTAAGAAAAGGTGGAGCTTTTATTACAAACAACTAACATAAAGGAAATCTAGAAAATAGGAAATGGAATCGGTCTAGGAAAGAGGAAAGAACTGCGTAGATAGCAAATCCAACTTCCCACTCTCTCCTAGATTTCATCAAGGAAATTATTGCGTTTGCCAAGTCTTTGCTCAATCGTCTCCACCTGGATATACCAGAAACCTTCCACCACTGCTACGTCGATGTTTCATCCGTACACGTCTGCTGCAGGACCGAGTCAAGCGACCAACACATAGACGTGCTCACCTAAACAAGATGACGATTGCTACTTCAATGTGCTGCATTAACACTGTTAGGATAAAAGCATTCATGGAAAATAATCATTCAAAGTACATATGCATTATCTATTGCTCAAACAGTCAATTCATTCATAAAACATGATCATAATTTCATAGCAATAAATAGAGCATATTCATACAGATAAAGTATATTAAGTAGCATATGTCCATGGCATAGGTCCAGTGGTTGACTACCACATATTAACAGTTTTAGAGCATAAAGTCTTGGAGTAATAAAATAAAACATAGGAAAAGACCTAGCAAAAGTTCTTCTAAGGTATCTAAAGAATACCATTAAAATGGCCTATCATTTTTCCCCCTACGAAGACTAGTGCCCATCCTCAGGCACTAAGAGATTTTGAATCTTGGCAAGAACTCAATGGTCTCCTTCCTGTGTTTATCCAATCATGAAGGTGCCCACTCACCAGTAGAATCCATTTGTTTGCTCCACCTTCACTCGTCTGCTCAGTTCCTGCTGCTCATCTATTTCATCATCCACATAGCTGTACAGTGGCCATAAAAGTAGAGGAGCCTGGAAGGTGAGTGGCAACCATCTCTCAGGCCATGGTTGTCTTCCCTGGTGTATATACCAACTAACACGCTACATTATAGCCCACAAGTTAACCAGTCTATGTGGTTCTGCCTTCTTAAGTGCCAGAGTGAGTCCCTCCCATCTTAGCCTTAATCCTTCTGCTACCCTATCCCCATCTGATAATGGAAATCTTTCAAATGCTGAGAAAATTTCCTCACGCCTTTCCAGAATCCATTTCCTAGGTGTAGAATCATGAAATCCATAAACAATTTGCATCCAGTCACAGTAAAGCCATTGTGGCTTATACCCTTGAGGCATAGGGTATAAGCCCGTGGTGGTGGTCTACATTCTATCAATTCTAGAATTATATCTGTAATGTTATTTATCTTATTCTGGAGGAATTTAATTTCTTGTTGTTTTCTTTCAAGCTCCCTTCTTATTTTTGTCTTTTCCAATTCCCACATCGATTTTTGATATTGCATTGCATTGAAATAGTAAACCAAAAGAGCATGAATAGTTACCTCCTCTAGTTGCCGATGTGGGACTAGTATGGCTGCTTGTGGGCCTTCCTCTTTCTTTGTGCAAACTAGCACATTTTCTGGAAGAAGGGGCCTTTCCCCGTGATTGCCTTCCAGTAGAGAAGAAGATTCTCTTCTGTCTCCTTTAAGCTCTGCTACTTCTGGTATTACACACTCTACTTCTAGAATCACCTCAGTGGCTATAGGATCCTTTTCCATCATACCCTAGCATTCTGCAATAGGACTGCCTATTTGTGGCTATTCTTGTAAGGGCTCCTCAGAGGAGACATGATAATCGTCAACCATAACAGAGTAATCCTTGACATTTAGTTATGTAGTGTTCAACCGAACACTTCTGCGCAATGGGGTATCAGTAGAGGCTACAAGTTGCTTTTGTGAAAGTTTTATTTTTTTGGTAGGTGTGGCTACAGGAGAAAAAATAGAAATAGGAACATCTCGACTCATATATTCTGCCATTTTGGCTTTTCCCTTGCCCTTTTTATCTTTTTTCCAAGAAACTGTGGGAACCTCAGTTTCTCCACTCCCTAAGGTAGGGTTTGGATGGCCAAATGGCATATTCTCCACATTAACTCCTGTAGAAGAATAATTCCTCGGAGGTTCATCTTGTTGATCAAATTCTTCTTCCTCATTAGGATTATTTCCCTGGTCTTCTTGAATCTCGAGCCGTGGCCCCTCTCCATGCAATTGAACATGAGGTGCCACATAAAATTTGTCCCAGGACATGGGAGAGACATCCCTCAGTGACCTTTCCACCAACAGTTTGATTAAACCATGGTGGGTCACTGCATTCTGCCGCCCCTTCCATACCTCTTCAACACTTAAATTTAAAAGGGCATAAAGAAAATTGGGAACATTTACTAAAAATTTATGTCATAAATGGATCAAAAATTTAAAGTGTACTACATGCAAGAAGGAAAAATGACCCTCACAAGTAATGTACCTGATAACATGAACTGCCAACTGAGGGTATTCTCCTGGAAGAGATGTTCACTTTAGACCTTGTTTATTGTAATCTATTGGGGCATTTGCTGGAAAAGAAAATTCTGCTCTAGCTGTTCGTGCGTCGTGCCCATGCAAAAATGCTTCTCCTATAGAAGGAAGTCTAGAAACTTCAGAAATTTGTACTTCAAAATCTTCAATTCACAACCTTTTAACATATGCAACTCCATTGTTGTACATTCTCAAGAATTCTAGTGTTGTAGCTTCGTCATACCCATTTAACCTAACAGAATAGGTGAGCCACCCTACTTTGTTAAAAACTTGAACGCTGTCTTGGTCTTGTAATAATAACAGGTGGTTTTCTGGTTCATGCTGTATAGGAGAACCACCCATTCTATTGTTTGAAATTTCCAACAATGTCTGAAAAAATCAAAAATCTCCTTACTCCACTGATACTATCTATTCTTTTTGCTGAAAATGTCTATGATGTGCCCATAATTGGAATAAAAATTTCTAGTGTTTCCGGGTAGACAAGACACAACATAAATTTTTGAAATAATATTGTGAAGCTAAGCTAAAATTTTGTGTTAAAAACAGGGCTGGTTTCGACAGTTTACACGTAAGGGTTGTCAAATCATAATTTTTGATATGATAGCTTAGTATAATTTTGATAGAAAAAATAGTAATGACAAGGATTGGCAATTATGACAGTTGATTTGGAAATGACATAAATTTTGAGCTGATGGGATATTTCATTTATTACACAAAACCCTATTTACTGCCCCCTACAAAAAAGGTGACAAGTGTCCTCACTTGCATGGCAAAGTACGATAAGATCATGGATGAATCACTATATTAATTACAATGTGTCATAATCATATTAAATGAAGTAAAAAAAACTTTTTGAGGCAATAAAGTAATGCGTACCTTAGAATATTATACCATTAAATGTCCAAATCTAAAAAGATTTGATGACGTAGGTAGAGTAAAAATTTGAGCTGGCACAATAATGAGGTGACGTGAATGTGTTGATGGTAGAAAAAGGTGATGAAAAAGCGGATGTGATGACGTTTTTATTATGGAAAAGATATTTTTGTGGGAAACAAAAAAGTTATTATGACTGCATGCGGAAAATTTTAAAAGAGACGACCGGAGCAAATAATTACTCCGGTTGGCTACAGGAATGGCCTCAGTAGGAAGAGATCCATTGGCTATGGTAAGTTGTCAGCTGGAGGAGGAGGTTCGTCGGCTTCAGGAGGTTCTGTGGCTACTGGAGGGTTAGCTGGGGCAGGAGAAATCTCAAATTGCCACAGGAAATTGGCCTTTGTCTGTGGTTTATGGTATAGGTGAAGCCTATGGCCATTCACCAGTAACTTGAAATGTATAGGGTTGATGGTGGATAGTTGAACTGCTCCATTAGCATAAACATGAATAATCTCATAAGGGCCAAGCCAATGTGTTGTAAGATTACCTTTGTTTTCTTGAAATCTTGAGTCATACAAAAGAGCCCAGTCGCTAGGAGAAAACTATTTGGAAAGGATATGAGAATCATGCCACTTTTTCCGCTATGTCTGAACCAATTATATGTGTTGTAGGACGGCTTTCCTTATCTCATCCAACTGGTTAAGCTATAGGATCCTATCACGTTGTGCCTTAGAAAGATCAATGTTTAGCTGCAATTCCATGTGTAAAGTCTTATGTTCGAACTCAATCGACATCACAACTATTTTTCCATATACCAACTCAAAAAGGGTAAACCCTGTTGTGGTTTTCCATGTAGTTCAGTAGGCCCATACGGCTTCTTGGAGGTGACTGCTCCAATCTTTCTTTTACAACTGAACTGTCTTTGTGATGGTAGATTCTATCTCCCTATTGGTGATTTCTGCCTGACCATTCGCCTGTGGGTGATAGGGGCTTGACTTTCGGTGGTGAATATTATACTCGTTCATCAGAGCAGTAATCAATGTAGAGGTAAACTGTGCTCCCTGATCAGTGACTAAATCACGAGGTACATCAGAGCATGTGAATATCTCCTCATACAGAAACTATGCAACTCTATTATCCCTGGCATGCTTCATGGCTCTAACCTCCACTCACTTGGTTACATAATCAGTACATACAAGTATGTACAAATTATCATCAAATGCATGAGTGATGGGACCGACAAAATTGATTCCCCATTTATCAAATGGAGTCACTACAACATGAGGAAAGAGTGACATTTCATCAGATTTAGTAGGCCGCTCCATCCTCTGGCATTGATCACACTTCCTGGTGTAATTGGCTGAATCCTTGTAGAGGGATGGCCAGTAGTAACCAGTGTTAAGTACCTTCATGGCTATCCTTTTGGAAAAAAAAGTCCTCCATAGGGCTCATCATGACAAGCCCAGAGGATGTCATAAGTTTTTTCCTCTCTAATGCATCTTCTTAATAATTGGTCAAGGCTAGTATAGAACAAACAATCAACAATCCATGAAAATTTGAAAGTTTTCTCTATTAGTAACTGCTTTTCCTTTGGAGAGAAGTGTGGAGGTACCTTTTGTGAAACCAGATAGCTAGCAATATCAGCATACCAGGGTGATTTTGTTGCAATGGAGAATAGGTGGTCATCAGGGAAACTATCATCAATTTCCATAGGTTCATCAATATTCTGTAGGTGTGAGAGAAAATTGGCCACCACATTTGATCTACCTAGCTTATCGGTGATGGTAATATCAAACTCTTGTAGCAGCAACAACCATCTAGCTAACCTCCCTATTTTGATAGGTTTGTTAGCTAAGTAATTAATAGCTGCATGGTCCGTATACACAAATATTTGATAACCAATGACATAGTGGAAAAATTTGTTTAGAGTATAGATAACAGCCAATAGTTCCTTTTTGGTAACCATGTAGTTCAACTCAGCTCCTTGCAGATTTTTTCTAATAAAATAAATAGCATGTTCTAGAGTACCTTTCTTCTATCCAAGAACTACTCTAATGAAATGATTAGAGGCAACTGTATGTATGTGGAATGGGAGTGTCCAATTAGGACCTCGCAAAATAGGTGCCTGAGTGAATATAGACTTCAGTTGCCGGAAAGCTTCATCAAAGTCTATTGTCCAGATAAA
This sequence comes from Thuja plicata, assembly GCA_018584345.1. Lineage (NCBI taxonomy): Eukaryota > Viridiplantae > Streptophyta > Pinopsida > Cupressales > Cupressaceae > Thuja > Thuja plicata. The sequence continues at coordinate 7,471,726 of MU224858.1, forward strand.
GTCAACATCTTTAGTGAGTAGTGAATACATTGGGCTGACCATCTTGCTAAATTCCTTTATGAATCTTCTGCAATACCCAACATGACCAAGAAAGCTTCTGACATCTTTTTGTTTGGATGGGGTAGGAATATTCATAATGAATTCAATTTTGGTTGGGTCTACCTAAATGCCAAGAGCAGAAATGTAGCAACCAAGCACAACTCCCTCCCGCATCATCATAAAACACTTCTCGTTGTTCAAAGATAGGTTGTGTTATTTTCATCTGGTGAGAAATTTTTCCAGATTTTCCAATGCTTCCTCATAAGTTTCCCCATAATTTGTAAAGTCATCTATGTAGATCTCCATACAGTCATGGGAAATGTCAGCAAAAATGCTGATAACTGCTCGCTGAAAAGTAGCAGGAGCTTTGCAGAGGCCAAACGGTAAAACTAAATAAGAAAAAGTCCCCCATGGGTAGGTGAATGTGGTCTTTTCCTGATCCTTAGGAAGAATCCAGATTTGATTGTATCCACTGTACCCATCCAAGAAAGAAAAGTATTTCTTTCCTGCTAGAGAGTCCAAAACCTGGTCAATGAATGGAAGAGGGAAATCACCTTTTTTATGGTATTGTTAAGCTCTCTGTAATCCACACACACTCTCCACTTTCCACTTGTCTTAGGAACTATAACTAGTGGGGAAACCCACTGGCTGTCTAATATAGGATATATGAAGCCAACTTTAAGGAGTTTTTGTAGTTCAACTTTGACTATCTCATGGAGAGCAGGGTTGACACGTCTTTGAAATTTCCTTACTGGGGGTTATCCTCCTTTAGGAAAATCCTATAAGTGCATAACTTTGGGTCCAGACCTTTCTTATCAGCATAATCCTAGGCAAAAGATGTAGCATGGTTTTTCAGTAACTTGGTCAATAATGTTTGTTTTTGAGGAGTAAGTTTGTTATTAATGTTCAAGAAACGTTCAGGGGAAACTTCCACTTGATTAGTGAGCTTGACCATAGATGCATTGGTCGATGAGGGTAATTGGATCTCATAGGGAAGCATTTGGCAATAGAGCTGGTTGGATATAGGGAAAGATATTTGGTAATTAGAGTACAATGGCTACAGGGAGTAGTTTTGGAAGGAACTATCCAAAGGGTCTAAGTTTGATCCATACTAGTTATGCATGATGTTGGTGATTATTTTATCTTCTTCTTGTAGTTGCAGGAAGGGATCCCTTGTTAACATCATTAATTGGGAGACTAAATTAATAACTTTAGCTTCCTCTCCTGCATCTGGCCATATGGGAGAGGCTAATTCTATCTGAGGTTGAGCAGGAGGATACAAGGCCAAAGTTTTGGTGTGCTAGCCATCAGAAATGGTCATATCTCCTGACCGACAACCGATATAGGCATCAGTGGTAGCTAGCCAAGGACCTCCCAAAATAATTGGATAGCATCCTAGGGTATCTTTTGGCTAGAGGATCATGAAATTTTTAGAGTAGGACCAAGACTCAACGTCAACCATAATGTCCTCCACCACTCCATCAGACTTTACAGTCAAACTGTATGTGAGCTGCAGGACAATAGGTGTATTGTGGAGGTTGGTGATACCAAAGTGTTGCATAATATCCTTGGTCATGACATTAATGACAGCTCCAAGATCAATCAAGTTATTTTTTATAGCAGTCCCATTAATAATGACCTCGACAATAGGGCTACCAGGGTCAGAATATTTTGGAATGGTAAGCTTCCCTAACATGATATCCGCCAGTTTGCCCAGGACATGGACAGTCTGGGGATCCTTCTTCTTGCAACCAAGATTTTTAAAGAAATATTCCTTGATGGCTCTTCCATATGTGGGAACATCTTTGATTTCCTAGAAAAGGGGAATTTGGATGCTAACATTCTTTAGTTGGTCAAGGATATTGAAAGGTGCCTCATTAGTGGCTTTGGGATTGTTATGCTGCAATCTTTGTGGGAAAGGAGGAATGGTAGGCTGATTGGACTTAGCTGGTGATGCAGGGGCTACTAGTTTAGATGGATTTTCAGGTTGATTGGGCTCCTCAGAAGGCATTTCAGTGATTACAGGGGGCTCAGGTTCAAGGAGAGTGGTACTGGACGACAGGTGAATATCATCAGGGTTGATTGCATATACATGGTATTGCATGGGATACTACAACTGGTCTGTATCATACACATTTTGCTGAGGTAGAGGAGGTTGATTGTTAGGGTTCAGCTACGGCTATGTAGGTAACTGAGTAGGCTTAGGAGGTGGGTTAGTAGCTGGAGGAGGTGGAAAAGAGCTTGTTGTTGTGGAGGTTGCATAGGTGGTGGCAAAAATCCTTGTGGTTGATTTAGCCATTGTTGGTCGCCTTGCCACTATGAGTTTTGCTGCCAATTACCCTATGGTGGCTGCCATGCCCCTTGAGGTTGTTTCCAACCTCCTTGAGGGTTTGACCACTGTAGATTAGGGTAATTCTGCCACTGATTCAGGGAATTATTCCAGGGAAGATTTTGGTAATTCATGGGGGGTTTCCATTGATTATTATAAAAAGGACCACTAAATGAAAGAGGGTCATGAGGCATACCTTGTCTTTGTACCCATGGTCATCACTGAGCAATGAAGAACAATTGCTCATCCTCTGGTTCAACTAGTTTGTAATCAGTCGACATTTGTGTAGTCTCTAGGTTAGAAACCAATTTTCTTTTGTAGTCTCTCTTCTTCTATCTACAATGTGGACAAAATTCTTCTAACATGGCCTCTACTTCCTCATATTTCTTCTTAGCCTACATGGTGTCCAGCTGGGTGGCCATGTTGTTAATGATATCTTGCTTAAATCGGACAAGAGATTGGTTATCTTTGTCCATGAAGCACCAACACCATTGGACTTCCCTAGTGTAGACCTATATCCTCTTCTTTTCTTAACAACAACTCTTGATTTCTTAAGGAAAATATTTTAGATATCATCCCATGATGCCTAGGTGATATCTCCTCTAGCCATTAGGTCTAGTACCTCTGTGCATTCATCATGAATGCCTCGCAAAAAGAGCAGCTTCTGAGATTCTTCATTGAGCTCGTGCTGAGTATTCTTCTACAAACTGAACACGAACCTTGATACATAATCCTCAAGACTCTCATCCTCCTTCTATGACATCTTAAAGATGTCATCCCCTCGCATATCATTCCCTTGATAGTACTCTTTATATTTCAACAAGAAAGCATCCTTCATTTCATCCCAATTATGGACAACATCTTGTCCTAAGCCCATGAACCATTGTAATGCAGACTCTTTAAGTGTTGCAGTAAAGAGTTTAAGCCTATGGGCATCAATGGTGTAGTCATAGCTCCTACAAAGGATATAAAACTCAAAGAGCAAGGTATCCAGGTCCTCTGTGACAAGGCTATAGAATTTTGGAAGAGAAAAAGAGGGAATATTTTTGAGGTTGTTATTATCTCACTGATCGGAGATGGGGAAAGGAAATGTAGTAGGATTGGCCATCCTTCATTGTTTTTGAGGTGGATTTTGAGGCGGGTCGTAAGGTTGGTAGATGACTAACTACTAAGGATTTTCTTCTTGAGGATTCTGGAGTTCTAGATTGGCTAAGGCTTCAGTGAATAGATTGGCTTCTGGTTGTTTTTGGAAGAACCCATGAAAGTCACCCTCAGAAGATGAGGATGATGAAGGGGCTTCAGGAAGCTCAACAATAGCGTTAATGAACTGGTTTTCTTCCTCAAATAGGTTGTGGGATGGATTTGGTAAGTACCTTCCTCAGGCGTCTCTTCATTTATTATGCATCCAGATAGTATGGAATGACGTGAATAACAGTTTGCTTTGTCAAAATAAGGCTTAATCTACTTAAAGTGGGGAATGAAAGCACAAAAACAAATCCTAGGAATGGTTGAATAAGAACCAGGCTCAGCACCATCCCCGATAGTGGCACCAAAAATGATCGGTTGTTATAAAGGTTCAGAAACTAGGCATAATCCTTTGACTCAAGGATTGGACATCCACTAAGAACTTCATCCACTTTATAAGAAACTCATCTAATATGTCAAACCTAGGGATGTGTTACTTGAAATGGGCTAGCAAAATATATGCACCAAGAACTTTCTCAACCAATCATTCTATAATTGTTGTAGGAAATAAATGTTGGAAAGAAACTATCCTATGGCTGCAGGAAATAAATGCTTTTGAAGGGAAACTATACTATTGCTGCATGAAATGAATACTCAAAGGAAAGCTAAACTATTGATGTGAAAGTAAACATTTGAAAGTAAATAATGGAAATGAATGCTGCTAGCAGGATGGAAGAGTGCACAAAAATAACTATAATGCCTTAGTTACTCTGTCGCTCGGCCGCAGGAAGTGGTAGCTGTCCTGTGGCTTTGGCTGCAGGAGATATTCAACATGGGAATTGAAATAAAGGAAATGCAGGAAAGCAATCTGAACTAGAATGAATCTAACTATGGATTATTCACCAAGTGGGCCCCCTTGGGTGAGTACCCAGAATACTCAATTACACAGAACTAATCTCAAAACTTCATTTGCTCATTAAAATGAATAACAAAGTGCATAGAATCTTATCAACAATAAATAACAAAATTGAACTATCTTGCAATTATCGTAATATTACTACTTCCCTCCTTCTCACGCAAGAGAAAGGCTTTATTTAAAGGGAAAAAAAATCTAACTACTAAACTCCACATGCCCTAAGAAAAGGTGGATCTTTTATTATAAACAACTAACATAAATGAAAGCTAGAAAATAGGAAATAGAATCGGTCCAGAAAAGAGGAAAGAACTGCGTAGACAACAGATCTCTCTCCTAGATTTCATAAAGGAAATTATTGCATTTTCCAAGTCTTTTCTCAATCGTCTCCACCTGGATTAACCGAAAACCTTCCATCACTGCTACGTCGATGTTTCATCTGTGCGCGTCTGCTGCAGGACCGAGTCAAGCGACCAACACATAGATGTGCTCACTTGAACAAGATGACGGTTGCTACTTCGATGAGCTGCATTAATGCTATTAGGATAAAATCATTCATGGAAAATAACCATTCAAAGTACATATGCATTATCTATTGCTCAAACAGTCAATTCATTCATAAAACATGATCATAATTTCATTGCAATAAACAGAGCATATTCATCCAGATAAAGTATATTAAGTAGCATATGTCCATGGCATAGGTCCAGTGGTTGACTACCACATATTAACAATTTTAGAGCATAAAGTCTTGGATTAATAAAATAAAACATAAGAAAGGACCTAGCAAAAGTTCTTCTAAGGTATCTAAAGCATGCCATTAAAATGGCCTATCAATGGCATTGATGAGTTAGGCTATATACTTTGGGATTTTGAGAATCATAATATTTTGAGAAGCAAGGATGTCATATTCAATGATAAATTATTTTACAAAGATAAGTTGTGGGAACATGAGAAGAAAGAAAATGATTATGTAGTGTTGGATGATACTCTAAAGATGATGTTTCATTGGTTCCTCATGATCCACAAAAACAACAACAACAAATACCACAAAATTCAATGAATGTTAGATGATCTCCAAGGATAAGTAGACCTCCTGATAGGTTCTCTCCCTCTTTGTATTCTATTTTATTGACTAATGTTGGTGAACCAGAATGTTATGATGAAGCTATGCAGCTAGATACCAAGGTTCAGTGGCAGCATGGAATGACAGAAGAAACAAACTCCTTGCTAGAAAATCAGACTTGGGAATTATGCAAGTTGCCTAAAGGTAAAAATTATTTACAAAATAAAAGGGTTTATAGGTTTAAAGAGGAGGATGGAGGTAAGAATATATTTAAATCCAATTTATTTGTAAAGAGATTTGTACTGAAAAAGGGCATTGATTTTTCTAAAATTTTCTCTCTGGTTGTTAGGATGATTTTTTTTTGTACTATTTTAGGCATTGTGGCTGCTAAAGATTTGCATTTGGAACAAGTAGATGTGAAAACTTCTTTTCTCCATGGTGATTTGAAGGAGGAGATATATATGGAACAACCCCAAGGATTTGAGGTCAAAGGTAAGGAGAAATTAGTGTGTAGATGAAAGAAGAGTTTATATGGATTGATACAAGCACCTCGATAATGATACTTAAAATTTTATAGTTTTATGGCTACACACAACTTCAACAGGCATAATTCAGACCATTGTATTTATTTTAAGAGGTTGGATAATGATAGCTACATTGTTTTATTTTTATATATTGATTTCGTGCTTGTAGCTGGGTCTAACATGGATCACACAAGATATTTAAAACAACAGTTAACAAAATCCTTTGCTATGAAGGATTTGGGGGTAGAAAAAAAAATCCTTGGTATGAATATTTGTAGAGATAGGAAGAATAAAAGGTTGACTCTATCTCAGGTTGATTATGTTGAAAAGGTGTTGCAAAGATTCTCAATGGAGAATGCAAAAGTTGTCAACACACCTTTGCCTATTCATTTGAAATTGACTAAGGAGATGTGTACAAAGACACAAGAGGAGGAAGAAAAAATGTCCAAGGTACCCTATTCTTCATCTATAGGGAATCTAATGTATTCCATGGTATGCACTAGACTTGATATTTCCCATGTAGTAGGTGTTGTTAGTAGGTATATGAGTCATCCTGAAGTTGAGCATTGGAATGTAGTAGAATGGATTCTTATATACTTGAGAGGTACATCCAACAAATGTTTATGTTTTGGGGGCTCTAGTATTGATTTACAAGGCTATGTTGACTCAGATTTGGTAGGAGAAATTGATACTAGATGGAGTACAACAAGATATGTTTTTACTGTCGATGGGACAATAGTGAGTTGGATCTCTAGGTTACAAAAGGTGGTTGCTTTATCTACCATAAAGGTAGAGTATGTAGATGCAACTGAGGCAAGAAATGAGATGATATGGCTGCAATATTTCCTGGAAGATTTGGGAACAAATAGGCTAAGAATTACTTACAGACAACCAAAGTGTCATTCATCTTGCGAATAATTCATCCTTGCATTCAAAGACAAAACACATACAGTTGAGGTATCACTTCTTTTAGTATGGTATCAGATGATGTGCAATAAGTCTAGAAAAGGTACATACAGATGAAAATCCAGTGGATATGTTTACAAAGGAAGTGACAAGGGATAAGTTGAACTCCTCTCCAGCTTCAATTGGTCTTCATGACTAAAACAATAAAATAGAACAACAAAATCTAGGGTATTTTTTTCTTGTGGGAGCTATAGGGGTAACAGTATTGCTATAGGATCAGTCTCTAAGTGGGAGATTGTTTAGTGTGGACCTTGATTAGTCCCCAAGTAGGAGATTATTGTTTTTTGGTGAGTGATCAAGCAAGTACTATACACTTTTCAGCAATTTGCAGGGTTCGGGGAAATGCCCCAAAAATGATCTTGGTTAAATCGTCAAGCATTTTTTGGGTTGACTCGTCAACCATTTCCCTATGTTGACTCATCAAGAATTTCCCTAGGTTGACCCATCAAGAAATTTTTAGGGTTAGGGTTTTTATATAAGACAAATGGTGTTAGGGTTATGCCTTGTTAGAGTGAAGAAGTATTGTAGCATTTTCAACAATATTTAGTTGCAAGGGATCAATGGTTACAATCAGTTGAAATTACTGAATAATAACATTGGACTCTCTATTTGGTGAACATAGCCCAAGATTGGATGAATCACATTAAATCTATGTCTTCTTGTTCTACTTATATGTGCTTTATTCCTTTGCATTATTAGTTATATTTGCATGTAGCTATTAGATTTTTGTCTTTTAATCCTATCACTTTAAACTTCATCTACATACCATGAAGAGTTACAACAAGCCATAAGAAACATTATTGTTCCACCTCTTGTGAAAACTAATATAAATTCCTTATTGGAATGTATAAATGCAACAGACACTCAAGCTAAGATTATCTTTTCTCAAGAAGAGGTTCCTTCTAAGGAGATACGAGAACAAAATGATGCTCTTATGGTTGTTGTCCTTATTAGTGGTAATCTTATTAAAATAAATTTAATTGATAATAGATATGGCCTTAATTTATTTTTTTCATAAAATTAAGGTGGTTACTTCATTGATTCAAGCTAATTCTATTCCTATCCATGACTTTGACAATGTTGCTAAAAAATCCTTAGGTATTATAACCTTACTAGTTAAGGTAGGGCATGTGTTATTTTACTCACACCTATTCATGTCATGCCCAATACTCTTATTTATAATCTTGTCTTAGGATCACCATTGCTACATGGCATGCAAGTTTTTCCTTCAACACTTCATCACAAAGTGAAGTTAATCTATAATAACATCTTGTATACCTTTTTTGTTGATGATAAGTTCTAAAATTGCTTAGGAACTAAATCTTATTTTGTATGCATTCCTACACCATTTCAACAAGACATATCTTTTCTTCCTAAAGATACCCCTTCCCCCAAAAATATTATTTTAGAAGATGATTTGGGGTCATTAGAATTTACACCATCTTTTTTAGGAGAATACAAAGTTCCTAAGTTTAACACGGGACCCTTTAAAGGGTCTAGTGTGTCATTTTTCCAATCCGATTCTCAAAAAAATCAGCTTATAATATTCAACATGCTTTAGGATGCATGCAAAAATGTGTCGATACTCATGAGAAACCTACCTTACAATTGCCTCTACAAGGGTTCATTTTCCAACCTCCTCCATTATCTACATCCCTTCCCTTATCATCTAATAGTTATTCTATGCCTAGCTTTAATCAAGAAATCATTTTGTCTGACCTTCTTCATGTTGATTTGATTACTGGACCCAAATGAAAGAATAAGCATAGTCAAAACATTGTGAATCTTCTATTTTTCATGTATCATCGATATCATAATCATTCTACTAATGCCAAGCTTTGTGTGACAAAATTTAGAAACTTATTGATTATGACATCATTCACATAACAAGTTGGAATGAGTTGATTTTCAATTATGATTACTTTGAATAACATTTAAGTTCCTATTATGTTTCTCCATACTATGTGACATTGTTAGCCTCTCAATTGGGGGATCATTATCATTCATGGTGGTACAATTTTAGGTGCAATCATACTTTGTGAGAAGCATAATACTCCTCCTTATTCTCATTCTTGTCTCTATGCTTTAGGGGCAAGGGTAGTGTTTCAATCTCTCATCCTTTCTAAGGATCCATTTCCCTTGGTTCAGTGGTATTTGTTTATTATGTGATGTCTTTTCTTACATGGAATTTGTTTGTTTTGATTATGGATTCTCTCTTGTGCAAGAGGTGTGTATTATTGATCACAAACTCTTCTTTGTTAATTGATTACAAACTGGATTCGATTCTCCATCAATTCCTACACCATTTCAAAAGGACATATCTTCTCCTACTAAAGATACTCTTTCCCCTAAAATTTTCCTTTTTGAATATGATTGGGGTTCATTAGAATTTACACCTTCATTTGTAGAAGAGTACAAAGTTCCTAAGTTTAACACATGACCCTTTAAAGGGCCTAGTGTGTCATTTGTCTGATCTGATTCTGAAAACAATTCAACTAATAGTCTTCAACATGGTTTAGGATGTATACAAAAATGTGTCAAGACTCATGAGAAACCTACTGTAATAAGATATATAGGTACTAGTAGAAACTTGCAATAACATCAAAATCTCAACCACAAAGAGATCTGTTAGGTAGTTAGTATTTCCAATATCGAAAGAGGAAGCAAATAAATAGTAAGCATAATCATCAAATAATAATCAAATCAATCAAAACCATGAACATGTAAACCAAAAGTCATTCATTTTTGTTCTCCTTCTCTATGCAACGTGGGCTCTTAGAAAATGAGTTCTCTATGTGCTAACATAAGAATTCAAAGAAATTGTAGTTAACAAATATGAGAAACAAGCTCTCTAGTTATAAGATTTTCAGGGTTCCACTCAAGATTCCATGATGGGTGAGTTTATTGTCTGCGATTGAAGAGTTGAACTCAGAGTGAGTGGGAGTTGAACTTAACTGATTGCATGCCACCATAATAGATAGATCTGTTTAAGAGAATAGATTGAAGAGTTGAACTCGGAGTGAGTGGGAGTTGAACTCAATTGATTGCATGTGTTGAAAGGATGTGAGAGTTAACTAATTGCATGATGACTTTAATTAAGGAGGTGGATTAGAAAACCAGATAGTTTAAATAGATATATGATTTAATTGATCACTTAGGAGAGAGAATTACAAAGTTAAATGAAACTCATGATTGGAAAGATAATTATGATTACATAAATAAAAGAGATTTTTTATTTGCACATGTGAGGAATATAAATAAATAATAAATCTTTATTTATTTATAAGAGGAACAATTAGTTAATCAAATAAATATAATTTATTTAATTATGAGAGGGAAATTAATTTAATTATTACATAAATGTAATAATAATAAGAAAGAAGGAGTATTAATTAAATAATATAATTATTTAATTAATTAGACAATATAATTTATTTATAAGAGGAACAATTAGTTAATTAAATAAATATAATTTATTTAATTATGAGAGGAAAATAGATTTAATTATTACATAAATGTAATAATAATAAGAAATAAGGAATATTAATTAAACAATATAATTATTTAATTATGTTAGTGTACGATTTTATTTCCTAGATGGGTTAATTATATTTTCCTTTATTCCTAGGATTTCCTCCACATGTTTTTAATCTTGCTTAAGTGAGAATGTAGGTGCCTCCATTTACTAAATGTAGGTGCATCCACCTACTAAATATAGGTACCTCCATTTACTAAATATAGGTGCCTCCACCTACCAAATGTAGGTGCCTCCACCTACAAAATGTAGTTGGCTTCATTTACTAAATGTAGTTGGCTGCATTTACTAAATGTAGGTGCCTCTACCCACCTCCACATCTCCTTTGCCTATATAAACAAGCTTCTTACTTGTATTTGGATATAGAGAGATTGGAGATATTGTATATGCTAGGATAATATAGATTTCCCTTGACGCTATTATGCCTTTGAGCATTTACATCAAGTTTATCTAGTATTGTTATTCTGTTCATTTTATTTCCAGTTGTTCATCTAATACTTTCAATTAGATTTTGGGTTGTATTTGTTTTAACAAATTCTAACATGGTATCAGAGCCATGTTATGAGAGGATGCTTTAGGGTAGAATTTGTTACCATGTTCTGATACCATGTTAGAATTTGTTAAAACAAATATAACCCAAAATCTAATTGAAAGTATTAGATGAACAACTGTAAATAAAATGAACAGAATAACAAAACTAGATAAACTTGATGTAAATGCTCAAAGGTATATACTAGACAAACCTATGGGACCCACCTCCAGTGGGGCCCACCTGCCTTTGATGGCTCTTGTTGGTTATCAGGATGGTATCAGAGCTATTTTTGAAAGATTAGATTATTTAGAGGTCATGGAAAATCTTGTTGTGATTTCTCTTGCATTTTGTACGATCTGGAGAACAACAAAGATTTATGAACACCCAATAATCTCTATTTTACATATATGTGTTTTTCTTGATTTGGGTGATTACAACACTTTGAAGGATTCAGAGAGAATTTCTTACAATTCCACTGTGTTCGGAAGGCTCGAGAAAGTCAAGATTGGCTTTCATTTCATCCTTTTTTGGAGAACATTTGCAAGTTACAAAATGGGGGTTTGTAGCTCAGATCTGGAAGTACAGTGTGCAAACAGAGCATTTACCTACTAGCAGGGCCCACCTACCTATGGGCTCCCACCTCCAGTGGGGCCCACCTCTTGTGGGGCCCACCTATCAGCAGGGCCCACCTACCTGTGGGGCCCACATCTAGCAGGGCCCACCTCTTGCGGGGCCCACCTACAGTAGGGCCCACCTACTTGTGGGGACCACCTCCAGTGGGGCCCACCTACCAGTGGGGCCCACCTCTTGCAGGTCCCACTTACCAGCAGGGCCCACCTACCTGCGAGGCCCACCTCTAGCGGGGTCCACTTGCCTATGATGGCTCTTGTTGGTTATGAGGATGGCACACAGAGCCACCATCATACTCAACCAACCGTTCAACTCTTCTTGGGCCTTCTTCGTCTTGGATGGGCACTCTTTTCTGACATGCTGAGTTGATGGTCCCATGGAGGACCAAACCCCATGACCCCAGGTACATAAGAGGGTTTGTTCCCTCTATGGGGGGAATCATTTTTTAATCATCTACTATTTCTTCATAGATTCTAGAGTTGTGCCAGTTTATGGGTTTTTCTAGTGTTCCTTGGCATCGAGTTTGTTGTTTCTTTATCATGATTATGTGCGATTAAATGACTTGCCTATGATTTATAGTAAATAGAAGTATCTTTCCTTGCTTTCTAGATTCAGGATTCCAGTGTTACTCCATCAATGCTTTTCCAGTGTTTCTTTGGAACATGTTTTCTCTCTTTTGGAGAGGAGTTTTCTCCCACGTGGTTTTCTCCTTTTTCTCTGGTTATGAGAGGATGCTTTGTAGTTGTACATGGGTACCTAACATGGCCTTGTTTCCAGGACCCATAAATATTTTCTACTACATCCACCTAAGTTGTGCTTAAGGGGGGGGGGGGGGGGTTNGGGGGGGGGGGGGGGGGTGTTAGTGTAGGATTTTATTTCCTAGATGGGTTATTTATATTTTCCTTTATTCCTAGGATTTCCTCCACATGTTTTTAATCTTTCTTAGGTGAGAATGTAGGTGCCTCCATTTACTAAATGTAGGTACATCCACATACCAAATGTATGTGCCTCCATTTACTAAATAGGTGCCTCCACCTACCAAATGTAGGTGCCTCCACCCACCAAATGTAGTTGGCTTCATTTACTAAATGTAGTTGGCTGCATTTACTAAATGTAGGTGCCTTCACCCACCTCCACCTCTTCTTTGCCTATATAAACAGGCTTCCTTACTTGTATTTGGATATAGAGAGATTGGAGATATTGTATATGCTAGGATAATATAGATTGCCCTTGATGCTATTATGCCTTTGAGCATTTACATCAAGTTTATCTAGTATTGTTATTCTGTTCATTTTATTTCTAGTTGTTCATCTAATACTTTCAATTAGATTTTGGGTTATAATTTTTTTTAACAAATTCTAACAAATTAATTTCAATAAAGTAGGGAATAATTGAATAATATTAATCATTTAATCACTTTTTAGGTGAATAATTGATGAAATATTAAGTAATTAATTAAAATCACTTAATTAGGAATTTATAGATAAGTGATGATTTTAAATTTAGAATATAGTGGAAAGACACCAATTAATTAAATAATAAAGATTATTTAATAATTGAAGAAGAATGTTAGCAAACTTATTGCATTAAATAAATTGGTCATTTTTAAGTGTTTACATTTCCCCCCTCTTTGATACAATATTTTTTAGGCATTGTTTCAAAGAATAATTGATAAAAACTATGCCCTAGTATGCCCCAATGGTAATAAGGCGACAAGGAGGTAAATAATGCCCCCCTCGACAGATTGTTTATGCAAGAAATGCATGAATGGTCTCTTGAAAGAAGATTTAGATGAAATGATGCAAGAAAATAATATTTAGTAAGAAGTGAAGAATGGTGGTAAGTTATATGACTGTTCGATCGACATTGGTACTAGAGATTGTTGATAAGAATCATATCTTCTTTCAGGAAGGACCCATCCTGTGTAAGACTAGCGATAACATTTGGTTTCAGGGAACATATACCTTGTATAAGAATAACCAATAGAATTTTAGAATTGATTGATAAAAGTTAGGAGGGGAGAGAATGAGGATGAATCCTTGTTTGAAACCTTTAGATTATAGTAAATAAAGAGATTCTAGTCTTAATAACCCCATTTTAATTCCAACTAAATTGAGCAATTTCTTTCATCATTGAGCCACTTTTATTATAGAATTTTTTTTTATACCATCATACCTAGATATTAAAGATCTAGGCACGACTATCCCTTTACATTCTAACAAGCACTTTGAATAGACAAGGAATGTGGGTCGTTAAATCTAGGTCAGGCATTAAGAGTCAAGGTATGTGCGATGTATCACAATAGAATTATCTATTGCAAGCCCTGCAATTAGATATCACATGTGGTCATGAAGGCTCTTACTATAGATACCCAAAATGCTATCTTAAGATTTCTTGGCCAACATCTCACAAACATCAAACAAAAAGATAAGTCATGATCTATCATGGAATCTCTTATCGCTTAAGTGGAATCATGGAGATGCATAAGAACACGACTTGCAAAAATCAAGGTATAATAAGACCAAATTGACTCTACAAGTAAGCAACCATAATGATTATGTGTCTGTGTTTTTGTAGTAGTTTGGACATTGGTTTTTATGTGTTTTGTTGATGCTATCAGATGAAGTATAGAGTACCCTATATAAGACTGCTCTATCTAGTTTTGAGTGTTCCCTTTCTTGTCTAAAATAACATGATTGTCTTGATAAAAGACTATGCTATGAGATTCTGTTGATAGATAAGACAATGTAATCAATCTAACTAAGGACCTACTGATAATTTTGACTTTTTTGACTTGGTTTTTTTGAATCTTAGACTTGTTGTATGATGTCGTTCAATGTTTGTTTTGAAATACAAAATAAATGGATTGATACTCAAAGGAGATTTATTGCAGAATTTTCTCATTTTTTCTAATTTTTTGTCTGTTTGATGACAAATTTTTAGGACATTTTGTAAATGTTTTTGGTCCGCCATAGGGTTTGTATGTTTGGAGTCAAGGTATGTGCAACATATCATATAAGTGAAGGCCTTTATCTTAGACACCCCATACATGGTCACTCTTAGATGAATATTTTTATGTTTTTCGATGTTTTTCAAACTTTTTTGAAGACCGTTTCAATTTTTAAGATTTTTTAAGGACATTTTTAATTTTTTAGGTATTTTATTTATAAAAAAATACAATTTTTAGGGATTTTTTTCAGAAATTTTTACAATTTTTAGGGATTTTATCAAATCTTGATGGATCATGACATTAGGGTGCCCCCAGTCAGAACAAAATGGACAATTTGTTACGAAATGGCCATGGTGGACTAACTTTGTGTTGAATATGGGACCATTGGACACAAAAAATTGATAAACTTTAAGCCATGACAAATTTTATTGTGGAATATAGGGTGAAGTGACAAGTGATACCAGGTTGGAGTCATAACAGATGGTAGAGAAACGATCTCTACACATGGTGCTAGATTGCCCAATTTTCACCATGGTACATGCCCAAGGTGCCACCGAAGTATTTTTCACCATAGGATGAATTTATTTATCTTGTATTTCTATTTTTGTGTCACCGAAGATACCTGATTGCCAAGTTTTCTCTAAGGTAACCTTTTTTTTGTTGCATTTTTGAAACGGGTCTACTCTGACAGTTATAAATAGTACTTGCATATATGCAAGCTATTGATGGTGTCTCATAGAGGATATCCCTCTGATGTAGATATTTGATATGCTCTAGACCCATATATTGTTGTGATGATATAAGGACCCAACGAATTTGGTTTAAACTTTCCTACTTTTTATCTTTCATTCTGATGTTTCTAATTTTTCATTAGGAATAGGTCACCAAATTTAAAATATCTTGGTATGACCCTTTTTTCATATGCTTGTAAATGTGTTAGTGCAATTTGTCTCTTTTCATTTAGCAGTTCTAGCTCTTGTAGTCTTGATACTCTATAATCCTCATCTGAAATGATGTGCTAAAGTGATACACACAATGATGGGATTTGAACCTCTATTGGCAAGATAGCTTCGGTACCATATAATAGTGACTATGAAGTGGCTCTTGTGGGAGTATGAAAACTAGTGTGGTATGCCCATATGAATTGGAGGTGCCAGTCTGGACCAACTTCATTGACTGTCTTTTTCAGAATCTTTATAATGGTTTTATTCACAGCCTTAGCTTGGTTGTTACCTTGGGGAAAGTAGAGTGATGAATAGCTACGGTGGATATGGATTTTCTTGCAAAGGTAATCTTCTTGTTTTTTTTAAAGGGGGAGTCATGATCTGTAATGATGGTCTGTGGAACGTTGTACCAACTTATGAAAAGGTCCAAGGTGATGTTAGTGGTTGCATCTCTTGAGAAGGTGCATCGATGAGATTCATGTTAATCTGATACTTCTTGCACTTTTGGATAAATAGGAAAGTACATGTTTTCATTATAGGCTAATAATACCCAATTATTAACAAATTCTTAGCTAAGGTCAAGCCACTATAATGAGAACTACAAATTCCCTTGCGTACCTCTAATATCATCATTTGTGATTCTTCTGAATTGAGACATCTAAGGAGTGTTCCATCTAGACTACATCGGTAAAGTGTGTTGGCTATGCCAGTGTATCAGGAGGCTTGCCTTATCAAGGACGTGTTTTGGTTCAGGGATAAGTCATTGGGGGTGAATTGGCTATTTAGGTAGGCATATATATCTTGGTACCGAGGAAAATTGGGACCAACAATTTTTCACACGACCTTAGACTTGGGCACTTCAAAGGCAAGGACCGTGACTTTTTCGACTATAAATTCATGTTGTGTCATATCTAGTGGCATGTCAAGAAAAGATCCTATAGTAGCCATAGAATTTTTTACTTTGTTCTTGATTCTTAGGATCTGCTCAAATGTTATCATTTCTAAATGTTGCTTCATGTCTTTCGCCAAGGCCTTATACGGAATTAGTTTGTCTTCCTTTGTGTCATACCTACCATTGACTTGGTTGATGATTAATTGAGAATATCTGTACACCTGTAGTTGTTTGATCTTCCATTGGAAAATTGTTTTGAGACCAATGATCAGTGCTTCATATTCTTTTATGTTATTGGTGCATTCAAAACTCAGTCTGTAGGACCTTTGAATGAAATCTCCTTGGGGAGTGGTAAAGACTATGTCAGCGACTGGTACTTTTTGTGTGTGAGAGTCCTCAAAGTATAATTTCCATTGTTTTTTTTCCTCAAGGGAAAATATGCTTTCATCTAAAAACTCTATCAACATTGGATGACTAAAAGGTAATGGTACATCTTCTAGTTGATTGGTGATAGCTTGTCCTTTGATTGGTTTTCTGTCCATGTAATCAATGTCAAACTCACTGAGAATCATGACCCATTTAGCGAGTCACCTTGTTAATGTAGATTTACTCAATAAATATTTTAATGGATCATTTTTTTATATGAGGATCATCTTGTGGCTTAACATGTAATGTCTAAGCTTTTGGGAAGCAAAAACTATAGCCAGACATGCTCTTTCAATTGCTATATAGTTTAGTTCATAAGCCACAAGTGTTCAACTGATAAAATAAATGACTCTTTCTTTCCCTTGTAAATCATTTTGTGCTAATAATTCCCCCGGTGAGTGCTCTATAACTGATATGTATAACAGTAGGGGATGATATGGAATGGTTTCCATTAAGACCAGTGATGAGAGAAGATAATCCTTTAACATTTAAAAAGAACTTTGGAAATTATCTATCCATGTAAATTTGACATCTTTATGTAGCAAGTACTGAAATGGATGACACTTGTTAGCCAGATGTGAAATGAATCACCATACTAATTGTAGCCTTCCCTATAGACTCCTTAATTTCTTCATAGTTGTTGGTGGAAGCATATTAATGATGGATTGAACATTTTTTAGATCAATCTTTACTCCTCCGTGGGAGCAAATGAATCCCAATAACTTTCCTGATGTAACCCTAAAGACACATTTCTTTGGGTTCAATCACACCTTTTATTCTTGGAGTATTCTAAAGAATGGCCCTAATACTAATAGATGTAGATTTATTTCTAGGTTTTTTTCCAATATGTCATAAAAAAAGTCTTCCATTTTTATATGCATCATGTCATGAAAGATAGTCATCATTGCTCTCTGATATGTGTCACCTACATTTTTTAGACCAAAGGGCATGCCAGACAAATAGTAGGTTCCCCAGGCACACGTGGATGTGGTCTTGTGTTGATCTTCTGGTTCCATCTTGATTTGATTATATCCTGAGAAACCATCCATGAGTGACAACATTTTATATCCTTAAGTGAGATCAATGACCATGTCTATATTTGGCAAGGGGAAGTCATCATTTGGATATCACAAATTTAGATCCCTGGAGTCAGTATAGATTCTTATTTCTACACAAGATTTAGACATAGTGGGGTAGTATCCCAAACATCCTAAAGGCATTTGTAACATGTCCTAAACATCTAGGACTTCTTGTTTTCAATAATGATCCATTTGTAAGACCTAGTGCCAAGATTTGGTCCTTATGAACCACTTGGTCAACTGTGGTCAAAGGATCCATAAATTTAGAATTTGAATTATTTTTGTGTTTTAGGTGTTCATTAAGTAGGTTTGGTCCATTAGTGACCCCTAGGCAAGTGACCAATCAACAATTGTTCAATTTGTGCAAAATATGCAAAAATGCAACATTTGCATAAAAAGTTGCATATCAACATTTTGGCGATAGGAAACAATTTTAAAATTTGGTTGTAAACCTTTCTCCCAATGGATTCTTATATGAAATTATATTGTAACCATTGGAGGAAATCCTCAAATATCCCTCACAGACGGGTGGAGGAGAGATGATGAAAATTTACAATCAATAAAATAGAACCATTTTCCTACAAATAGTCAGTTATTCTGGATCTGTATGGCCCCATATGGACTCAAATTGGAAGAAAACCAATGGATTATTGAATATTAGTGAATTATATTTATTTTTCATTTGGTTTGAGTCCTTGATCGATTGTAGAACTTGAGATATTGTCAATACTGTAAAAACTATCTGAAACCCTAAGCACCTAGGGTTTCCTTGAAGAAATGACCAGTTCTCCTCATTCCACCATTGGATAAATATAAGGGTTGGTAAAATGAGGGGTATGTGTATGTGTTCCAAGATCCCAAACACACTTTTCATATTGGTGGTCGAAGAAAAGAGTTTGAACTGATTCTCGGTCGACATCTCAATGTGGCGACCAGTGAACAGTAAAGATGTTTGATGGCATAGGCATGTGGGGGTTGCATCAAGCTCTTAGATTGAATATTTGGGGTAAATTTGGCATGGAGACCATCCCTAAACCAATTTTTAGTATAAAATATTTGGGTACTTTCTTTGTTAATCAGACCCAATTGGGGTAATTAGGCATGTCAAGCATATCAACATTCTAGGCACTATATGGTCGAGTCACTATCTGTCAAGTTGGGGATATTTGTATCTTTATAAAGGGTATCTGAATCCTCCCTTAGGTTTCCTAGTTTTTTGGGAAAGTGGTTCATTGTAGTGCTCGGTTGCTGAAGAGCTTGACATATACTATTGCTCGGCATATTATGTTGCTCGATACATACTATTGCTCAACTTATATAGTATTTCTTGGCACATGTTAGGAAGTTGGGTGCCTAAGAGGGAAGTACCATAAACAATAGTCTTGTATGAAATCCACTATTGAATTTGTGTCATATTGGTCATGAATAGGGCCTCTTGTATGTCATCAAAAGTTGTTGTACCCAAGAAGGGTCATTGGGGGTGATTTTCCAATCAACCCAAAATAGGAACTTGAATCATCAAGTTGGGTATTATATTGAAGTTGGAAGTTGTTTTCAAAGGTGTAGAGCCTGTAGTAAGAGGTCTCCTTGAAGAGTTGAGATATTCAGTCATGTTGGGAAAATTAAACATATATCCTCTACATCAAGTGGTATCAGTGCTTGGTAAAGAGTTCTTAGGAGAAAGACAAAATGCCAGAGGAAGATGGAGAAAACAATCTCCCAATGACTAACATGGAGCTAGCCAAACTAGTCAGGGAACAAATGGATGATAATAGGACAATGAGGGTTGATAATCAAGCCTTAAGAGATGAGTTGGAAAGTGATGCAGTCCAAGGTCAGAGGATCCAATAAAGGACTATCTAAACTTGTAGCCAACAACAAAAACAACACAGCAGAAACTACACAACACAAGATATAGCAATATCAATTCATATTATCTCATAATTCCAATTACATGCAGCATGTTGGGCTACAAGGCCTTCCCGGTTAGGGCCAATTACATCAATAGATTCAACAAGATCTCACAGGATCTAACCTTATCCATCTACCCTATAGCTAAGTGGAAGAAACCAGATCTAAACTTGTGCTCGCAAGCCACCAAGCAATCTAAAATCTCTATCTATCCACTTACAACTACCTGCAACAACTTACAATCTTTTTTAGCTTATTAGCTTACTCTGCTCTATCTATCTTTCCATGTCTCTTTTTTTCTGTCTCTCTAAACATCAACCTAGACTCCCTTTTATACACACTTGCCATAAGTCAGATTGTAAATAATAATTAAATGCCAATAATTTATTACAATCCATAATGAACAAATATTAAATTCACCAGCCAGTTAAAATTAATAACAAATACATAGGAAAACACATCAAACCAGATTTAGCTCCACACAAGATCTAATGCCACAAACCCACATGCCTTGGAACTCAGCATGATCCCAATGACCTCCTCAAATCATGGATGCAATCTCCAATGTCTGCCCAATAAACACAAGTCAGCAAACCCCAACAACCCGTCGGTCAAGAACCACACTGAGAGCTAGACCACTCAGTGAAAGACACAACCAAGAAGAACTCCACCAAACAGACACCACTAAGTAATATACTACTAAGCAAGACACCACCGAGTTGCACATACCGAGAAACTACCACTGATTAGTGTACCCTGAGTAGAATACCACCAAAAATAGAAACACTGAGCACTACGGAGTCCAGTCACTGAGTTCAACAGTGAAGCAATTCATCTTCCAATCAAGAACTACCTCTAAAGTGACCGAGCACCTCAGGTCTCAACCAAGTGAACTACTAAAATAGAAATCAAAACAAAATATGTTTTTGGTGATACAGGATTTCCAACTACCCCGGGATGATCCTGCATCAGACACCCCAGGTGTGAAAAGATGCTCTCAAAAGTGGGATGAACATCTGTTGGGATTCAACACATATATCCCAAACTAGTTCTTGATATACATGTCTTCTGAATCCTCAACCGACACAATCTTCCCTCAGTTCTTCTTCTGCTTCCTTTCACCACTAACACTTGTTGATTTATCTTCATATCTCTGCATACTGATGTCTGCACCAACCTATGCAACCATTTCAGATCTACTACCAATGCTTAGGTTCCTCTTACCAAGCTCTAAATCTATCAAAGGAATCAAAATAGACTTCTTCCCATCCTTTAGTATAGTAAAGGAATTTATTTTATAGTCATGAATAGCCTCTCTATCATACTGCCAAGGTCTACTGAGTAAAATATGACAAGAACTCATCTCCACAATGTCACATAATACTTCATCTCTATAAGTACCAATGTAAAAACTCACTATGCACTGCTCCTTCACCTCTACTGCATGACCATCTTGTAACCAACTTATCCTATAATGACAAGGATGCCTTGACCTTTCCAAACTATGTTTCTAAACCATCTCTTCAGCAACTAGGTTGTTAGTACTTCCTCCATCAACAATCATCTTACAACATTTTCCACCAGACTTGCACACAATCCTAAACAAGTTCTTCCTCTGACAAGAATCAGTTTGCTTTGAGGGTTGAAAAGTTTTCCCAATCAAAATATTCATACCTTCTACCTCAAGTTCATTCTTAGCAACCTCATTCACAATAGCAGTTCGGTGACTACCAACCTTCCTATCTGCATGGTGACATTCAAATGACTGATGTACTTCTTCTCCATAGTTGTAAAAAGTACCTCTGAATACACCTCTACCTATTCTTCTCTTTGATTTAATAGGTTTTGGTTCATCTTCAACTTTCAGTTTATCCTTTACCAACTACTCTTGCTTCTCCTTCACTCGATAATTACCAAAATGTCTTCTCTTCAACTTATCTTCTGCCTTTAGTGCATATTGATGAGCATCCTCCAAAGAGTCAATCTTCAACATACCAATATCATCCTGGATATTGAATTTCATCCCATTGACATACCTCGCCACCTTTTCTTTAGAAAGTTCTCTATGTCCAGACCAAATAGTCAGCTTGTAGAAATCCTAGGTATAATCTTCCACAGTCATCTCCTTCTATTTCAGATTTTGCAATTTCTTAAATAACTCAAGTTCATATTCAGTAGGAATGAACTTAGCCTTCAGCTTTGCCACAATCAACCTCCACTAATTTATCTTCATCTCACCTTCTTCTTCTTGGTCCCTCTACAATTCTTTCCACCATAAAGCAACATGTCCCTTAAACTTACTCTGTGAAACCCTCACTCTAAGAGGATCTTCAATGTCTTCCAGCTCAAATTAGTCTTCTAACTCATCGATCTAATCAATCAGGTCCTTGGGCTTCAATGTACCTGAGAAATTAGAAACCTCCATTTGATAGTTTGTACTCAACCAAGCCCCAGAGCTCTACAAATGATCATATCTATCTCCACCAGATATCCCTATCTGATCATCTCTATCATCTCCACTAGATCCAACAAATTTAAAATCTTCAGCAGATTCTTCATAACCATCATCCGTTCTCAGACCTCTATGCAATCCAACATTACTGATACCTTCTATGATTTCATTCTTCACCGCTACCATCTTTGATTTGAATCTTTGTATTATCCTCGCTTCCACCTCCTCAGAAAGATCTGTAATCGCCCTAGGGTCCAATATTCTCAGAGGCATCTCTCTAGATCTTTGGAAACCCTAAGCTCCACAATAAATGAACCAATAGCTATGATACCACTTGATGCAGTCCAAGGTTGGAGGATCTAATAAAAGACTGTCCAAAATTGTATCCAACAACAAGAACAACACAACACAAGATATAGAAATATCAATTTGTATTATCTCATAATTCCAATTACATGTAACACGTTAGGTTGTAAGGCATTCCCGGTTAGGCCAATTACATCACAAAATTCAACAAGATCTCACAGGATTCAACCTTATCCATCTACCCTATAGCTAAGTGGAAGAAACCATATCTGAACTTGTGCTCGCAAGCCACCAAGCAATCTGAAATCTCTAGGTACCCACTTACAACTATATGCAACAACTTACAATATTTTTCAGCTTATTAGCTTACTCTGATATCCTCTATCTATCTTTCCATGTATCTTTTTTTTTTCTGTCTCTCTAAACATCAACCTAGAATCCCTTTTATACACACTTGCCACAAGTCGGTTTGTAAATAATAATTAAATGCCAGTCGGCCATTACAATCCACAATGAAAAAACATTAAATGCACCAGTCGGCTGCAATTAATAACAAATACATAGGAAACCACATCAACCTAGATTTAGGCCCACACAAGATCCAATGCCACAAACCCGTACACCTCAAAACTTAGCAGGATCCCAATGAACTCCTCAAATCATGGATACAATCTCCAATGTCCATCCAATCCATAAAGACAAGTCGGTGAACCCCAACAACCCGTCGGTCAAGAACCACACCAAGAGCCAAACCACTTAGTGAAAGACACAACCAAGCAAAACTCCACTGAATAGACACCACCAAGTAATATTCTACCGAGCAATACACCATCGAGCTGCACACACCGAACAACTACCACCAAGTAGTGTACCTTGAGTAGAATACCCCAAAAATAGAAACACCGAGAACTACCAAGTCTAGTCATCGAGTTCAACAGTGAAGTAATACATCTTCCATCTGAGAACTACCACCACAGTGACTGAGCACCTCAGGTCTCAACCAAGTGAACTACTAAAATATAAATCAAACTAAAACATGGTTTTGGTGACATAGGATTGCCAACTACCCCAAGATGCTCCTACATCAGAAAGACTCAAGGGAATACTGGACAAGAGGAAAGATGAACACTCTGGAATTGATGAAGAAGGGGAAGAAGAAGCAGCCCATGAGCAGGAAGAAGAAGAAGCTATTGCAGACTAGAGACCCCTCTTGAATTCTCTTAAATCTATGGAGAGAAGAACCTTGGATGGAAAGTTAGATTTGCCTAATTTTAGTGGAAGGATGGACCCTGATGTAGAAATGGACTGGATAGAATCCTTGACAAGTTTCTTTGAATGTGAAGATATACCAGAAAGACAAAGAGTCAAAATTCTAAAGTCCAAATTGAAGGGAGCATCCCTAACTTGGTGGAATTTCATCCAGACTGAGAGGGTGAAGAATGGAAAAAATATGACATCAACATGGAACAAGATGGTTAGCTTGGTTAGAGAGACCTATGTTCTTGAAGAGTATGGGGTGAAAATCCATATAAAGAAGCAAAATCTTAGACAAAGAGATAAGGATGTGAGTACATACACTGAAGAGTTTCAGAAATTATGCATGAAGGATAGCACAAAGGAGATAGAAGAATATAATTTGGAAAGATACATTAATGGATTGAAATTCCGAATCTAAGAAGACCTAAGTATGCATGTGCCAGAGAAAATCCACAAATTCTACCAATTATCATTGAAAGTAGGAGAAAAGTTGAGGAGAAGATAGGAGCAAAACAAAAAAGGAAAGGGCAACAACAATAACAACATCAACAAAAACTTTAGGGGTAGAAGAAATTATTTTGGAAGAGAACAATATTCAAGACCATTTGAAGAACCAAGATAAACAAACAAAGAACAAGGAGAGTCAATCTCTAGAGGCAACTATAGAAGAAGAAGACATTTTCAAAGGGGAAGATCTGGTGGAAGAAACAATGACCCTTTGAAATGCTTCAACTGTAATCAGTTGGGACACCATGGCACTAGATGTCCAGAAAAGATGGGATCAAACAATCAAGGAGAAAGAAGAGTACAGTTAGCTCAAGAAGACAACCAAAGAAATACATCAAAGGAGATTAAACTTGAGGAAGGATTATGCTTAATGATGAGACAAACCCTGCTACAGATGCCCCAAGGTAGAAAACCACCACAAAGAAAGTCATTGTTTAGAACCAATTGCAAAAGTCATGAAAGACTATGTAAAGTAATCATTTATTCTCATTCTACTAAAAATTTAGTGTCTAATGAGATGGTTCAAAAGTTAAAATTACAGAGATTTCCTCATCCCTGACCTTATAATGTTTCTTAGTTAACTGGGTCAAGAAGCATTGGTAAAATAACAAGCATGGGTAGAGTTTTCTATAAGTGATTACAAGGATAGATTTCTATGTTACATAGTAGAAATGGATGTCTGCCACCTACTCCTAGGTAGACCATGGAAATATGATGTGGATTCCACTCATAATGGTAGGAAAAATACCTACACCCTTGTCCAAAATGGTGTTTCTTTCACCATGAAGCCTCTACCTGATACACAATCAGAAAAGAGACAGTAGTTATAATTGTGGGAGAAAAAGAATTAGTTGAAACAATAAAGGGAGAAGATAAGGGAGGGTATGTTTTGATTCAAAAACCAAAGGACATAACAGTAGCAGAAAAAGAGAAACTAGTGCCAAAGGAAGTTCAAAAACTTCTTGAAACTTACCATGATGTCATTGCTAGTGACTTACCCTCATCCCTCCCACCCATAAGAGACATAATTCATCAAATTGACTTTGTACCTGGTGCTTCTTTTCCCTATAAGGCTCCCTACAAGATGAATCCAACTCAAAATGCAAGAATTTCAAACCTAGTGAAAGATCTTCTACATAAAGGATTGATCAAAAAGAGCTTAAGCCCTTGTGCAGTCCCATCATTCCCAACCCCCAAGAAAGATGGCACATGGAGGATCTATACTGACAGTAGGAAATTTGATAAAATAATAATAAATTACAGATTTCCCATCCCAAGAATTGAGGATCTCCTAGATATGTTGGGAAATGCTTGTTATTTTTCAAAAAATGACTTAAATTATGGTTATCATCAGATAAGGATAAAACCAGGGGATGAATGGAAAAATGAATTCAAGACCACAAAGGGTCTTTATGAATGGCTTTCTATTCCATTTGGGTTAAGTAATGCACCCTCAACCTTCATGAGGTTAATGAATGAACTATTTTATGATTACAATGGAAACTTTCTTGTTGTTTATCTTGATGACATTCTAATTTTTAGTGGCAGTTTAGAGGATCATCTAAAGCATTTGGAAATGGTGATCAAAAGGTTGCATGCAAACAAATTCCTCATCAATCTAGACAAGTGTGTCTTTTTGCAGAAGGAACTCACATTTTTGGGATTTTAAATCTCCCAAGGATCACTCAAGATGGATCCCTCAAAAGTGGATGATATTATCAACTGGCCACCCCCTAAGAATCAAGGTGATGTAAGAAGTTTCCATGGTTTAGATAATTTTTATAGAAAATTCATTAATAATTTCAGTCATGTATGTGCACCTATGCTTGACACAATTAAGGGTGGAAAGAAAAGAAAATTTGTTTGGACTAAGGAGGCTAAAAATATATTTGAGTACTTGAAATCAAGAGTAGCACAATATCACATCCCGACACTCCCTGATTTTAACAAAGTGTTCATAGTAGAGACTGATGCTAGTAACTTGGCTATAGGTGCAGTCTTAAGCCAGGATTGAAAACCAATAGCCTTCTTCTCAGAAAAACTAAATGATGCCAAGAGGAGATACTCCACATATGACCTATAGTTGTATGCCATGGTACAAGCCCTTAAGAAATGGAGGCATTACCTGCTACCCAAATAATTTATTGTTTTTACAGACAACCATGCATTAAGTTATCTAAACGCCCAAGACAAGTTAAGTGTCAAACACATTAAATGGATGGAATAACTCCAAGCCTACTCATTTTCAATTAAACATAAGAAGGGTGTAGCCAATAAAGTGGCTGATGCACTAAGAATAATAATTGTCCTAATCCAAGAGATACAAGTCAAGAGCATTGGGATAACTGCTCTAAAGGATCTCGACATTGATGATCCAGATTTTGGTGAAGCATATGAAGTATGTACAAAACTTATGGATACATACCACACTTATTTTTCAGACTTTTTGATACAGGATGGCCTACTCTTCAAAGGTAGTCAACTATGCATTCCTAGGTGTTCTATGAGGGACACCATAATCTAAGAAAAACATTATGGAGGAATGAGTGGTCACTTTGGCTTAGAAAAGACACTAGAAGCAATAAGAAGACACTACCATTGGCCTAAGATGTAGAATGATGTCAGAAAATTTGTCCAAACTTGTGTCATTTTCCAACAAGCCAAAGGTGCCACTAGTACACTTGAGGCCAAATTCTGACAGCTATCTGTCAGATTTTCAATGCCTATCTGTCGGTACTTCAACAACTGTAACCATCGCGGTTATTTTGTTGGAAATTGCAATGGAAGTGGTAAATGTCGATATTGCGACACCGTATCCGTCAAACCTTACCACATTAATATCCAGTTTATTATAGAATTTCATATGGTACATCTATCGGAACACTGACAAAACATGTAGCCTATTTGACGGACCACTTGTTGGAATACCGACGGTTTCCTGTCGGGATACCATCGGTTGTGAAGTGATTACATGATAGGAAACCCTGTCGAATATATTCCATAGCCATCATAACTATCTATTAAAAAAAAGTGTATCCGTCGTTACGCCTATCAGAATGCTGACGGAAATCAAGTGACCCTCCGACAGGACAACCCGTTGAACGTATAGCATTGCCATCGTAATTATCTATCAAAAATGTAGTTTTTTTGACAGGAAAACCCATTGTATGTATAACACTTCCGTCATAAATATCTGTGAAAAATGTAGTCTATCCGTCGATATGTCTGTCGGGATGCCGATGGAAATGAAGTGACCCTCTGACAGGACAAATCGTTGAACATATAGCCCTGCCATTATAACTACCTATCAAATTGTCCTATCAGGTGTATAGCCATGCCATCATAATGACCTGTCAAAAATGTAGATGTTCCAATAGGAGAACTCGTCGGATGTATAACATTGCCGTTGAAACGGTTGTGATTAGCGTTGGAACTGTGACGACTTGGCACACTAAAGATAACAAAGCTCAAGAGACCATCATAGAGGGTCTCAGTCTTTGGTCCATATTACTAACAAAATGTTTTATATTTCATTAGCTCGTCAAATTCGGGGATTATTTTCATGATAACATATTATTTAAGTTGACATTGCATGAATTTATTTAGTTCGCGCACTTGTAGACTAAAAGGAAAATGATAAAGAAACATCTCCTCCCATGGCCTACATTGCTCAAGCCACGTGAGAGGATGCTTTATTCTCGCTGTCCTTGTAGTCTACAAGTGCGTGAAGTAGATAAATTTGTGCAACGTCAACTTAAATAATGTACGTTATACATGAAAATAACATCTATTAAATTCTTTCAGATCCCCACATTTGATGAGCTAACTAAATATAGAACATTTCCTCAATCGTATGGACCAAATATGGAGACCAACTATTATGGTCTCTTGAGCTTTGCTATCTTTATTCCTAGCTACTGGGTAAGGCTTGAAAGACTTATACCTACCAATCATCGAGAATAATCACCACCTTGCCTTTATGTACACTGCACAATATCCAATATATTACTAAAGATGAAGAGAAGGCAGAAAATATGAATGGATAAAAGAAACAAAAGATACAATAATATTATCTTGTTTTTTACCTTCTCATAATTGATCCCAGTCTAGCAAAAACCTTTTACACTTGTGCAACTCATCAATACTAGAGGCCTGAAGGAATTTTATACGATCACTAGCACATTTCGTGCATGGATGAGAAACAATATCCAAATTTTCCAGATTCTAAGAAGAGGTATGAGTGGAGGCCAAAGAAGGAATATTTGTGAAGGTTTTATAGATGTAGGCTACTGAATCATCATCTCTACACTAGTACTCAATGTGGAAACCCTCATCCTCACTTTTGTCCCACCTCAGCTCAGTAAAGATGATATTCTCTAGAATTTTAGACATCTAGAAAATCTCCACAAATATCCCTTATGGCCTCTACTGAATATATATACGTCTTCTTCGAATCTAAAAACTCTCAATCATTAATTCTCATCAATGTACGAATAAAATACAAAATTCAAGGTAACTACTTAACAACTAAAAGAGAAAGAAATTAGAGAGTACCCTTTGCAAGAAAACCAGTAGATCTTGTAACCAAAGCCATGCAAAAATGCAATTTTCCATTATTCAGCAGTCATGGTGGATGAAGCTGTTTGAACTAGATGGTGGTAATGAAATACCATCTACTAAAGGAATCTAAGTTTGAGAGTGATGATTGATATATGAACGTTCAAAATGTTGAAGTGTACACAATAGATTTTTTGTTGTTTCATAACAACATCTTAACTATCAATATTTCTGAATTTTAATATACTATACCAATTTTCTAAAGTCACCAAAAACTAACAACATCTTAACTATCAATATTTTTGAATTTCAATATACTATACCAATCTCCAAAGTCACCAAACACCCCCAAGTGACCTTGCTATTTATTTTTATTTAAAATTGAAAGTTATAAATTAGAACTTTCTAATGACTAGATACAGGGTTGTTTGTGTATTTCTACGAGTATGTTCGAAACTATACAATTATATGAAGAACAACAATTAAAATGTTTGAAATAAAAGAAGAAGAAGAAAAGATCACTAGAATACTTTATTGAAATGCATTCCCTCTTGCTTTATCATTTAAACTTCTTTCTAGTATGTATTTCCAGACATGTCTCACAAAACCCGTTAGTAGCACTACTTATCAACATTCAGAACTACAATTCTTAAGAAAGGAAGAGCATGGTTTCATAAAGGAAAAATGTTCATATCCAATGGAAAAAATGATGTTATAAAGTGATGTGATATTCAGAAGGAAAGCTACAAGATATTTGCAACAAAGTTTGAATCCTTAAGCAACCATGTCAAAGAGTAGTGAAAGTATACAAAGTAAAGACTAATTTTTTCATCCTTTGTTTCATCATAGGAAATTAGTAATCATATGAATCAAAATAAAAAGGTACATTATGAAAAATTAAATGTCATGGAATGGTGATTACAATAATTTTGAACAAAAGCTTTGTATGGAGAAGGACAATGTGAAACAGACTAGTTTGATTTTTTCTATCTTCTAAATTTATGATGAAATTGTTAAGGAAAAGAATGAACACAGTAAAAGAGTTTACCATTATCAAGTGTATCAGATTCATGAAGAAGAACATCAATTATAAGAAGCATGAACAGTAGATCATCTGATGAATAGATATTGATTCAGAGACATTCACATCAAACAAAGCATGAAGCAAAAGCAATGCAGTGGACTACAAGTATAAAAGCATCAATTGCTAATCCAAAAGTAATTTTGTAGCCATAAATATCATAAAAACAATCATGAATCATATTCAATGAAGAGCTAAAAGTATAAGGGAGGTAATGGACATTCAGATCAGCAGTATCAAAACCTTCCAATTCTGTAAAATGGATTTAAAACAACTATCATATGGATGTTTCACATGAGAAATATTCAAGGGGATTGTTTTATTGAGAAAATAGAGTTACTCTACAGAGTTACTATGTAATGAAATCCACAATTTATAGAAAGCATTGGTTTCTGATTCAAGAAAAGAATTATTTTCAAACCAGAGACATTATAGTGTCAAAGCATGTGCATAAATGAAAGAGGTCATTTTTCATGGGGCAAACTGCAGTTTTGAGAAAGATCTTGTGACAGATAACTTTTTCTTTCATTTCAGATTGTTTCTTTAAGGAGGATGTGTTATTATTTTAAGTGTATTTAAATAGTCATAGGACAATAAGAATAAACCAATGACAAAAATATACATCATAGGAGAATAAATCATGTGGTTGTGGCAATAAAAATAGAGAATACATAAGTTGACAAGTGAAAATGCAGCGTGACAAGATATCAACAAGTAAAGAAATTGATATTTCTGAGAAGATGAAGCCAAAAGTGCAGCCAATAATATTCACTTCAGAATATTACAACAGTGAATAGTGTCATTGACATAGGGTGAGTTGTTATAGTATGTATACAACCCAAGGATATAGGTTAGGAAGTAGTTCAGATTTATATTTAACCGAGAGAAATGTCAATTAGAAATATGAAGGGTAAAAAGGTAATGGATTTATCACAAGGTCAAGAGCCCCAATATACAAGGTGAGTTTCTTGAACTACATCAAGGTCAAACTCAATAGCAAATGGAGCATCATTATTGTTTTTGGAAAAAAACATCAGTGCTATCAAAGACATGACAAAGAGCTAATATGGGTCAAGACAATGGCTACAATCAACTATTAACATCCACAAGACAAAAGAATCCTATGGGACAGTAAACCCTATTATTTATGCATTGTGAAGTGTTGATCTTCTGCATTTTAGTTTAATAGTGAGCCCTCCAAATCTCTCGAACCATTCTTCGCTAGATAAATCTTGAAAAGAGGTTGCTATTAAACCATTTATGATCCTTATTGTGATCACAATTCAAACCCTCTCACATATCCATTACATCAACTGTACTACAGTTACATCTTTGATAAAAAATCATTAATCTATCTATCCACATTCAAAATTTGTTTGAATAATAAAAAATTATAATGTAGTCCAACCTATTCTCAAACCTCAATTTCTATCTTAAAGAAATAGACACAGTTGCCCACTACCAACTTAAGTGAAGCATTCTAACTCTAAGATTGAGATCCCTGAACAAGACAAAAGAAGCACAAAATAAAACTACATTTCATTTATGCCTTTGCCTATTATATAACACTTTAATTTCTATCTAACAAAATACACAAGATTTGGCTGTGTAATTAACTTCCACTTAGATATTGCAAAAGGTTTGAATCTCAAGACTCAAATAATATCAAAATTAAATTCAGAAACCCATAGATTACACAAAACTTCAAACATTTATAGAAACTCAGAATATCAAACATATTCTCTTCAGAAGTAGACATACCATAGATTGTAAGTTCCTTAATGCAAAACAATGGAAACTTAATTATATAATACTAAAAGAATACAAAATATTAAACTAGATTACACATTTTTTAAGAGAGTTTTAGTTTTCAATTGCACTATAGTCACATATCTAATGAATAACCACAAATCAATGTCACATCTATCTATCTACACACAAAATTTGGTTACAGTATCAGATCAACATGTAATTAAGAGATGGAATTAATTACAATTCAACAAAGAAATCTGAATCTAGTAACTTGATATATATACAACAAAAAAAATTTATAGATCCAATATCTTTGCAATAGGGTTCCATAGCCAGGGCTTTTGCTCACTAGGGATTTTTTTAGTGGCGATTCTTCGCCAATTGGTGAGTATGTCCCGTTGAGAGTATAGAATTTGGCAAAAAAAGTGTAGCATACTGTTTAACCGGTTCACCCAGATTTTATAAAACACACGTATATTGGTCGGGTTGTTCGCCACTATTTGCATGTAATTTCACTATGGTAGTGGGGTTGTTCGCCCATTTATCTATTTTATATTTACTATTATTTTCCACAAATTAAGGAAGGGGTATTTATCAAGGATCACCATTCGCCAAAGGCCCATTATCCCAAGTTACAATTTTATTTGCACTAGGACCTTATTCGCCATGCATCATAATTCATCGTATCCCAAATTCTTGCCCTATTTGCCTAGTCAATTACTTGAAATTACACAGGGTTTGCCAAATATTAGTTGCTATCATATGCAAATGTTGTCCCCTTCGCCAAAATTTGAAATAAGCATTTGTATATAAGGATAGTTTCAAGAGATTTAGGAGTACAAAAAATCAGTTGATTCTGAGCTAACAATTGCGATCGGTAGCGAACCTGAAAGACTACGAGTCCTTAGTATCTTATTCAAGTAAAATTTTATTGCAGCCTTAGTTTTTTGGAGATGTCATAGTCAAAGTTAAACAGGAAGAGGACTATTGAAGGTGGAGAATCTGGAGATGTCCAAGAGAGGCCAACAAAATGTAGAAAAATATCTTCATACTTTGGCAGGGGCAGACACAATGGTGTTGGTCAAAGTGAGGAAGGTACATTCTTCAGAGGAACCTGTAATACTTCGAGGTTATCAACTTACACAGGAGTCTATTCAACAAACTGGGGAACCTAATAAATCTTGTGATGAAGTTGCAGAACCTGATATCTCTCATGAAGATGACCTTGAAGATGAATTACAAGTAAATAACCAGTACCAAGATGAATTGATCGACTTCAGTGATGATGATGTTTCAATTAACAGTAACACTTAAGGGAGAGAAAAATCAAAATAAAAAATTGATCATCAATGGGAGATGTCTAGGAGATTTAAATTTGATTGGGCGACAAAGTATCCATTCATTGAACCCATGGACAATCCAATTGTAGGTGAGCCGCCAGTAGAATGCATATGTATGATTTGTAGTTGGATGTATAAAAAAGAAAAGCGGTTGCAGCTTAAACTGGACACCATAGAGAAACATATTGGTAAGGTTTATGAAACCTCAACTGTAGATGGAAAGGAAATAAAAGTGGTAAGATATAAAACAAAGGAGCAATGTCAACATCAAAGGCATGCTGAGGAATATTATTTATTTTAGAAATTTAAGACGAAGCCTGGTGAACTTCAAGGTTCTATTAATGTTATTTTTTCAAAAGCAAGTGAAGTAGAAGAACGCAGAAAAGCTGTTCAATTAAGTAATGTTTTCTATATTTTGAGCAGAGGGTGTCCAATGAAAGACTATCTAGAAATGAGTGGTTTGTTACACTTTTTGAAAGTTCCTAACTATCCTATCACTCATTGGTCAATAAATAGTGGATGGGAATGGCAAAGTTGTATTGCCCAGGTTGAAATAGAGGATGTACAGAGAAAAATAAAAGAGTCAACCTTTATTGCATTGTCCTTAGATGAAGTTACGAAAATAGATAATACATCGTGGGTATGCATGCATGTTTATACTGTACAGAATAATGTCTGCCAACCACATCTACTAACTGTTGTAAAATTGAGGGACAATGCGACATCAAAAACTTTATTTCAATTAGTAAAGAGCCATTTAATTGAATATGGAGCTATGGATGAATTGACAATAGCGAAGAAGTTGATCTGTGTTGGAGCGGACAAAGCTTCAGTAATGCAAGGTCAAAGGAATGGTCTTTGCACAAAGATGCAGGCTTCTTGTTCACCATATGTTGTTGGAATTCACTGTGTGGCCCATAGGATGAATCTTTCTTTTAGAGTTGTGAAGAAGTTTCCTTTAGTAAACAAGGTTGAATATTTAGTAAGAGAGTTGTACTCATCTTTTCGTCGAAGTCCCAAACATTTTAGGGAATTTCAACACTTTGCTGATGGAATTATCGATGGAAACAAGCTTCTAAAAGATGTTGATACCAGATGGATCTCTTTGGATGGGCCAGAGCATTGAGTTTTTTCTGAATATCAATCTTTGATTGGACTTATGTACGAAAATCGTGACAATGCAGAAAATCAGAGATGTGGCGACCTGCTTTGGAGGTTAAGAAATATAGAGACACTTTTGACTTTAGCATCTCTTCTTCCCATGCTAGAAGAAATGATGCTCATTATGAAAAAAGCCCAACAAAGAGCCATGTATATTGCAAAATATGCTACTTTGCATAAAATGTCATGCCAAGTCCTCGATAATCTTTATTGAAATGACCCAAATTTATCCGATGAAAAATTTCATCATTGAAGGAAACTAACAAATTTGGAAAATCCTGATAATTATTTAAAGATCATTGAAAATGGAGATTTATGTGTTTGTGTAAGGGGATTTCAGATACCAATGTACTATAGTGCCCCAAAGAAGTGAGCTACAAGAGTTACAAGGGAAGAGTTTACCAAGATCGTCAAGTCTATAGCAGCTAATGCAAGGGACATAGCTTATAAAGTTTCCTCTGAAATAAGATCCTGATTCCCATATGAACAACTTCTTGAGGCCATGGCAATTGTGTTTCCTCAATATTGGCACTTAAACTCTAAGGAAGATTATTGTAATAGATTGTTGACTTTGATAAAGGAATTTTGCAAATCTGTAGAATTCAATGGAGTGATTATCAATGGAATTTTAGATGAAGGTCTTCTTAGACAAAAATCAGGCACTTTTGCAAGGACTATGAAGCATCAATATCAATTAATGCATAATCCACATGTAGAGGGCTTGACAACAAGGCTTTGGACAGAACTAAAATAGAGCACAATGTTGCGTGATGAAATTTCAGAGTTCTTCAAGCTTGCTGATCTATGTCAAACCATGATATTGGGTTCGATGGAGGATGAGAGAGTTTTCAGTGCTTTGGGCTTCCTAAAATCAAATATAAGAAATAAACTAGACAAGAATTTGGAATCATGCTTGAGGGTCTACACATCTAGATATGATGTCAATAATTTTCCTTATAAAAAAGCAATGGAAATCTGGAAGAAAAGATGCAAAAGAAAAGGGTTGTGCAACACCATTAACCAATATCCGACTCTGAGTGGGACAAATACAGGTGGTGATGGGAGTGGGATTCATAGAAGTGGAGGTTAGAGTGAAGAAGACACAAATGAAAATGAAGAGAACAACAAAGGAACTGGAATACCAGAATTAGATGATGATGATGATGCAGACATGAATTGGCAAATTTAGAAAATTTATGCTAAATTAGCAGTAGCAATCAATAGGTATTTTTTGAACTTATTAACTACTATATC
>MU224858.1:7527330-7558887 GCA_018584345.1 Thuja plicata
GTGAGGCCATCAAAACTGGTCTTAGCATCCTTTTCCCATCTACTAGAATCATACAATCCTTCTCCGATCTTAAAATGAGGATGCAATGGGACTATCTTTTTAGCTTGTGTGGCATCCCCTGAGGACAGTGGTAATTGTTGCAATAAATCTTCCCTGACATTTCTCTTCTGGTAATCAACCTCTCTGGAGATTTTGATTCTAGGGGCCATTCTAAGGGTTTTTTATCAATACTGGAATTGGGTTTTGAAACAAAAGTTCTAAGACCTTTCTGAACTACAAATTCTATCTCAATTAGAATGCTAGTGAATTAGTAAGCTTACTCATTCAGCACAGAAGTTGCGTGAATCTGGTTTTCTTCGCAATTCCGTCTTTGCTCAAATTATTTTGGTGAATTATTGAGGTTGTAGTTGGCTTAATCAATTTCACGGCCTCAGTCAAATCAGTCCTTCAAATTGAATTCAAC
This sequence comes from Thuja plicata, assembly GCA_018584345.1. NCBI lineage: Eukaryota > Viridiplantae > Streptophyta > Pinopsida > Cupressales > Cupressaceae > Thuja > Thuja plicata. The sequence goes on from MU224858.1 coordinate 7,527,794, forward strand.
TGGAGATGTCACACATTCTTCAATTAATCTACAAGCTTCAATTTTATGGCTTAACAGCTCTTTGCAACTTGTTTCATCAAATTTGAATTTAAACCGTCAATTCTGGACATCACTCTTCGCATCTGATGACTATCTTATTTTCTTGGAAACAACTATTGACTGAGGACACGTGTTGCCACCGCTTAATCACTTATTCATTAGATGTCGAGCAACTTCTCTTTAAGCGATTAAGCGGTCAGTCAAATATGGAACAACTTAACTGTAGTTTAAGCTCTCGTCAGCTTTGAATGCCTTGGCCCACCAACTACTAGATGTCATCACCGCTTAATTTCTTACTCGTTAGATGTTGAGCATCTTGAGTATAAGTGATTAAGCCAACCGTCAGTTCTTTCCAGGATTTAACACCTATTAACTCATCTGTGAATGGACCCACATTCTTCCTTGGACAGGTGTCACCTTCGCTTAATCGCTTACTCGTTAGATTTTGTGCACTTCTCTTTTAAGTGATTAAGCAAGCCATTCGATCTTTTCAAACTTGTGCACTAGTTAACAGAACACCTTTATGACTGCTCGGCCCCACCAAGGACATGCGTCACTTCCACTTAATCGCTTAACTGCTAGATGTCGTGCATCTTTCTTTTAAGCGATTAAGCACGCCATCCAATCTTTTCATAGTTGCTCACCTTTTAATTGAGGACTCTCTCAACATGCTCAGCCCTAGCAAGGACACGTGTCGCTTCCTCTTAATCACTTAACTGCTAGATGTCGTGCATCTTTCTTTTAAGTGATTAAGCACGCCGTCCAATTTTTTATGACTTGCTCAATATATAGGGTGATGACGTAAAAGGGGCTTTACATAGCGAGGCTTAGGAATTATTAAAATGGTTAGGATGATACAATCTTTTGGAAAAAAGTAACCCATTCAGCATGGACACATGACTTAACATGACTTAAGTGACCAAAAAAGTAACACGAAAATCGAACCAGCCGAGGCATATAGGGTTTTTTTAGTCATTTTTAACCATTTTCAATTAGGTTAAGGGTTTGAGGAACTTTGCAGAGGCATAAGGACACTCTTAAACTTGATTTCAAATCCCTAGACATTATTAATGACAAGAGACCCTAAGAAAATTATATGGCACTACTTAAGTAAGAAATAGCACCAACAATATGTTGGAAAAAACCTGTTGGATGCAGGTTGTTCCTCTAGAGTGGTAGTAAGGGAACCAGTCTGCAATGTATTCTTTATTTCCTTATTCTTGGTTGTTGTTTCTACAAATTTATTATAGAAATCTTTGAAACAAAAATCTGGTGTTGCAAAAGGATTTGAATGTTTGAATGGTGAAGTAGAGCTTGCAATGCCTGTTGATCTAACTAATGTTGTTTGAGGATTTAAAATTATAGAGGACTTTGCTGAACTTGAAAGTGCAAACAGTTCTTTAGGATCAAGTCTCCATGTTGTGGTCATGGAAAACTTTTGCTTCTTGACACTATCTTCTTCTATGGGATTCTGTGTAGATTCTACTGGCCTCTTTAGAGAGGGAATTTGTTGTATAAGTTGCCCAGTCCCACTGGCACTAGTGCCACAAAACTAGTAGTAGTAGATTCCCCAATCCCATCCGTGGCAATGGATATTCTAGTGGGCACAGTGGTTCCTGATGAATCTAATGTGTCCTCTCCAAACCCAAGTCTTGCACCAAGTCCATTATCAATTTTTTCTGCGACAATTGGAATCCATATGCCATCTCCCGTGGGACCCAAACTGCCACCTTTATAACCCATTTTTTTCATAATGTTTTCCCCTTTTCTATATACTTGTTTACGGTAGTCACTAACTCCACTGTGACCTGGAGTAAATGCAATTGGTGGATTATCATCCTAACTATCTAGAGAACTGTTGTCGTATGCCATGGTAGCATGCTCCAAATTCCACAATTTGTTAAACTCTATATCCTCATCTATATCATCTAGATATGCATTGGTCTTTGGTTCACCAAGATCCTTTCTCATACTCCAAAAATCATTCATTTTTGCTTGAGTCCATTTTCTATCCTTACACTCTTCTGCTATTTTCTTTGGTATTTTTATGTTTGATGGATGAGCACCTTTTCCGTAGAAATTGTAGGACATTCTAGGCTGTACAATGCCCTAGTTTATTGATGTCATAATTTGTGATGACAATTGTTCAACTAAATTTTTTTCCTCAGTGGAAACTTTCTCCATCTCTTTTGTAACATCATCTCATCTATCCTTGTTTTTCAACTTCTCTAGCAATGGTTTACTTTCATGTTGAAATAATTTTGCACAGTTCTTATTAGCAACAAGCATTGTTTGAATGACGTTGAGTGGATCATACTTCCAATACCACTCTAAATCAAATTGAAAAATTTCTAATTTTTTTTTGCCACTTTGAATGCCTTTCTCTCAAATGTTAACCCTCCAATTGAGAAAGGTAAGGAAGGGAATATTCTCTTCTTCGATTGGCCAGCGAAGAGTCTATCTGTGCTCTCAAGTTGTAGTACATATTCTACTGCAAACACCCTGTCTCTCACATGCATTGGAAGTTTGTGGGGTTGTAGTTCTGAACTGTAAAACCTTAGCACAGTGTATTCTTCCATTAAGTAGCAGTCAGCCAATTGAATTATGCTTCCAAGTTGGATGCAATCCCTACATGAAGCAGACAATCTGGGCATTGGAGTGCTTGTTATTTTTTTGTACAATGGTGCCAAAAAGAAATCTACAAAATTACTATAATTCCTTCTGTTATCATACATCCTTATCTGAGGTGTCCAGTTATATATTGGAGTACCTATTGGACTCATTGGAGTACCTGTCGGTCCTATCCCCATTTTAATTTCAAGCTTGTTGCCATTGCTCATTAATATTGCAGCATGCTTGGCTAGCAGAAGATAGCACAAGTAGGTTGTGAACCTAAATGTCTTAGAATTGCCTATTTTAATCAATGCTAATTGTTCTTGCATCGATTGAGCCACGTGTCCAACAAAATTATATCTTACTGGTTTATTGACATAATGGATATCCCAAATCAATTGAAGAATGCTGGCACCCACTTCCCTATTGTTTTCCATTCCCAGGCAAAATGCTAGCGAGGATATCGTATCCTAAACCCAAGGCACAAAAATTTTAAAATCATAAGGAGGCTTATGGTTCTCACCCAATGAAGCCTTTGCCTCTGTAACTATTAGACCCTTTATAAATGATTTTTTTGTGTTTGGTGCGACTGCCTCATATTTGTCTTCCAGCAATCTGAGGTCAATATGGACATTACATCTTTTTTGGTCAAACCCTAGGTCTAGCAAACTAAGAAATTCTTCTTGGGTTATTGCTAAAATTTCTTCCTGATTATTTTTATTCACAATTTCTTTTCTTTCTTCATCATAATTTTTTGGACAAATCAAGACAATTTCTGGGCAAGGAAAAACTTTGGGTAACAACATGAAACCCAAACCTACATCCCACGAAGCAACTTTATTCATTTTTGTACCTATCGCTGGATTAAATTTTATAAAGTCGGACCTCTTTGGCCCAGTTGCCTTACTGCACAATGTATGTTTAATTGATATGACTCTCCTTTGACCATCGATAGCAGGATCATAAACATCATGATACTCATCAGTGAAACCAGGGATTTCTACTAGTTTTCTACAGTCTATTAAAGTTTTCCCGTTTGCTTGCCCTTGGCCTTGAGTTTTCTCTTTCCCCATTGTTCTTCGGAAGAATGAAAAAACACAGGATCACAGATATTTACTAATAAAATCATAGATAATAACTAACTAATTAAGAAAACCCTAGGTCCCCAACTTAAGAAAATCCTAACTATACATGCGTTGTGCAAGAATTAAAATTTCAAAATCAAGTTAAACATAATTTTTGACATTACAAAATTGGGATGCATCAGGCTAGATTTCTTACCCAAAATTATATTTTAAAATTTGGATAGATAGAAGTTAGAATGGCTAAGGCTCTCACAAATTATAGTCTTGAAATCTTCGGCGATGATTTAATAGTTCTTTTTTTCTTTGCTGCTACGAGCCTACAAGTCGATAGGTTATTAAAAAGGAAATGGTAAAAACCTTTCATTAAAACTTAAATGTAAAAAATTAAATGAATATTACATGTCTCACGTGTCACGTTTTCAGAAAGATTTTAATGAATATTAAATTAAAAATGCGTACAAATTTAATGTTAATTACACGTGTCACGTTTCTGGAGTGAGTTTTTAGAAAAGATATTTGAAACCCATAGTACTTCCGAAATACAACTTCAACCGTTCATCTCTCGTAATCCAATGATTGTAATGATTTTAAAATATTAATAATTTAATACACAATAATCAATATAATCCTTAACTATATTGAATTCCCTTTGAATTCATGCATTTGAGAATACCTTATCCATGAAATTTTAACTAGTAACCAGTCACCATTAAATGATAAAGTTTGGAAACATTAAATTATTACATGAAACAAAAGTGCAACGCAAATATTTTATATTATATTACGCAAAATTTCAATAGAACTTTACAAATCAATGACGCCCATAGGCCATATCTATTAACGATTCTTATAATAAAAACAAAATAGAAAAGCACTTTGAATTTCTTAAAACATTTTCATATTTTTTTTTTAAACATACGTTATTACAATTTACATCATTGCAAAAACCCTGGTAAGCTGCTACCACTAGAGGGAGACACAATAGAGACTAGTACAGGGACATGGATAGAGACATAGACAGGGACTATTTAGCTGAGCCTCCCTTCCTTCTGTATGGAACTTTAAAGAGAGGATAATCTCGGGGAAATCTTCTAGCCATCGATAGTCCTCGGTATCCTCCAGGTTGTGCCACTTCTGAAGGAAATCCCTCCCAATTTTTGCCCACTTCCGATGACGTGTGAGCTACTCAACATCAAGGTTCAATAGAAATGGTTGCATTGGCACATTTTATCCTGGTTGTAGAATCCTCGGCAAATCATTTTCCCAAGGAATACCAAACCCAATTTTTGCAAATATGACAACATTCACATCGTCGTCGAGGTACTCTTTTCTGAAAACTTTCCTTAGAAGTATGAGAATTTCTACCTTTTCCCCACCCAGGTCCAACATAGATGCCATGAAATGAGAAAAAATGTCAGTGTTAACGCTATACCTATTTTCATTCTCCAGAAATGCACGTCCCAACACCATCCTTATAGCCTCCTTGGTGAAGGCTCCCAACTCTGTAGCAATAGACACCAGGATTGGGTCTGTGACCAGGCCCAAAAAGGCCTTTTGATCCTCCAAGGTAGTGCATCTTAAATGAATTGGAGTGTCCATTGAAAATCAAACTTATTTGTATTCTAATTTTTGACAAAAAAACAAAGAGAACCGAGCAGTCGCAGACTATTTTCCCAAATCAGCTTTCACAATTGTAATTTAACGAGCGTATATCATCTATTTATAAGCCCTGATTGAAATTATTTCTCTGCCCTAAAGATCTAATTAATTCATAAGTAAACTTGTAACTGTCCTTCAACAATCTCCAAATCTTTCATATTTAATGCAACAGTGGGTGAAATTAGAAACAACACTTATGATAAGACATTTGCTTTCTTTGGAATAATGAAGTCCGAACATCACGCGGGTGGACATAACAATTCTTTATTATAAAAAAACTTGAAATGTGTGCCCACTCCATAGAAACAATATGCAAAGTACGTTAGCTAAAAAATGATGATAGTAAATGAAGTTTACCATTGATGTAAGATCATCGAATGGTCAGAAAACAATGTCCATAAATGACATGATGTTTTAATTTAAGTCTTAACTTTAAGGCATTATTCTATTGAGGTAAATTGACAATGAATAGATAATGATGTCACAGTTCACACTTATCTATCATTGAAAATTGAAAGGCTCCATCTAAGCCGCAATTAATTGTCATTACTTTACTTGATGTCATATCTACTCATCGCCATTAATTAAATTTCTATCTAATATTACCGAAAACAGCTATGCAGCAGACAAAATATGTCTGATATGACAATTTGATAGGATTTATTAATTAAATTTAAAACTATACGACAGTTGTTTATAATTTTTAAATTAATTAATAAATCTTGTCACAACTCATAGACTCATAGTCTCACACATCCATTGGATTACAACATATCAACGGCCAAAGATGAATTTTGGGCCTATTGATGGTCTTCATAATCTTTACAGAAAACTCTCTGCGGAATCATGACATGTGGTATGATTGATCGTGGACTTATTGGTATGATCAATCATACCACGTGTCATGATTCCGCTGAGAGTTTGCTGTAAATATTATGAAGACCAATAATAGGCCCAAAATTCACCTTTGGCCGTTGATATGTTGTAATCCAACAGACATGTGAGTTTGTGACGTCATAGTGGTGGGACCTGATTCAACTTCAACATCAAATTAGAACCATTGGATTAAGAGAGATGAACGGAGGAAGGTGCATTTCGGACAGAATATGGTGAGATAACTCCTTTACTTAAAACTCTCTCTGGAATCATCATATGTGTCATTCTTTGAGAATGAAAACTTAGGAGAATGAAAATTTAATAGTTATTTCCAATTATTAAATCGCCATACCAACTACACAACTACTGTATTAAATTGCCAAGTTTATATGTAATTTTTAAAAACATTCGCAATGACAATTAAATTAATTACGCCATGATAAAATAATTTTGCCATAATTTATCAGTAAAATTTTCTAGCTTCGCCAATTAAATTAATAATTTTCCTATTAAAATCCTTTGTTGTCGCCATATTTTTATAAAAATGGTATACGTTATTAAAAAATTTGCCACCAAATATCCATAATTTGAACCACAATTTGCCATCCATATTAAAAAATTTCCCTAAAAAAAAAATGTGATTTGCCATAATTTTATACTTTTTGGGAGGGGGGGTTTCTTAAAGTTATCCTTGTTGCTCACTAGGTGGAGCGAAGTTCAGCTCAAACATTTCCTTGGAAATTTTGCCTGGCTCATAAAATCCAACAAGCCTTGCAACAATTTCAGTGCTCTCTTGAATATGATGATAGAGAGCAAGATCAAAAGGCCAAGAAAAATGAAGAGAAACAAAATAATCAAACAACAAATAAAATCCTAAACTTATGTTGACAATGAAAAACATTTACATAATAAAGAGCCTAAATAACTCACCATTGATATCGTTCAACACAGGTTAAGCCACATCTTTTTCCCCTTCCTCGTACACATGCTCCGTTGGACAAGAAGGGCCCAAAATCCTATTTGCACAAAAAATTTACAATTTCATCAGAAACAAAGAAGAGTGTAAGTCCAACGTACAATTGGAGAATACACCTGTAGGTGCTTATTGCAAAGTGGAAAAATAATATTAAATAATATGATTTGAGAATTTCAACTGTTATTGTACTTCCCAAGATTTGCATTTTTAGTTCAAGAACTTTTACCATAGTTGTGGTTTGGAAGAGTGAAAGTCCAATGTTTATATTCTACATTGCAAACTTTACTTTAATTATGCTTTGAAAGAGTGAAATATTCATTCATATTTGTAAACCAAGAACTTAATGATAACTGTACTTCCAAAATTTGAATTGTGATTAATATCTTAGTAAGAAAAATGTAAAATGTAATTTTGTTTTGAAGAAAAAAGAGTAAAATATGGAGATTCGTGTTTCTTGAATTATAATAGTGATTTATTTCTCATTAACTTTAATTTTTCTTACCAAGTTTAGATCTGAGATTTGAATTTTGATAAGGCAGCTCAATCTATGTTGGACGCTGGTGTGTCAGGATTTCAATCTACCGAAACTATCATTCTTGATTAGCAAAGAGACTAAACCTTCTTCACTTACTATTTTCTTCTACAGTCCTCCTGAAGCACTAATTTAGGAGGACTTCTAAACTAAACCATGTTCCAGCCTTATTTTGGATGGTTTATATGTCATATGATATTTTGAAATGAAACTCATAATCAGATGTAGAATAATAAACAAAAACAACATGAATTAGTCTTTATTTTCAACTCCTGTTACAACATTAACAAAGAATTATTGTTTAAAGTTCTGACCTAAGAAATTTTCTTCAGCAATCTAGAAACTTAACAACTACAATGAAATTAGTTGACAAGAATGTGCTTGTATTAATCAACCACAAAGAGAATTTCCTTAAATCTTGAATACCAAGCTCTCACACAACTAGAAGGCAAAGAGCGAGGACTTCATGAGGACCAACACACTGAAAGAACCTAGCAAGAAATGTATCAAAATGAGTGGAATATCAGTCAAAATTGTACCAATATTCCTCCACAACCTACCTTGTTTCAACTGACTGTAAGCGTCAAGTCAACCATATGATCAATGCTCAATTTCATAAAGGACTAAAACTTCATAAAAATGATATTTTCAGGGTACAAACTCCTAGATAAGGTCATAATTAGGTCTAATAACTGCCCAGAAGGTATTGAGAACATAAAAGTGGGTCACAAACACTTTGATTAAGACCAAGGAAGTATGATTACATCAAATTATGTAATGTTATTACTTTTTTTCCGTCGAGATCATCTTCGCATATTATAATTGCTAAGTTATCATCATAAACAAGAAATGCATTCAAGATGACCATATGATCAATGCTCATTTTTGCATAGCCTCTTATGTTTTACCAATAGTTGGTGTACCCAAGTAGGTTCATTGGGAGTGATTATCCAAATCAACCCAAAATAGGAACTTGAATCATCAATTTTGGATGCTATATAGAAGTTAGAAGTTGTTTTCAAAGGTGTATAGCCTATAGTTTTCAAAGGTGTAGAGCCTATAGTAAGAGATCTACTTGAAAAGTTGAGAGATTCAGTCCTAGAGGACAAGTGAAGCTCTAAGCTCTGCATCAAGTGGTATCAAAGCTCAGTAAGAGTTCTTAGGAGAAAGAAAAAATGTCAGTGGGAGATGGAGATACCACTTGAAGCCTTGCAATGTTGAGAGTGGGATAAAGACTACATTTGAGACCCTAGATAAGGAACAAACTTATTGAGCTTCACTTTTTTTCAAGAATAGTTTTATATTTTGTACTAAGGGCCAACCACATGAAGGTGGAAGCTCATTTGGTCCCACCCCCTAACATCACTCTAAATTCCCCGTTAACATCTAACATTCATTCAATATTTCATCCATTAATAAGATGTAACATTCATTAATTATCACAAGATAACATTCATTAACACATTATAAAATTTATGAACATTCAATAACACAATTAAATTCATTGGCACATAAAAATTAGTCATTATCAATTAAGGTGCATAGATGACAATCATTTCTTTTTTTTCTTTGGTTTTCTCAGTTTTAAGAATAAATCGCTAAGAGGAGCATCGATGTCATCATGATCATCTCCCCTCTCATCAGATCTCAATGTACGCCTAGTTCTTTGCTAATGCAAAGGGGGTGTTTATCTCTAATTTTTGTTGATTATTAGTGTCCCACACTTAGTAATTTATATAGGAAGTTTAGCCAGTCATCACTGTGATCGAGCTATCCAGTACAGGTCGAGCTATCTGGCATAGTCATTGCCGAGAAGATAATAGTTTTTGAGTGACTCGACAATCAAGAAAAAGTCGATCATGTTCATGCCGAGCACCGGAGTCTTAATGTGCCGAGCAAGACAGTTTTGACATACATGTTAGGAATGAAAAAATTGAAGGTAAACTATTTTGGGTCGACTTGTTCATGCATTTAACGATTTCAACAGAGTTAATTACACATTAATTATTTGATCCCAATGTGCGGCATGAAGCCAATAAGAAAATTGGAATGCCCAAGAGGCATAAGAATTTGATCATGATCGTTGATCTAGATCTAGATGCCAGATTCATAAAATATATAAGATTGCTTCTTAAACCCTAAAACATGAGCGAGTGGTGTAGGTGTGTATGAGAGGAGAAGTGTATGCATACATGAGAGATGTACAAAGGGTTATTTTGAAAGAAGAAGCATAGATCTAGCAGAGTGAAAGAGTAGTGAAAAACAGAGTAAAGGCATACCAGATTATTAAATCAGAGAAGGTATTGGAAAGAGGAGATCTGTTATCAGCATTAGAGTGCATAATGAAGGACCAGTTCTTGAAACATTCTAACCAGTGTATCAGGCAAAATCTCTTAACATTTTGGTTTTAATAGACCTTTCTAAATCTCTTAACCAAGTGCTTACTTCGTTGTAAGTTTAAATCCTTTTACAAGGTAGATTTTAATAATCTATAGCTCTTAACCGGGTAGATCTTTAACCAGGTAGATTACATATTGTGATCAAACTTTGTAGCCCTAACAGGCACACTATTGCTGCAGTAGTGAAGATTTTTGTGGGTGTCATCCCCACCCCAGTTTTACCTTATTGGGTTTCTGGGTTACCAAAATTCTGTGTCTTGAGTTATTTATTTACTATCATGGATGCTACTAGTTGTTAGATCAATTACATTTATGTATGGTTGTGGACCAGTTTTGTTTTAAAGGATAAAATTTTTAAGATCTGATTCACCCCCCTCTCAGTATCTTGCTTTCCCATATTGTCTTTCCAAAAATTGGTATTAGATTTCAGTTCTCCTAAAAAAAGGTTTTAATCAGCTTGAGAGTAAAGATACGAAGATGGAGATTTACAAATTGGGTAAAGTCATTGAGAATCAAAAGATTCAAATTCAGCTAGCTTTACATCAGCATGAGACAACAAGACAAGAATTGAGGAAGTCCTTACAAGCAAGGAAAGATTTGGCCAAGAAAATGAGTGACACTCATTATCATGAAGAAGACACTAAAAATATATTTTAGAATGGAAACTCTACTAAGAGAAATGTAGCAATTGTAGATCTACTGGAAAGGAACAATACATTGTGTGAAGAAGTCAAAAACCTGAAAAGAGAACAAGAAATGCAAATAGTAAGACTATGTGAAGTAGTGGAACAAAAGAAGAAAGCTGAAGATGACAAAGCTATGGCTAAAGAAGAAAAAAGAATGATGACTGTCAGACTTCATGAAAAAAAACATGAAGTACAAATGATGACCGACTAAATTGCCTAGATAAATGACTAAGTGTGGGACACTAATGGTCAAAAAAACTTAGAGATCAACAATCTCCACCTTTGATATTAGTGGCAAAAACACACTTATCATTTTCTTTACATCCACAAAATTTTTCCTAAGTACACAATGTAATTGAGAATTTGCAACTAGCTTTGAAGTCAACAGGGAATACATTGAGTATGGATGCTAGTTCTAACTCCTTACATTTTGACAAATTGACTCATACATAGAGAAGATTAGCCGAGCTTATGGTTGAAGATGGCAGAATAAGAGCACAATTAATAACTATTCAGACTGCCTTAATACCTCATCTGGAGGTTATAAAGAAGGAACTTAAAGATGCAAACAAATTAGTCAAGAGGGATTCTCATCTCTCTACAGCAGATAGTTTGGTAAGTCTAGCTGCTGAGCTAGAAATTAAGTTACAAGTTATGAAGTTTGTGAAGGATAGTTGGAATACAATGTTTTCACTAAATTTATAACTTCATAAGTCATTTTTGGATAAGTATGACATAACCCTTGTAGCTATCAGTGACCAAAACAAGGGGGAATCAGATAAGGAAATAGATAAAGATGTGTAGAATTAGGCATATATTTTGTAAGGAATGTATATTATGTAAGTATGAAGTATAATCTTAGGGGGAGTACATTGTGTACTTAGGAAAAATTTTGTGGATGTAAAGAAAATGATAAGTATGTTTTTGCCACTAATATTAAAGGGGGAGATTGTTGATCTCTAAGTTTTGTTGATCATTAGTGTCCCACACTTAGTCATTTATCTAGGTAGTTTAGTTGGTCATCACTGCGGCCGAGCTATCCAGTACAGACTGAGCTATCCGATATAGTTGTTTTCGAGTAGATAATGGTTTCCGAGTGACTCAAAAATCAAACAAAAGTTGATCATGTTCATGCCGAGCGCCAGAGTCTTAATGTGCCGAGCAAGATATTTTTGACATACATGTTAGGAATGACACAAGCTTGAAGGTAAACTATTTTGGGCCGACTTGTTCATGCATTTAATAATTTCAATAGAGTTAATTATGCATTAATTATTTGATCGTAATGCGTGCCATGAAGCCAATCAAAAAATTGGAATGCCCAATTGACATAAGAATTTGATCCTGATCTTTGATCTAGATCTAGATGCCAGATTCATAAAGTATATAAGATTTCTTCTTAAACCCTAAAACATGAGCGAGTGGTGTAGGTGTGTATGAGAGGAGAAGTGTATGTGTACATGAGAGATGTACAAAGGGTTATTTTGAAAGAAGAAACATAGATCTAGCAGAGTTAAAGAGCAGTGAACAATAGAGTAAAGACATATCAGATTATTAGATCAGAGAAGGTATTGGAAAGAGGAGATCCGTTATCAGCATTAGAGTGCATAACGAAGGATCAGTTCTTGAGACATTCTAACTAGAGTATCAGGTGAAATCTCTTAATAGAGTGGTTCTAACAGACCTTTTTAAATCTCTTAACCGAGTTCTTACTTTCTTGTAAGTTTAAATCATTTTACAAGGTAGATTGTAACGATCTATAACTCTTAACCAGGCAGACCTTTACCCAGGTAGATTACATATTGTGATCAAAATTTGTAGCCCTAACAGGCACACTTTATTGCTAGAGTAGTGAAGATTTTGTGGGTGTCATCCCCACCCCATTTTTACCTTATTGGGTTTTTGGGTTACCAAAATTTTGTGTCTTGAGTTATTTATTTACTTTCATGGATGCTACTAGTTGTTAGATCAATTACATTTATGTTTGGTTGTGGATCAATTTTGTTTTAAAGGATACAATTCTTAAGATCTGATTCACCCCCCCTCTCAATATCTTGCTTTCCCATATTGTATTTCCAACATGGGTCATCTGCAATAACATATGAAAGGGTTAAATTAAAAACATTTTATTATAATTTGTTACAAGTATTTCATTACTTTAAAGGACATAATCGTATAGCTCTTGACCTGATTTAGTCACATCATCAACTTCAAGATCAGTTTGTCTGGCCTCGACCTTGTTGCCCCACTTTTGTCTTGCATACCTTTAGACAGAAATGGAAGTTTAGTTTGTAGCATTGGTATTGAGATCTTCATGAGAGTGTTGATTCTAAGTCTAGTTTTCCCCTTAAGCTAGGAGGCCTTTATCAGATTTCCCTAATTTGACTTCTCTTTTGTAAATTGGAGAGAATTTGTATTTGAGATCATGTTTCAATGGGTAGGTTAAGTTCCCAAATCTGGTAAAGGTCATATTTCAGAGGTTTCTAACATTGGTTCTATTTATATTCGAAGTCTTTAGCATTGGCACTTCATTTTGCAGCATTGGTGAAAAATTGGTTTCAGGCTTCTCCTTGGCAGAAAATCACCTGCAGAGTGTGTTTTCTGCGGTGAGTAATTCTAAATGTTTCAACAGTCAATAAAGTTTGAAAGTGGATAATTTGGGGGCTTGAAAGATTATTGTATTCAAAATTCACCTCTACCGGCCAAAAGGAAAGATTAAATGAAGAAGAATCCAAGACACAAGCTTATCAGCGAAAAAGAAGAAAATGGCTTCCCCACTACTCCAACAGGCGGGTTTTGACCTGCGGAGTACGTTTTCTGCCAAGTCATTAAAATTGAAGAGCTTTGAAGAAGAATCTATCTCATAAGTGATCCAAGGTATAAAGAAGATGATGAAATTGATACACATCATTTTAGCATCTCAATAGGCTAAAATTCCCCCTCAGCATATTTTTGGGTAGAGAACACTCCAAAAGTATTTCTCCGCCCAAAAGGGAAGCGGAAAAGTAATTTTATGCCACCTCCAAAAAGTTACCATTACGGTTATCTAAAGTGAAAATTTGTTTCTTAACGGCCTATAGGGGTAAAGTAATTAATTCAAATAAAGTCATTTTACTTCATAACAGACTTTTTCATAAATGCTTTAATCTTTTCATTCATGTGGTGCGGGAAGTTGGTAAATGGTAAGAATTCAAAAGTTATAAAATCAGTGAAATATTGCAAATAGGAACTACCATCTATTTGAAAAATTGTCTGAATTTGAAGCTCTTTGCAATAGTTTTTCTCTTCTCTTACATTCCTGAGAGATATCCCTAACTCCCGAGTCAAATCAATCGAAGCATGGCTACTAAATTTATGGGATTCGATGGGATGAATGACAGCGCTTCTAACTGGCATAAAATCTCAGACACCTCTCTGAAGTTCTTCAATATGCAGAGCTTTTGAAATAGATTGGAGGCAGACCAAATACACCCTATTATTGAAAAATGAAGGAGAGTGGATTGGTTGAAGCCGCTGGTTTTCCCATTGCAGTTCATGTGCCAAAGCTTGTTTGAGAATGTATAGCTTGGTATAATCCAGATACTAAGAAAATTCTCTTTCCCAATGACATGGTGCTACTCTCAATTGATTGAGACTTCGTCCAGAACTCCTTGCGTATTCCAGAGCAGGCTGAATACTCAGAGATGACATATAGTCAAGCGGTTAACGAGTATGGAGCAAAGAAGGCTGTGTGGAAGAAGGAAATAATGAAGTCATGGTTTCAAGAGCCGAGGAGTGCCAAGGGAAAGTTGCCTAAAACATTATACGACACAAACCTAAAGCCAAAAATCATAGATATCTTGGTACTTCTCCATAGGATCAGAGGTGAGAGCAATGAACTAAATTTTGTTGAACATCATTTCTTCTTATCCAGGTGATCTGATCTCAACACCATTTCATTGATTGGGCCCTTATGGTTAGCGAAAATATCTCAAGTGCCCTAAGTAGAGATAAACATCAGAATGAGTTCTACATGTCTTCAGTCTTATTATATATATTGGCCACAAATCAAATTTTCCCAGGGCTTCCTAGATTAGAAGAATTTCCAGAGGATGTTAAGAGTTATGAATTCTTCCCCTTTTTGCAATTACATAACAGTTATGCTGAGTATCTCAAAGTTAATGATGCATTCATAATGAGACTATGTAGGGAGCTAAAAGGTTGCCTAGAAAGGAGATTTTATCTTGAAGCCATGGTGTTTATCAGCCAGTTTGGGTGCTACTTTATTTAATTTGCAAATTTCTCATATATTCATCTTGCAGGATTCAATGACTTCCCTTTGAAACTGCCCAGATATCCCGATGACATGATCATGCTAGTTGAAGTGATGAGGTAAGAAGTCCATGTGACTCTGATCTATGCTAATGCTAAGAAGAAAGGCTACGATTTACCAATGACCATTGGAGCTTACAGTTGTGTGTCCCGGTCTGAGGCAAAGAATGTTCTGAAAACATTCTCAAAAAGGTTCCAATTGGAGACATATGATGTTCTGAGGCCATAGTATGATCCTATGAATTATGCCAGAGATCACCTACAAATGAGTCATGCTATCCATCACATTGATGATATTGAAGGCTATTGGGCCAATTTCAAGGATGACTTAGAAAGCAGAGAAAGATTCTATGCAAGGTTAACTATTGAACAAATCAAAAAGTTCAAAGTTAACATTGCAATTGAAGGGATAGAAGATGATGGCCTACATATGTATGATAATACATATTTAGAAAAGATAAAACACCTCCCTATAAGTTTCAAACCCATGCTAGGTCAAGCTAGATGGGTGGGATCTACAAAAGGACAGAGCATTGGGTCGAGTGGACGATAGGCAGAAGGAAGAGGTCTGAAAGGAAGCCTCCTTCTCAATAAACTCCTGCAAAGGAGACTTCAAACATTCCCACAATATCCTTTGCAAAAACCTCAACTATGGTTAAAGGATTAGTTCAGCCAGTGAGCAGAGGTGATGAACCTCCTGAGAAAGAGATCCCATTAGACAAGACATGTGGAGAGGGCCTACTTCCAGACATCATTTCAACTGAAGAAGCAATCTCCAAGGATCCAACCAAGTCTGTAGTTGAGCTCACTAAGGGTACAAGACCCGAACAATCACTTAAGGCTAGTGTTATAGACACACAAGTTGACACCTTGATTCAAGATACTCCAAGGCAAGGATCCCCTACTATAGTAGAGGTGGGTGAAGATAGCTCCAATAATTCAATCACAGAATCAGATGAGGGGGTTGGGAAGCAAAAAAAAGCTTCTCAAGTAGTTAAATTAGTCTCCTCCACTCCTACTTTGGTGAACCCATTTACTTCCACACTCAAAAATACTCCTCCGATGATCAGGAAGTTGTTCATAAAAGAACTAGTCTCTGCTTCCAAAGTTACTAGTGCTGAATCTTGGATAGAGAACACTCTGGAACACAAGAGGAAGAGATTAGAGGAAGGGACATCTAGCAAATATACCCTTTCACTGGCCTTACAACCCAACACCAATGTGAGTAAAATGAAGAAAGTCAAGACAATGTCTACACTAGTCTGAGATCCTGAAGCTGGGCATTTTACTATGGAAGTAGCCAAGCCTATGAAGGAGGGTAGATTCGAGGACATGACTGCCTCCAATTTTTAGTTGCAGTCATTTGATATGGGGATGGCCCATCATGATACCAAGGTGGATTGGTGGAATTCTACCAATGTAGTGATTGAAGAAGAGCTCAAAGAGCTCAAGACTGCTAAAGTGCAACTCAAAGAAGAAGTTAGTGAGTTGACAAATTTCATCAGGTAGCTCATTACTCCGATCGCTAGTGTTCCCAGTTCTCAAATCACTTTCGATCCCAATGCTACAGAGAATCAAGCTATCATTTCCAAGTTGCATGAGGATAGGCATTTTGGGAAAATTGGTAGGAATTGGATTGAGAGACTCAGGTCTGAAGGGCTTGTGGTTGTTGAGAAGCTAGGTGATACTCTCCTAAAGTTGGAAAAGGAGATAAATAACATTGACCAGAACTTGCAGACTCTCACAATGAAAATAGTGAAGTGTTAAGAATGCATAGTAATGCTACATGTAGCAGTGAAGATGAAGACTAAGGAGGCAATAAAGGCCAAGATATTGCAGAAAGGAGATGAGCCTTTGATTAAATGGCTCCAAAGTCTAGAATTTAAGATTGAGATGATCATCCAAGCTGAAGCAGGGTTGCAGAAGACAGATGTCAAAATCAAAGAGGAGAAGAACAAAATTTTTAAACTCCTTCAAGGTCTCCACATGGAATCACAGACAAGTGTCCATGGAAAGGAAATGACTGGAGTGACCAACATGTAGAAATCCTTCTCAGAATATGTGGAAAAACTGGCAGAGCAGTCTTCTTCCCGCCTGGATAAAGTACCAAATCTCCAGCAATTGAGTGGGTGTATCTACAAGGCTATGGAGGAGTTGAAGGATCAGGTAGATGCTTTCAAAGTGCTGGCCAAAGATCATTCCCGGTGGCTCATCAGCTATACCAATGTCCACATCAATAGGCACAAAGTACTCATTCCGATCATTACAACTGTCACTACCTATAGGGCTAAATTAGACAAGGGGAAGAAAGCTGAAGCATAGATAGATTCCCTCTTGTACTAAATTTTGATAAATATTGTAATGGATAAACATTTGTTTATCATTTTTGGTTAGATAAGTTGAACTATTTTGGTTACCCTTTTTGTAACGGTCCAACTCTGGAACTCTATATGTACTATTTCCAAAATCAATAAATGGTCGGCTAAATTTTGGTGTGAAGAATGACATTTTTCTGAGTCAAATTTGTGTATGTCTGAATACCATTGCTTTAACTGTTCCATTGCATTACATTTATCTTTCTATTGATTTGAATGTTTCCTTGAAATTAGATTTACAGTTTATGATTGAACCAAAGTTCTGTATTATGATTTGATACAGTTAACCAAAGAGGAATATAGTGTTATTCTATGTTTGGGAGATGTTCCTATGAAATAGATCGACTCATTGTTTCTTTATCATTAATCCTTAGTTTTGCATTTGCATCTTCATTATCTGTCATTGCATTACCAATTTTTAGAGCTCGTATGATTACTGAGATCTCCAGATTGGTTAGATTTAGTTGAATTTAATCTGCCTGAGCTAGTTCCTGTCTAGGCCTAGCTTGGTTTACCTCTTCTGTTCTCAGGTTAAGAACATACCCCTGTTAGATTAGGAAAGATTCATATTCATTTAAAATCATTCATTTAAGGGATTTGTACCTTCAAATTCATAGGGAAATTAGTTATTCATTTATATTTCCCAACTGTTGTATTCGATTGATTCTTTAATATTTGGGTATTTTGGAGTTAAAGTGAAGAAGAACAATATGTTTACCAACAGGCCTCAACCTCAACCTTCTCAGTAACAGTGGCCTCTACACTCTCTGCAGCTGCAATACAAATTATTACATTAATCCAAACACCTATTGCAATTAAATTTGTATTACTACACCAATCAATTTAAGATGTTTACTTGTATTAATAAATACATATAAAAAATTGAATATAAAATGTATACCTCTATCACTATGATGCACATCCAAACCAACATCATCATGCACAGCTTGTGTACCATAATCAACAAGCTGCATTCCAATTTCATACACATTCATGTTATCATTGTTTTCTTACTTAAAATAAATATACTCACTTTATGTTGGAACTTAACATCAAATAAACTAATTGGTAAATAATTAAATTTGAAATAATCATCATTTAACTTACTTACCGTGACGGATCCATCAGTAGAACCTTGTGCACATCTTATTCTTTCTTCCATGGCTTTATAGCCTTGTTGGAAGCCAATTCTCTTTTCCTCTTCTATGAGACTTATATTGAACTCCGCGCCCTACATTTTTGCTTGGTATCGTAAAATTTTATTTCATTGTTTCATCAAAACAAAAAATATTGAAAATTATAAATAAATATTATAAAGATCAAATTATTATTTTCAGTGTTAAAAGCCATCTATAGATTGTATTTTTCCTCATATAAATATGATAATATTAACACTTACAACTGGTGCAGTAAGTTTGGAATAACCACCAAAGCCTAGCTTGTGTTTCCCGTGCTTTTGTAGTCTTGCCTTTGTTTCCTTTGATGTGTCAGGAAATCTATGAAGAGATTGAACTATGTTAGTTCATATGAATATGAAGAGTATTTAGTACACAATTACATTCTTAACAGTATCACATACCTTATTTTTTTGTCTGGTGGTGTAATTCCTTTTTTTTTATTTTGTTTTTCTTGTTCACATCCATAATAAGACATTACCACTCTAAATTAGGAATGCAAGGGGGGCGCTGGTACTTTAGGTTTTTTGGTAATGTACACATGTAATGGTCCCTAATATACCTCAAACATAACCCAACTTTTTGAAGGAGCTTATCCTCCTCAAATGCACAAGGTCCACATAAGTTTGTCATACTCTCTACAAGACCATCCTTTAAATTTATATCTTGGACTTTACACCTTTTAAGAAAAAAAATAGTGTTTGATTAAAAAATGAAGTGACCTTATCTTTAATATAGTTTAATAAATGGATGTAATGATAACTATCCTAGAAATGATATGAAATCAAAATAGTGGATTGGGGTTTTAGTTCAGATATGATGTTCCACCATGTACAAATGGTGGGCCCAAATATCTGCAAACACTCATCACCAAGTTTACCATAAAAAAAATCATTCCCTGCAAAACAATCATGGGATCATTATTCGAAGGATATAATAGTATAAAATAAGAATAAAATAGATGTAATCTTCTCATATTTAATGCAAGGTGTAATTAACATACGATTCTATAGTAAAAGAAAGGTCCAATATTTAAAGTACCCGAAAGTTTTTCTATTTTTAAGGGAACTCCTTCATCGCTCACAAGCAATATGCAATCCTTCAGCATTCCCATACTAGGAATACAAGTACATCTAGGAAATTCATCATCATCTGATGCATCTCCTATTGCATAAATTAAATCCATTACGAATTGCCCCTAAGAAAGAATACTTCAAGGGAAATAAATATATATAATGATCGAGAAAATAAAATCTATGTACAAGTATGTGGTGCCATGATGTCTGTGGCCATGCTATGCATTGCTGACATTGTATGAGGCACTACATCTGAGCCTATCATCATATGAGGCGGCTATAGTAAATGATCATTGACAGGTGCTGAAGGAAAGATTGTTAGAGCATAATAAAAGCAGTGATTAGCATGGACAATATTGTTATAGCGTAATAAAAAGATAGTCCAACATGTGATCTACCTGAACCACCTGTAGTACCCTCATCATGGCCACGAGGATCAAAATTACACAAAAAAGCTGTAAAAGAAACACATCCGCTTATTTTTTAATGACATAAAAGACTAGTATAAAATAAAAACTATTATTGAACTTTTGTTATAATGAAAAATTACATTAATACTTACTCTGTAATTTTGAGATAGGTGCATCAATTCACTTGCCCTCTTTTGTGAATTGGGAGTCGGAGGGAATATAGATGCTAATTGAGCCACTCTTTTTCCAATTTTTTGGAGGTATATTTTAATTGCAGAGGCTGGGTCATCACAAATATTAAAATCAACATGTAGGTCCTTGTCAAAGGACTCCTCCTGAGGGATTGCAGGCTCCTTTCCCTTTCTCTTTTGACCACCTGTCTATGACAACAATATTACTAACACTATTAGAATTAATCTGAAACAGTGATGAAAATAACATAATAAAAAACACTATTTAACATTTTTCTTCTATCTAATTTGTAGTACAATAACAAAGAGGTTTACCTGCTGGGAAGAAGTGCCTATAGGATCATCATTGTCCCCTCTATGTGGCTACTCCATATTGTGGCTCTGTGTTATTATTTAAAGTTAACCAATAATTAGAAAGGAATAGATTAATTAATTTCATTAGAAGACGATGATGAAGATGAGGTGGATGGTGAGGAGACTCTCTAGATGTGGCTGGCAAAAAACTCAATTATTTAATGGTACATAGTACATGCCTGCACCCCCATTATAGTGACATTGTTTGTATCTATGCGATTCAAATTGTAATCAGTAAGCAACTATTCCCCTACACATATTGATTTTATCACACATACAAATACATGATTTCCCTCGTGCGCCTCAAATATGCAATTGGGTTGCTTAATAGTTGATAGAGGTCGCGTGCTATTTATAAAACCTACAATATTCCCTGATGCTTTTGGCCTTTCGTCAATGTATATAACCACTCTTTTACTTTGCTCATTGTCTTTTTGTTGAATATAGTTTGCTGAGAGTGCATACCTACACATAATTTTTTATATTGAACAATTCACATCCAACTTTTGTAATCGTAACAAGGTCCAACATACTCCACCAATTTGACAACTTTTTTGTAAGAGACCTTTATGCCATCCATGGAAAATAGGCCCAAACCATGTATTGACAATGGTGCAATGTGATATATCTTACCTTTAACACTAAAATCATTGTTTATTAGAGGAAGTTCCTTGGGGACCTATTGTTTCTGTAGATATTGGTACCTAAAGGGCACCTCGATGTCGCCTTTTCTCTCATCATCATAAGAACATGACCCCCCTTGAGCAAGGAAAAATTTCACGCGTTTATTGAATTTCCTTCTAGTCTTTCTACCTCTAGTTGATCTTCCTAATTCAGACATACTACATGACTCACTTTCTTCTTCCATTCCTATATTTCCTTCACTCGAAGAAGACACATCTGACAAATACCTATTTTATGCTACCTGCACTCCATCAAATTAGAGAGATAGAAAGTAATGCGAGATATTTTGCAAATTGTGAAATACATTAATCTCTATAGGGTGTATTGAATTATACTTGTCGATCCATGAGACTGTGTGGGATGCTCGTGAAAGGGGTTCAGGTACCTACATATGTAATTAAATTATCTTATGTTAGCTAAAAAATTCATGATACATATACTAAAAAATACATAGTAAGTACATTAAAAACCATAAGCATCACATATGAATGAAAAACATTAAAAGGTACATCATGAATTTATTAGATTAAGAATTTCTTGCCTAACTGTACATTTCTATCAAGAAATCAATATTAAATAGATTAAGAAGTTATCACATAACTGTACATTTCATTCATGTCATTGATCTTCTTCTTCATCCAACTCATCACCATGATCATCGTCATCGTGGACATAATCACCACCACCGTCATTGTCATCATCTTCATCATCGTCATCATCTTCTTCTTCAATAAAAGTTGCGTTGGGAACATCATTGACTAACCGTCGTTTGTGATCATCGTCTACATCATCTTCTAGTTGTTTGCAATCTTCTTCTTCCATCGAATTATACCTCATCGACCTTCCTCTTGGATCATGTGTAACAATGAACAACCAACCTAATTTATGTGGAACCTCTGAGTAAAATACCTTCTCACATTGGATTGGAAGAACATAGGGCTCATCCCCAATTGGCTCACACCACCTTGTATTAATCATTAGAAATCCATTGACATGTTCAATAACAGTTCTATCAGGATTATTTTGATTAAGTCATAGCCTGTACCATATGATGAAGAAGAGAACTAATTTGAAGGAATTAAATTCACACTCAAGTATATCATCCAAAATGTCATAGTATCAATTTTCAGACTCTCGAAGATGTAAGTCATTTCTAGATGAAATATTAGTCACCTGAAACACTGCACTTATCCCAGAATCACAAGTTTTCTTTGTGTCATCCAAATTTTTGATGCAAAATTTATGACCATTGCAAAATATAGCCTTGTGGTGTTTGATCTACAAAAATATGTCAAACATGTATAAATTATTTCATCGAGAGTTCATAAACATATGGGTGATTAACAAATTTATACATACCTGAAAATCTCTTAAACCATATGCTAAATCTATTTCTCTTTGCGTAACATTTGGATCTCCATTATGATGAGATTCTTTAATCAATGAAGACACAACTTCCCATGTTAATGTGCTACCTAAATGATGACACCATTCAATCCATATCGTCATCCAATCTTGATTATTTGCAATATACAAATGTATTGCATCCCACTCTCGAGAAGTTGTACAAAAAATAAATAGACAACTTACAACCGATTAATTTTGAAGATTAAGAATTAATTAACAGCTACAATAACATCTTATAATTTATTACCTCTCACTTTCCTCAATCTACCTTTCCCCACCAAGTACTCCCCTTCAAATTTTCTAATGGTGTTGAGATCCCAAATGCGATCTATATGGATCTTTGTTGCAAGCTTAAGAAGATATTTAGTAACATACACCATAGTCTGGTATACCATATATCCCTCCACCATAGAACCCTTAGGATGTTCTCTTTGCCGAACCAAAAGCCTTCAAAAATTTTAAGTGCCTCTCAACCATCCACATTGACCAAGTGTGTATGGGTCCACACAATTCAATCTCCTCAACTTGGTGTATGAAGTAGTGTTCTTATGCATTGAAAAAGGTCAAAGGTAGACACTTTTGCATTTGACACATTAGATGATGAATTCTTCTCTTCCAATATTTTATATCTACTTTATGAATTTCTTTAGATGAGAACCACCTACAAGATATTCAAGACACAAAAATATATAAACACAACTTTAAAATATATTACATAACAAGAAAAAAATTGTGAATAAAATAAATATATACAACAAATTGAACATATATCACCTCATGCATTTTCCAAGATGATATATAACTTGTTTGATGTTATTGTCAAAGTTCTCTAGGAGAGACAGGGGTAGCACGTACTACAACAATTATAAAAATAATCATGTCATTCTTTTCTCACATAATGCAATGAGAAGTACATGCTATTTAAAAGTATATTGTAAATACAAAAGAACATGAATTACCTTGATGAAGGTATGCCAATCATGCATTTTAAACCTTGGCCCAAATTTACTTTTCTTTGATATGGTATTGCTTATGTTCGTAGCAAATCCTATGGGAAATCAAATTTTTCGTATGACTTATTTTATGACATCACTTTGATGCTCTGTTAATAACCAAGGAAGGACACTTATATTAATCCATTCTCCATTTCTATTTGATTCAATGAAATTTTTTATTGCATGATTGGATTCATGAATGTCACTACAAATTTTGATAATTTTTTCTTTGTCACGCTTTCCATCCAATATCTTCCACAATGTCTCCATTAAATTCTTTCCAATATGCATAGTATCAAACAAATGCAAAATATGCAGCTGCTAGTAGTAGGACAACCTACTAAATTGTCTGAGATAAATTTTTAGACCCTTTGGAAAGTGATCAGTAGTATTTCTTTGACGACCTTCACGATCATCAATCACATAATCAGAAAACAAAACACAATATAAATATATAAATTCCAAACATAAACCATTAGGTAGAATGGTAGTACCTTGACGATTAATTCTATTATATTCCAAATTCCATAGGCGAGTTGTCATTCTTTGTGGCTTAGATCTAGTCTCTTATTTCCCATTGAAAATATGTTTTTCAGTAGTTCGATACTTATAATTTCTATGGAGGAAGTTCCTATACTCATCAAACACCTGCTTTCCTAAACTTTTTGAATGATGAGATTTCATCTTTGGACCATAAACTGGACATGCAAATTTTCCCTTTGTTTAAAGACCTACAAGATAATGATACAATTGGATTAAATATGTTAATTTTTATATTTAGAATTATCATGTGCAACTTGAATTCACCATAACATACCATAAAAATGTGTTAGCCCTGGGGCATCAGGTATTGTCCATACAAGCATTGCATGGAATTAAAACTGTATGTGTCCTATTGGTCTAGAGATGTCATACATAGTGACACCATTCCATAACTCCAGCAACTCGTCAATAAGAGGCTCAATATATACATTCGTATCTTTAACTTGGTATTTACCTAGTAGAATGAACGACAACATTACATAATTATTGTGACTATTTTACTACAAGATTTATAATTACATGCATATAACTATTAAATGATCAAGTACCTAGAACAATTATTTCCAACATAATGTGCTCCCTCTTTATTGACATCCATTGAGAAATGTTATTGTTAATGAAAAAAACATGCCAAACAGAGTAAACATATCTTAGCTCTCCAAATGGATTGACATCGTCCGCTGCCAATGAAAGCTTGAGATTTTGAGGTTCTTCGATAAAGTGCTGCCACTTTTCCTCTATGTCCTTAAATGCAGAACCATCTACAGGCATTCGAATAATGTCATCTCGACTCCTATTGCATGCATGGTAATCTATAAATTGTGTCAAGCTACTACACCTAAAAAAACTTTGCAAATGTGGTATAATGGGGATGTAACGAAGAACCTTGCAAAACACCTTTTTTTCTATTTTATCTGTTTGATATCTACTCGTATGACATTCAAGGCATTCTATTGAAAATTCACGTTCTTTATGATAAATAATATGATCATTGGGATAGGCATCTATTTCTTGATACTCTATTCCAATATCTTTCATAGTGGCACATAATTATCGGTATGAGCGAGGAAGAATATTTGATGGTGGTAAAAAAAACTCACCTATCAATCTATTAAAAAATATATAATTTGTTAATATTAACAATATCTATGGTACATGTTTCACCCTTTAATTACTATAATGACATATATGACATACCTTAGCATATGTGACATTGTTATGTTGGATAAACTATTCATAACCTTCAAGTTCAACAACAACAATATAACAGAGAGAAGAGTTGTTTGGGAGCCTTCATAAAGGGTCATGGATGCCTTCTCAAGTAGAGGTATACCATGGATGACATCAACATCATCCTGATCATCATCGTCAGTTGTGCCAGTACCAAATGTATCATGGATCAATGTATTAGTACCATCATCTTCAAATGTGTTATTTGGCGCATGATCATCATCTTCCATGGGATCATAATCTTCAGCTTCAATACTCGCACCTCCATGATCCTCCACTTCCAAAACCATATTCTCCATATTCGCACCTCCATGGTCTATATCATGTACTGCCCTGGGGAGGCCGACCTATATAAAAATGATGAACACAAATAAACCATGATAATGATCTCATCATCAAGTGTATTTCATATATATATATATATTAATTGTTAAATAAATATAATGAAAAAATTACCAATTGATGATAATCAAACCCCTCTTCAATGTGACCATTATCCCTACAATATCTCTTAGCTATTTTGATTAGAAATCTTCTAGTGTTTAAGCCCTTACAAATATTGCAGGGACTTTAACATTTTCCATCGCCTTTTCTTTTCAAGTTAGACCACAATCTATTGATTGTATCCCCATTCTGTGCTTCACTTAGATTGTCTGCAATGATCCTTCTTCACTTAGATGATCTATAACCTAATTATATATAGAAATTAAAAAGTTAGTTATGAAATGATATTTTAGTATAGTATACCAAATTGAAATACTTCTGCTATTGTAGTCTTCCACCTCAAACTCTTTCCTATTGTGGCAAGAAAGAAAGATATTCAAATAATATATTAGTTTTTAAATCAAAATAAAATATCATATATTATACACAAAATATATCAGAAGTGCATCAAATTTGACCAAGAACTACTAGGAGCTAGACCCAGCAACAAATGGACTTGTGATGATTTTCACAATAATACATTTGTTGCAAGGTAAGGTCCCAATAGTGCTTAGGCAAATCTGCATGGTGAACGTTGTATATGTTGTGTATGTGTGTGTGCGCACACACACATAAAGAAAGGGGGCCTTTATCTTTGATCTTAAAATGACAAATATGCCTATCTAATTATTTTTGAGGGTGCAGGGAATAGAAAATGGAGGCAACTTGAGATCAAAAATGGAGGCAAGTTATTGATTTAGGGTGCAGGGAACAACACCTGTCAGTGCTTTTATCGAATTGTAAATTTCAATTTTCAACCATTCTGTGAATATAGGACATGGATGTAATCTCAGAAAATAACAAAATGTAGACACGACATATTACTTATTTTTTTATTCTACGTTACTTACTATTTCAGTGCACGTTCCACCTGCAACTTGATCAAGTCTTGTTTGATGCTTCAATTTTGTGCTGACTGTCTTGTAGAAGTACACTGATTTGTATTTACCCAATATGTTATTCAAAAAACAACAATAGAATAAAATAATTTTTGAGAAAGATCATCATAGGAGTATCAAAAACTCGAGATCCAGAGGTAACTCAACATTATAAGACTCTTACATTCAACCTTCATCTCATGCACCTAATAAATAGGAGATAAAATACATGAAATTGAAAAATTACATTACAAAACAATGAGTTAAAACTACCTTAAAAAGTAGTACCCAATTTATATGCAAAACATTTAACTAATGAATTGTGTTTTTCTTCTCATCTTCACTACCAAAATAATCACCCCTTTCAAAACCTTGAATTTTTTGAACACAAATTTTGAGAAACGTTTGCAAGATTTGATCAAATTTGACATTTTGACACCAAATAACTTTGTGAACCTTAAAAACACATCAAATATGATCCAAATATCCCATTTTCACTATTCAAAGGCCTATTCAATGTACTTTGACCTATTTGACCACCTTTGACCAATAGGGCCCAATAGGCCAATTGGGTACATTTGTGGCACTAATGGCCTTACATCCAATACCAATTCCATTAAACAAACATAAAATACTAACTATGGCCTTGAATTGGCCTTAGTGAATTGATTTCAATGTAGTCTATTCAAGGTGTGTTTATTCATAGAAATTAATTTCAATGTAGTCTACTTGTTGCTGCAGATTTCAAATGCTTTTTTTTTTAAAAATTAACTGCACTATGCAAGTCCAGTTTAGCGACCATGTGCCTGTCATCCTCAATCAAGACTAAGGAACACTATAAGATAGGATTTTCTTTTACCTTTTCATTAAAATGATATTTTTTGTCCCAAGATACTTTAGATGCAAAATCATCCTAGGGACCGAGCAATCTTGTACCAGTCCAAACCATTTTCCTTTCTTTTATTTTATTTTAGTTGCCTACATAGCAGATCAACTAT
Organism: Thuja plicata; assembly: GCA_018584345.1. Classification (NCBI taxonomy): domain Eukaryota; kingdom Viridiplantae; phylum Streptophyta; class Pinopsida; order Cupressales; family Cupressaceae; genus Thuja; species Thuja plicata. Next base: position 7,555,769 of record MU224858.1, read on the forward strand.
TGTGTTTGGATTTGTGCAGTGTGCATCAATGGTTTTGGCTTGTGGTTTTGATGCCAACATGATATATTGTAGTAACACAAAAAATAGTCATTGAGATGTCAGAGCCACATGGGCATACATTTGTCTTCCAAAAATAGAGTATGAAACCTTGTGAAACCACACAGAGCAGGGCATGTTACTCAGGTAAGCTTAGTAAAGCCATGCATGATTCAGTCCATGTCTTGATAAGTAGATGATTGAAGAAACCATTCAGAGGCTAGTGGGTGGAAATAAATGAACACCTTTTCAGTTAAGTTAGGTTGTGTAAAATGTTAGTTATGCACAATGACATACAAAGGTGTTCCAAAAACAACCAAAGAATCAACAGACTTGCTGATGGAAATGAATTGACAAGATTTTCAAAGCTTCAGTTGCTAACATGTGGTTTTGCAAGGACCATTCAGTTCCCATATCTATAAAGTAAAAAAGCACCAGTCACTTCAACATAAAAGTAGAATTTTCCTACTATAGAGGTTATTGGAGTCAAGCTAAAATTGGAACTAAAGTTTGAAATGGAGTCAAGACTAAACATGATAGTCATAGGCACAACTGGTCTTAAAACAAGGAGATAGATTGAAACATAGAGAGTCTCTACTAGAGAGTCATGCTTCACATATGCACTCCTTAGAAAGACTCAATACAAAGACAACCTACTCACCCAACCCATCTTAAATATTAAACATGTACTTGCTTACATAGACATAAGTTCGCACAAATATAACCAAGTAGTAAATTAAAACCATTTTCCAATATTAAATTAAATACAATATTCTAATGTGAGACTCCACATTAATTATATTATCCATTGTACATACAAAACATAAAGTGGCCCTAATAATGTTTATTCCTAATGATGCACATACTTCTATGTCCCCCTAAATATTATGCAAGATGTACAACCCTTTATCCCCACACTTATGACACTCTTACTCCACTGTGCACCTCCAACCACAATCCAACTACCTCCTTAAGGGAGATTGCATCAAATAATCTAATATTATTTATATTAGTTCAATTCCTCCAACATCACCTATGGGGTAATACTCTACATAGTGAAGCAGGGATCCTAATTCAACTCACGCACCAGTGCTAAGATGTTGACTAGGCAGATTTGAACCTTGGTCTGCAACATGAGAACCATTTGACACAACCCCATTGACAATTTTTACCATTAAATTCTTGTTGTTAATATTGATTTCATTCAAATTTGAATAAATGGTAAACTAATAGCCCTTCTCTAGGGGAAAAATGATAGACGTGGAGTTTTTATAATTAATACTGCAAGATTTCTTTGCAACATCTACCAATAAAATACATGCTCTAAAAATTATTTCAAAAGAAGAAAAGCAACTAGGGTTTCAAATATGTGTATTTCTTAGCTTACAACTCTACTATGATTTATAACACTTGAGTTGAATTTAAATCCACACTTAATGGTAGATAAGAAGTGGATGATATAAATCCAACCTATTACAAAAAAATGTCATCGTAGTGATCACTGGAATGTGAATGAACTCTATACACAAGTCTCCCAACATCTATCACACTCACTTGATACAAGATACAAATTTGCACAGAGCATGTGAACTCTTCAAGCCATGAAATCTTCGAAAAAACAAAACAAAATAAAATTATTTCTAAAATACCCTGAAAACAGGCTATATGACTACGCAATGTAACACTCTTTTAACAAATAGAAAAAGTAGACATCACTTGCAACGTTACAAGTTGCATTGATTAATTTAATATTAAGTCCACTTTCCTTATTACTTCCAACATTGTAAAAGTCAGTTTTTAAATGATATTATGTGGGTGTAACAAGTCTGCCAACATCTAATGTCAAGACAACTAAAGCTAAAGATTCTACACCCACATATTTATTTGATAACATATGAAAATTCGTAGAGAGCTTGACCAGTCCCTTGTGCACTCTAAATAAAACTAAACCAGTTGCCTTCCATGATATTAAACTAAGAATTTCCTAATCCCATCTCATCAGTACATTGCACAAGTTAAATAGGAAAACTGGATCTCATTTCTATGCTCCCATGCAAAGTGGAGATATTCCAAAGAATGCTTAAAATAATTTAGTTTAGTACTATAGAGGACTTGGTGCAAGAACAAGAAAATTTGATGTCTTTGATGGTATCCAAAGGTATGTGATTTCATAGTTTAATGATTTTATTTTCACGGTAAGAGTTGTAAGTATTCCTAAAACTAAGGTTGATTTCTTACATGATATAGGGTCACTTCCATGATATTCAAGTAGTGATCTCCCAAAACCATCTCGTCACTAAAATGAACAAGTAAAATAGGAACACTAGATCTCCTTCCTATGACCCAATGCAAAGTGGAAGTATGGAAAAGAATGCATAAAAGTATTTTGTTTACTACTGTGGATTAGTTAGTACAAGGACGAGAAGTTGTCCTTCGCTGGTATCCAAAGGCATATGATTTAATTGTTTAATGCTTTTATTTTAATAGAAAATAAAATGTTAGAAACAACTATGTATTAACTAAATGATCTGTAAAGAATGATCACAAATGTCAGAACATATAACTATCGAGTCAAGCAATGAGTCAAAAGGTTCACAAATAAAACAAAACTGCATTGATAGATCATTTTCTTAGATTACTGAATGGGATGGGCTAACATAATAAAAATTGACTATTGAAAGAACAAAAATGAGTAATATTTTAAGCAAAATAGCCATGAACTTGTAAAAATGACATTAAATTGTACAACAATGACCACATTTTTCACCAAAAATAACCATAAGATATAAAAATGCAGAGATGTATGGAGCTGTATATTTGATTTAAAGCATGTCTCCAAAGCTGGTAGAATACCTCTATCCAAGGGTCAACTATGTAAGTCCCTTAGAAGTATAACATAATCAAAAAGAAGGTTAAAGGATAAAATATATCTACTTTTGGTGACATTTTCACATATAACAAGGAGATTAGTTCTAAGCTTGAAAATATATAGAATCTGATGGTTGCTGACAAATGCTCCAAGTCCCTACATGAAGAAGAAAAATAATGGAGGTGGAAATGGAAAGAGGCTGGAAATATTCATT